>OZ038005.1:16079501-16129501 GCA_964035705.1 Porites rus | reverse complement strand
AAATGTAGCAAATTGTCAAAGAGTTTGCTTTGCTCGTGCATGTGGGAATTTTGGATGGAGTTTAAAAAAATCAAGTTCAAGACGTTTGTTGAACTACAACAAATAACTTAACATTACGCGTTTATCTATTTTTGAGGCAATTTTTTTTAAAACTGGTTAATAAAAGAATAGCGTTGATTTGCTTTATTGAAATAACCAGCATTCTGGCCCATCCAAAAACTTAGCTTAATCAGGTGGTAAAACCTTATTCATTTAATGCTGTTAAAAGAAGAGGCTTCTAATTTCTTAAAAATGAAATTCTTAAGCTCACTCATGCTTAAGAATTTTAGCAGCCATTTGACTTGGAAGCTCTCTTGAACGCCTTTTCACAAAATTTTTGGTAGCTAGAATAATTTATTTGTAGTCTCCACAGAAATATGGGTGGTGTGCAACAAAGGCAGACTGAAGACTTGCAGACTGGCAGGTAAATGAGGCACATGTTGTTGTGAAATACTCTAACAGGAATCTGTTAAAGAATTTCACAATAATGTGAACCTGGTTTACCTGCCAGTCTGCAAGTCTGCAGTCTGCATTTGTTGCACACTGCAATATGGGTGGGTGTCAGTTTCAGAACATGTAAAACTTATGGGGGGTCATTTCTATATAAAAAACTAGGATGAATTTGGAATCTTTCTCAAAATAGATGTCTCGCCCTTGCAGGTAATAAATGACCAGCCCCCAGAGCATACTCTTTGTATTTAAAGGAGCTGTGTCACGAAATTCAGCCAAATCAAGAAATTACAAAATGCCTGTCAAAATAAGAAAAACATATAAATAACTGCTTAAAACTTTAAAGGAAGGTTCAAATAACATAACAGGAACAACAGATGTCACGGATGGACAAAACTGAAGACGACTGAAACAGATTGAAATTAGGATTTTTGAAAACTGTTCAGCCTAACAGTTTTTCAAAGTTGATCCCTGCTGCTTGCAACTTAAAAAATAATGCTCAGGAGGCATATTTGTTTGTGTCTGGTCTCTGATTTTGTCAATTACATGTAATTTCTTTGCTTAATTTAAGTTCCATAGCGATTGAAGGCGAGTAATTGGCAAAATTAAACAAAATGAACTGGAATACCGTGACACAGCCCCTTTAACTCTTTTAATTTACCCTAACATACGTAATTTAATTTAAATTTACTCTAAATTGCATTTAGCTACATAATTTTTAAATGTCCACTTAAAAGCTTATAAACATTTTTTTTGTCTCTGCACAAAGAAGATTATATTCTAAGGAACTTTTGCTGTTTGTGTTAACAGAATTTTTTATTATGCAACATGAATATTGTTAAAATATTACTATTTTATCTAATTTTAGGTGCGACGTCCAAGGCCAACATGGAATATCCTCAAAAAGGGTACATCTATGTCCAAAGGTACTTATCTGTCAATTAACAGAGTTAGTTAAACTGAAATCAAATTTGACCTGAATCAGTAATCATTATATTACTGAATGAGGCTGAGTAAGATGTGAAGAAGATCAACGTGTATATTTGTTATCCACTGAGGCTGAAGGCCACATCCTGTGAGATCTGCATAATTTTTCACATCATCCGAGAGCCAAATTCAATAATTATTGTTTTACACTTGTTCAATTTTTTTTTTTGCAATTCCATACCAATGTAATGGGTTCATTTTAGTCTCGTAAGGAGTAACCATAATTGAAGGGAACAGGACGAGTGATATGGAGGAAGACTAGTCCCCCACGCAGCTCCTTTTCTTGATTTCGCGTTTTGTGAAAATCGAAACCAAAACGTCTGTGTATGAGACTACGGAAGAAGCTTCAAATGGATGAGGCCTAACCTCTCATAAGCTCCTATAGTTTCTGTTTGGTCTCCTCGCCACTTCTTTTTCTACTTAAATTCCTATAGAGTGTTTTCACTCACGTGGCCAGGATATATGCAAATTTATTGGAACAAAAGAAAGCGTTTACATAAGAAAAGACTGGTTTGGGACACCAACATGGCTGCCGTTTCATTGTTTTGGGACACCAATATGGCCGCCATGACGTCATGTGAAAACACTCTATATTATTTTAAATTCTGTACATTCTCTACCTGAATGAATGGCAATTTACATGAAACAACCTGTAAGTGTGCGCAAACTTGTAAGACGTCTGACCAACGAACCGCATTGTGTGATAATATGCAGGTCATTTCGTGTTTGATTTGTGAGCAGGATTCAAGAAGTTTGCGAACTAATAAACATTTCCATCCAAGGGTTATCAAGGCAAGGGAAGACGGGGGTGGGTACTCAATCATAACGGATTACCTCCTTCTCTTTAGTCCCCTACCCAGCCATTTTTTGTCAATCTTCATGCAACTAGACGACACACACACAAAAAGCTGCGTAAGGGAATACTTCCTCCATACCTCTCATCATGTCTCCTTCAAATAGTTCTCCTTTCAGACTAAACTGAACCCATGTATGGAATTCAGAAGAAAATTGAGCAAGAGTATAATATGAGGCGCCTTCAATCCTGATAATATAAATTGACAAAGTTTCATCCATTTAAGGTTCCTAAAATTTGTCTAGACCTCTGGTAAAATTCATCTTCAACAATTAGGGTGTTCCACTGGGGTAGTCCATGGACCGGGTCCATAAAGAGGTCCATGGACTAGGTCCGCAGAGGGAGGTGGTCCATTTTTTGGTATACGTCCCTATTGAACGATATGTTTTGCATATTTATGCATTTCTTCCTCTCAGTGAGTTAGAAATTCAGCTGTTCTGTCTTTGGATAGCCGTGAACGGCTTTTTTTTTTTTTAGTTTATTCAGGAAAAAAAAGCTAGGCTGGCTGCTGCACCTGGAAACGAAACGAGGTTAAAGGATGGTGTATATACACATCTTCCAAACAATTTTATAGTAAGCACCCTCTGGTTATAAAGATCTATAAAGAATTAGTAAAATCCAACTAGTGGTCTATTATCAATGCTGCATTCTGACTGGCTGAGCTACTACTAGGCTATATATTATAGCCCACTAGTAGCGAAAAGCCCGGGCTTTTTGGCAGCAAAAAAGGATTAAAGTCTAGCTTTAACTAGCTTAAATAATTTTTTTATTCTCAATATTTTTGACCAACTAGTTGGATTTTACTAAAACAATTATTCCTCTCGCCCTCATGGCCTCTGAGTCAATAGCCCATTCGGCCTCATACACTATTGACTCAGAGCCCACTCGGGCTCGAGGAATAATTGTTAATTAGCCAGGGGACTGGAACCAATCAAAAAGGGCGAAATAGTTTGAATGAGTAATATTATGTACATTATGCAAGAGAACAAAATAGAATAGTTAAGTTATTGGTTGTATTTTAACTTAAGATAGTTATAACTTGTTGCTTATGTTGATTTGTGTTGTTTTGCAGGTCAGATGCATATGCTACAAACAGACTGGGTCAAGTCTTCACCATTTAGGATTTAAAGGTTATCTTGAGTACTGTAAGTACTTTATAATTTACTTTGTAAACCAGCTTTTGAGTGAACCAGATAAACAAAGTGTGCCTGGGTTGTTCAGAAGACAGCTTATCTTATGCTTCTGTTCAGTTGCGCGACAGTTATAATATGAATAATAGCTAAATTTTGCTTTTTGTTGAAACAATTATTTTTACATCATTTTCATGTGTTAAATTTTTGCACACAGTCGTTGCAGTGAAGTTTCATGTTATCATTCATCAGTCAATTTAATTTTTCTTTCAACAAAGCTAATAAATATACTAAAATACTTCACACCAATAAAAGGTTCTAAACTAAAGATAACAACACAACAGTAAGCCAAGAAATACAGTTTGTTTCTGGAAGAAAGACCTGCAACTCAGAAAGGTGGCCTCAACTCAGCATCTCAAAAAATGAAAAAGTTTTGGTTGAAATGAGCATTTGATCAGACAACAACTTTGTTTAAACTCAACGGATGATCAACCAAATCTTGTTCAAAATTTTTCAAAATTCAAAATTCAAAATTTGGAAGCTAAAAATGTCAAATTTTGTTGGCACTGTGGTTAGGAACTTTGTTCATTTCCTCATGAGTTTTCACTTGCATAATTGACATCACTGATAACTAATACACCGAATTGTGTTTTTTGTATCAAATTTTCCCTCTTTTTAACATGGAAGGAAAAGAGATGTAAAACTGACTGGCTCATACTGTTAACACCACTGATTTATTGACTGGCTGACTGACTGACTGACTGGCATCCTGATGGACTGACTGGCCTACTGATTGGCATGCTGACAGACTGACTGACCCACTGACTGACATACTTACTGACTGACATCCTTACATGTTGATTGACTGACAGGTAGAATGACTGACATGTGGACTTGACATGTGGACAGACTGACTGACCTACTGACTGGCATGCTGATGGACTGACTGACGTACTCACTGACTGTTTGACTGGCTGACTGACTGACTGACTTACTGACCAACTGACTGACTTACTGATTGACTAACTATCTGACCTACTGATTGACTGTTCAACTGGCTGACTCACTGACTGACTGACTGACTTGCTGACTGACATACTTACATGCTGAGTGACTGATTAACTGACATGTAGAATTACAGATGGTCTTTCTGAGATAGTCATGGGCAGATTAGTTGATTGTTGCTGAAATTAAAAGCTAACTTTCGGACTATTTGAGTCTTGCCAGTTCTAGATCTTTTGCACTGTTTTCTGACCGACTGATGATGAAAGAGATGTGGTTGACTTTTTGATTACCTGTTCAGACTTACAATCATGACTGAATCAATACAGGGTAAGGGTGTGATTATGGACTAACTAATCGGCTGACTGGGTTAGTCACTGGCTAACTGACTGACTGACTGTCTGGAGAATTGGCCACCTGACTCTATTGATTGAGGGCTGACTGGAAGGCGTACCGACCAATTCACTGCCTGGATGTTTTCACAGGCAGTATATTCTATTGGACTATTTAAACTGAAACTAAGGATGCACTGGCTGACTGTACTGTCTGGGGTCTATTCAGCTGACCCACTGACTGAATGACTTGGTATTAACTGACTGACTGTCTTTAGACTTGATGACTTAACTCCTCAACTCACTGACTGTTTGAGTTTACTGTGTGGTGTCTGACAACCTAATGCACTGACTGAGTGATGTAGAGTGGACTTCCTGACTGTCCAAGGACTTACTGACCATAACAGGTGACTGAATGATGTGGAACTGCCTTGTGGACTGTTTTAGGGCTTACTTAAGCTCATTCATTGTCCCACCAACTCTACTTTTTGGCGGCTGACTGGCTGACTGTCTAACTCTTTGACTCGATGAATGACTTACTAGGCTGACAGGGTGACTGAATGATGTAGAACTGATTTGTAGACTGTTTGAGGGCTTACTTAAGCTCACTCATTGTCTTACTGAAGGACTGACAGGCTGACTCTACTGTCGGACTCATGGGCTGACTCTACTCTCTGGGTTTAAACTAATCTGGGGTGATCACCCAAATCATGTTCTAAATTTTTCAAAATTCGAAATTCGGAAGCAAAATTATTTCAGATTTTGTTTGAACTGTGGTTATTGATGGTCTACCGGATTACCAAATGGAGAGAATCAGCTGATATAGAGGAAATAGAATATTCTTCTCTGACTCAGGAGAGGAAAGTTAAACTCAGTGCTTTTAGTCCATGACAAACAAATGTGTTTTATAGTGAAGGATACAGAAGTTTCAGTTTTAACTTGAAGAAATGTTCCCTTTGCATATTGTTGATATGAATTTTATATCAGTTTAGTTTTAACATTATGAGCTGACGTCAACGATGTATGATAGTTTCAGGCATTCCATTTTTCCTTTGTTGTTAATTGCCTTAACATGATGAATTTGTAAATGTACGAAGATATTAGTATTGTACATATTAAAAATTTGACCATGGATTGCAATTGGAAAATAAGGGCATTCGGGATGTCACTACTTTCGGGGGCTCAACCAGGGTTGTCAAAGGTAGCCAGCTGCCGGCAAAAATTTCCACCTACTAACTTGGTTAGTATCGGCTGGCTACTCTGCTCGGCATTTCTTTACGGATGGTGTTTTTTAAATAAAATATCCCTGGACTGGCGGCTTACTTTGACAACTCAGCCGTCTACTTCAAAACTTTCTGACAACCCTGCTCACCATTTTCAGGATTTATTAAAAGTCAGAAACTTTTGACGTTACTTTCAGGGGGTCGTAACTTTCAGGGGTCATAACTTTCGGGGGTTCCCTACTATGGAAACTTTATGGTAATGAAATTAGGATGACTGATGTTTTATTTTTGCATTTTATTGGTGCCTTCATAGTCGTATTTCCATAGTATTGTTACTGTACCTAACAATATTATTACATGTTCTTTAGTATTTATTTACTGAAAATGTCCAGTGGAAGACACAGGGTAATGGCATTTCTGAGACTCTAAATTTAAAAATTTTTCTGCCCCTTCTGACCCCCTGTTTGTACACCTGCAAAATCTCTCACATGTCCCAGGAGATCAAATTTGACTTGAATCAGTAATCATGTACATTAAGTAAGGATACAAAAATAGAACCGCTCTATTTTATTGTATTTTAAATTAAGATAGTTATAACTTGTTGCTTACATTGATTTGTGTTTTTTTGCAGGTCAGATGGATATGCCACAAACAGACTGGAACAAGTCTTCAACATTTAGGATTTTAGAGGTTATCTTGAGTACCATGTAAGTGCTGTATATCATACTTTGTAATCCAGCTCTTGAGTGAACCAGATAAACAGAATGTGGCTGGCTTGTTCAGAAGACAACTTATAATCTAACGCTTCTGTTCAGTTGGATCACAGTGTTATAGATTTGAGCTAAGTTCTGCTACAGTTTAAGCAGTTTTACATCATTTCCATGTGTCAAATTTTTGCACAGTCATTGCAAAAATTTAAAATCATTAATCGTCAATCACCCTATTAAATGGCAAACTTTCAAACAAAGTCCAGAATCACACTATCAACAACATTAATTTAATGAAAGTCTGGCAGAACAAAGGAAAGTACAAGGCTAATTCACCCAACAAAAAGTTAAACTTTTGCAAGTTACTACAGTACACTGATGTGCATTGAAGTTTCTTATAATCATTCAGTCAAATTAATTTCTTTTTCAACAAAGCTTAAATATGCTAAAATATTTTACACCAATGAAAGGTTTCAAATTAAAGATAACAACACAACAGCAAGCCAAGAATTAAAGTTTGTTTATGAAAGGAAAACCTGCAACTCAAACAGGTGACCTAAACTCAGCATCTCAGAAATTAAAAACATTGGTTGAAATAAGCATTTCATCAAAGTCTAGACAGGCTTGTTTTGTCTCTAAAACATTATTTAGAAGTGTAGCCAGGTGTTTCCTCTAGAAAAACAGAGATGCATGAAAGTTCAAATTTTTGACCAAAATCATGGGTTAACCCCTTTGCAAAAATGCAAATTTTTCGACTTTTAAAAATGACCTTTTTATAGTTTAGACAGGCTTGTTTTGTCTCCAAAACATTATTTAGAAGTGTAGCCACGTGTTTCCTCTAGAAAAACAGAGATGCATGAAAGTTCAAATTTTTGACCAAAATCATGGGTTAACCCCTTTTGCAAAAATGCAAAATTTTTCAACTTTTTGAAAATGACCTTTTCATAGTTTAGAAAGCTTGCTTTTGTCTCTAAAACATCATTTAGAAGTATTCCAAGGTGTTTTCTCTATAAAAACAGACATGCATGACAGTTCAAATTTTTAACCAAAATCATGGGTTAACCCCTTTGCAAAAATGCAACTTCTTCGACTTTTTGAAAATGACCTTTTTATAGTTTAGAAAGGATGGTTTTCTCTCTCAAACATTATTTAGAAGTATTCCCAGGTGTTTTCCCTATAAAAACAGACATGCATGAAAGTTCAAATTTTTAACCAAAATCATGGGTTAACCCCTTTTGCAAAAATGCAAATTTTTCAACTTTTTGAAAATGACCTTTTCATAGTTTAGAAAGCTTGCTTTTGTCTCTAAAACATTATTTAGAAGTATTCCAAGGTGTTTTCTCTATAAAAACAGACATGCATGAAAGGTCAAATTTTTGACCAAAATCATGGGTTAACCCCTTTGCAAAAATGCAAATTTTTTGACTTTTTTAAAATGACCTTTTTATAGTTTAAAAGGGCTGGTTTTCTCTCTAAAACATTATTTAGAAGTATTCCCAGGTGTTTTCTCTATAAAAAGAAACATGCATGAAAGTTCAAATTTTTGACCAAAATCATGGGTTAACCCCTTTTGCAAAAATGCAAATTTTTCAACTTTTTGAAAATGACCTTTTTATAGTTTAGAAAGGTATGTTTTGTCTCTAAAACATTATTTAGAAGTATTCCAAGGTGTTTTCTCTATAAAAACAGACATGCATGAAAGGTCAAATTTGTGACCAAAATCATGGGTTAACCCCTTTGCAAAAATGCAAATTTTTTGACTTTTTGAAAATGACCTTTTTATAGTTTAAAAAGGCTGGTTTTCTCTTTAAAACATTATTAATAAGTATAGCCAGGTTTTTTTTGAAGAGAAACAGAGATGCATAAAAGTTCAAATTTTTGACCTAACTCATGGGTTAACCCCTTTTGCAAAAAAGCAAATTTTTTGACTTTTTGAAAATGACCTTTTTATAGTTTAGAAAGGCTGGTTTTCTCTCTAAAACATTATTTAGAAGTATTCCCAGGTGTTTTCTCTATAAAAAGAAACATGCATAAAAGTTCAAATTTTTGACCAAAATCATGGGTTAACCCCTTTGCAAAAATGCAAATTTTTCGACTTTTGAAAATGACCTTTTTATAGTTTAGACAGGCTTGTGTTGTCTCTAAAACATTATTTAGAAGTGTAGCCAGGTGTTTCCTCTAGAAAAACAGAGATGCATGAAAGTTCAAATTTTTAACCAAAATCATGGGTTAACCTCTTTTGCAAAAATTCAAATTTTTCGACTTTTTGAAAATGACCTTTTTATAGTTTAGAAAGGTTGGTTTTCTCTCTAAAACATTATTTAGAAGTATTCCCAGGTGTTTTCTCTATAAAAACAAACGTGCATGAAAGTTCAAATTTTTGACCAAAATCATGGGTTAACCCCTTTGCAAAAATGCAAATTTTTCAACTTTTTGAAAATGACCTTTTTATAGTTTAGAAAGGTTGGTTTTGTCTCTAAAACATTATTTAGAAGTATTCCAAGGTGTTTTCTCTATAAAAACCGACCTGCATGAAAGTTCAAATTTTTGACCAAAATCATGGGTTAACCCCTTTGCAAAAATGCAAATTTTTTGACTTTTTGAAAATGACCTTTTTATAGTTTAAAAAGGCTGGTTTTCTCTTTAAAACATTATTAAAAAGTATAGCCGGGTTTTTTTTGAAGAGAAACAGAGATGCATTAAAGTTCGAATTTTTTGACCAAAGTCATGGGTTAACCCCTTTGAAAAAATTCAAATTTTTCGACTTTTGAAAATGACCTTTTTATAGTTTAGACAGGCTTGATTTGTCTCTAAAACATTATTTAGAAGTATAGCCAGGTGTTTCCTCTAGAAAAACAGAGATGCATGAAAGTTCAAATTTTTAACCAAAATCATTGGTTAACCCCTTTTGCGAAAATGCAAATTTTTTGACTTTTTTAAAATGACCTTTTTATAGTTTAGAAAGGCTGGTTTTCTCTCTAAAACATTATTTCGAAGTATAAGTAGGTGTTTTCTCTATAAAAACAAACCTGCATGAAAATTCAAATTTTTGACCAAAATCACTGGTTAACCCCTTTGCAAAAATGCAATTTTTTCGACTTTTTGAAAATGACCTTTTTATATTTTAAAAAGGCTGGTTTTCTCTTTAAAACATTATTAAAAAGTATAGCCAGGTGTTTTTTGAAGAGAAACAGAGATGCATGAAAGTTCAAATTTCTGACCAAAATCATGGGTTAACCCTTTGCAAAAATGCAAATTTGTCGACTTTTGAAAATGACCTTTTTATAGTCTAGAAAGCATTGTTTCCTCTCTAAAACATTATTAAAAAATATAGCCAGGTGTTTTTTGAAGAGAAACAGAGATGCATGAAAGTTCAAATTTTTGACCAAAATCATGGGTTAATCCCTTTTGCAAAAATGCAAATTTTTGGACTTTTTGAAAATGACCTTTTTATAGTTTAGAAAGGTTGGTTTTGTCTCTAAAACATTATTTAGAAGTATTCCAAGGTGTTTTCTCTATAAAAACAGACATGTATGAAAGGTCAAATTTTTGACCAAAATCATGGGTTAACCCCTTTGCAAAAATGCAAATTTTTTGACTTTTTTAAAATGACCTTTTTATAGTTTAAAAGGGCTGGTTTTCTCTCTAAAACATTATTTAGACGTATTCCCAGGTGTTTTCTCTATAAAAAGAAACATGCATGAAAGTTCAAATTTTTGACCAAAATCATGGGTTAACCCCTTTGCAAAAATGCAAATTTTTCGACTTTTTGAAAATGACCTTTTTATAGTTTAGAAAGGTTGGTTTTGTCTCTAAAACATTATTTAGAAGTATTCCAAGATGTTTTCTCTATAAAAACAGACATGCATGAAAGTTCAAATTTGTGACCAAAATCATGGGTTAACCCCTTTGCAAAAGTGCAAATTTTTTGACTTTTTTAGAATGACCTTTTTATAGTTTAAAAAGGCTGGTTTTCTCTTTAAAACATTATTAAAAAGTATAGCCAGGTGTTTTTTGAAGAGAAACAGAGATGCATGAAAGTTCAAATTTTTGACCAAAATCATGGGTTAACCCTTTGCAAAAATGCAAATTTTTCGACTTTTGAAAATGACCTTTTTATAGTCTAGAAAGCATGGTTTTCTCTCTAAAACATTATTAAAAAGTATAGCCAGGTGTTTTTTTGAAGAGAAACAGAGATGCATGAAAGTTCAAATTTTTGAGCAAAATCATGGGTGAACCGCTTTGCAAAAATGCAAATATTTCGACCTTTTGAAAATGACCTTTTTATAGTTTAGAAAGGCTGGTTTTCTCTCTAAAACATTATTTAGAAGTATAAGTAGGTGTTTTCTCTAGAAAAACAGACATGCATAAAAGTTCAAATTTTTGACCAAAATGATGGGTTAACCCCCTTTGCAAAAATGCAAATTTTTCCAGTTTTTAAAAATGACCTTTTTATAGTTTAGACAGGCTTGTTTTGCCTCTAAAACATTATTTAGAAGTGTAGCCAGGTGTTTCCTCTAGAAAAACAGAGATGCATGAAAGTTCAAATTTTTGACCAAAATCATGGGTTAACCCCTTTTGCAAAAATGCAAATTTTTCGACTTTTTGAAAATGACCTTTTTATAGTTTAGAAAGGCTGGTTTTTTCACTAAAACATTATTTAGAAGTATAACCAGGTGTTTTCTGTAGAAAATTAGACATGCATAAAAGTTACGATTTTTGACCAAAATCATGGGTTAACCCCCTTTGCAAAAATGCAATTCGGGAGCTACGTATTTCAAATTTTGTTAGAACTTTGGTTAGGAACTCTGTTCATTTTCTCATGACTTTTCACATGGATAATTGACAGCACTAATAACTTAATGCACAGCATCATGTTTTTTGTATCAAATTTTTCTTCTTTCCAACATGGAAGGAAATGAGATGTAAAACTAACTGTAGGTTTGATCAGATTTGGATTTGATTTTTTAGTGTCCAGGATGATCAACATGTTATTTAACATTTTCATCACTGTGGAAGTAAACGAAGTTCACAGTATCAAGGCAAAAGGTCTTGGATAACGCTTTGTTGTGTAATTTCAGACCGACTTTACTAAATAATTTATTATACCGCAAAATGCGCCACATTTTTTTGCGTTACCATTTTTTTTATTTTCAATTTGCTGCTTAATCGTAGTCTTGTTTGAAGTTGTTCTTGAGATTGTCGCGCAAGGCGTTTGTCTCTGCGTGATGAGCCCAAGAGCAACTTTAGACAGACAAGATATTTTTCTGTCGATCTCGCTTCTAAAAAGCACTTATTTGTGGCGTACTTGCCTTTAATTGCAAGTTGTTTGATTAAAATGAGTCTGAAGTTTACCACAAAGCTTTACCAAGAGTTTTTCAAAAGCAGAACTTAGCTCGCTCTTGATTTAAACCAGGTAGTACTTAAATGGGCAAAATACGAGTGTTGGTGCGAGCTTCAGAAAGACCTTTCAAACTTGTTGCTTATAAGCAAAGTTATAAGAATTTGCGAGCCCGAAAGGTCTCTTTATTTACTTTCCAAGTCCCATTACACGCGCGAGTATTTTCAGTTTCGCTGCTTTGGAAGGTTATGTTTCTCCAAAGTTCGCATCGACATTTGTACTTTGTTGAAGTACTTGTGGTTTTGTCATACGTAAAGGATCGGACACAATAAAATATTGTGCGCAGTATAATTACGTCGTTTTTCGGCGCTGGGATTGTTGCGTGCGATGTGTGAAGAAAAACAATTATTTCTTAAATTCAACTTATCTTTTACAACATTTTATGCAACAATCGCTTAGATGGAAAACGGTGTAAGTTAAAGACAAGTATATACTAGCGACATAAACACAAACAAAACCGGTAGACAACAACTGAGTGCGGTAAGATCATGAACAACATAAGCAGAAGCAGAAACATAGGAAG
The DNA here is from genome assembly GCA_964035705.1 of Porites rus. Classification (NCBI taxonomy): domain Eukaryota; kingdom Metazoa; phylum Cnidaria; class Anthozoa; order Scleractinia; family Poritidae; genus Porites; species Porites rus. The sequence continues at coordinate 16,116,854 of OZ038005.1, read as the reverse complement.
AAGGAACACCCTCATTCTATTCTTGTTCTTTTCACTAATTCACGCAAATTAAGGACAAACACAAGAAAAATAAAGCGAACTCGTTTGTTTTTCCTGTACTTGTTCTTTCAATGCGTTAATTACTGGTGAGAATAGAAAGAATGAGTGCGTACTTTCTACTGTGTTTGAGTTTATTCTTGGGCTGTAACGTCCGCACTTAATAAAACTTGTGCTTGTGTTTATGTCGCTGGTGTAAACAAGTCTTTACTGCGCGCAATGTTTTACTGTGTTCGAGCCTTTAGGGTTTCTTTTTCTGGTTCACTCAAGTAGTTGGATTACAAAGTAAACAGCACGGGTACTCAAGATAACAGTACTTTAATGAAGCAATAAAACTTGTCTCTGTTGTCCATTTATTTACAATAAAAAAGAATATAAAAAAAAAGTAATCTAGCCTCCCTCGCCCCTGCCGGGCCGCTTCCACTCTGCTCCGAGTCGGTGTTCATTCTTCTGTCCTCATTGAATATTCCAACTTCAAAATCCTGGTCTGTTTTATCTGATCCCTTTATTCAAGCTGGGGGTAGTTTGACACTTAGAAAATTCAGCCGTTTGTTCCCAAGTGGGGTGGGCAGCGTGAAGGAAAGTGAGAGTTTGTTCCTCGTGTCCTCAGGGTCTCATTCAACTTTGTCACAATACCACACCAATTAATTTGGAATTAAAATTTTGTTGCCAATAAAATTTGTGCTGAAAAATTAAATTTTGATTGAAGTTGCGTGTCTACAAATTCAATATATCGTAAATATCCAAGAGCCGTAGATGAGAAAAAAAAGGGCCCTACCAGAGTGAAACTCAGTACTAAGTGCGCTTCCGTCGGCAAACGAAGGCAAGAATTAAACACTGGATCCCGCTTAGTCTGACCGGACCTTCATTCCTCAAACTTCACCAAAGAGCACAAGTCAATAATAATCTCTCCTCTGAGAGCTTCTGATACTGGATTTCTTTTGCCCTATTTAATGTTTATTTAGTGTTTATACCTTAATCAAAAGCAATTTGGTTGTGTCTTTATTTTTATGTTATTAGTGTCATTCTAAAATTTCGAAATTTCTGAAGGCAATTAATTAAAACATTTTGAAGCAAAATTTACGCGTTACTGGTTCAGTGCCACATAAATAGTGCTCTAAATGTTTTGATTAATTTAAAATTAACCTGCTCTTATGTTTTAAGGCTGCCGTTATTTATAATCCGCGTCATTTTGGTTTTCGAAAAGGGTTTATTTTTTCTAAGGAAAATTACCGGGAGAATTGTAAACCTCGTCTTAATTTAATCCCGAATTTAACGTAGCTTGCTGTGATGTTTCCCTGCATAATAATTTAATTCCCCAAAGATTCAGTGCCGCAAAAATTGCGCTTCTAGAAGTTTTGTTTAATTTAAAGTAAAACTCCCTAACGATATAAAATTGCGCTTATTTAACAACAGTCAGTTATCGAAAGAAAAGGTTTAATTTTTCTTACGGAGCATTAGCTTGAGAGAATTGCAACCTAATTTAACGTTAATGTCTCCTGGAAAAGATTGGCTTCGATGTTGAGTCTTTATTTATGTAGCTTGCCGTGATGTTTTCCTGCATAATAATTAATTAACCCAATCCAAAGTTCCCTCGAGATTTTTAGCTTTAGTCACGATGGTCACGCCAGCCGACTTCAACAGCCTTGCATGACGACCGTGACAACAGCTCTTTAAAAAGCGTGGAAACACCGAAGCGGCTGCATAAAATCAAATAGCCGTGACTGAAATGGACACTTCAAATTGGAATTCCGATATAGGACTGGGGGGGGGGGGGGGGTGGCCAAATATACTTTAAAGAGTAAAACAACAATTATATGAAATTAAGTCCTATACCGGAAACCCAATTCTGAAAATATCAATTGAAGTCAGCAACCAAGAAAATTTCCAAAATTAAGAGTTAAGACTATCAATGTCTAAGATGCTGTGTTTATAAAACCATCCGAAACTTAAATATTTAGGCCAAATTGCCTGATTTATCACACAATCCATAGAAATTTACTCTATGTCCCTCCTAACAAGAAGAAAATAGAGCAGACTACCACAGCTGTCTGATTAATCACGCTTTTTGAAAAGTCGTTACTGTTTTTCCCTAATGGTTTAAGAATTTCGATTTTTATCAAAGAAAATTTTTTTAGACGAACATCCACACCCACGTTTCTTTTACTTGTTGTTTTTAGTTACCAAAAAACAACAGGCAAAAAAGTAGATGTTGACGCAGCCTAACTTAAGTTTTGATTCTTTTGAAAAAGTTAGAGAAAAGAAGTCAGACCTATGTATGAGCGATGTTTTGTTTATATGGTTTAGTGATTCAAAAACCTACAAGGGAATATTGCATTTTTGGAAAAAGAAAAAAAATTATGAACAAAAGAGGTTTTTATGCGACATATAATTTTTGCGATGTTTTGGAAAGCTACCTGTATATGCTACGCGAGGTTTAGGTTTAGAAGAGAAATCCATAACCAGTTACCCTCATTGGAGAGATTCTTAGAGACTATCAGCTCAATTTGATGCAATTTGTGAAAATTCAGGTAAGTCAAACCAGTGCAATTCAGTGCCCAATTCTTGCCAACGAATCCTCCTTCCACACACCTTTCCTTAAGCCGGGGAGCACAATGCTAGCACCCCCGTAAATCACATCCAAGACAGATGAATATTCCCAGACATATTGTTTGCAGACAAGCTCCTTCCTAGGTCGAAATGTGTTTTTCTTTGGAAAAAAGTGTGGTATCATAACAAAATGAATGAAACCCTAAAAACATGAGAAGCAAACTCTCACCTTCCTTCACGTTGTCCTCCCCACTTGGGAACAAATAGCCAAATCTTCCAAGTGCCAAACTGCCCCCAGCAAGAATTACAGAATCAGATAAAGTTTCTCAGGATTTCTCCGTTGGAATATCTCAGAGGACATCAGAAATACACCTTCTCAGAGACAGAGCTTCCACAGCCCAGCAGGGGCGAGGTTGGCTAGATTAAACATGACCTTGATGGGCTCCTAATCCTGTGAGTGTGCCACCTGAGATCTGAAATTAAATAAGAAGCTAACATTTTAAATAAAAAATGCAAGCCCATTAGCACTTGAAAAAAAATAACCGCCCTATATTACTTGGTGTTACAGTAAAATTCTGCAAAAACGAAAGAACTAGTAATAACCCTAACTTGTTACTAGTTTACCGCACATTGCTATCTGCAAACAATAACATGCTAGCCTGTTAAAAAGCAAAAATCTAGAAATAAAAAACATCTGGCTATGAATTAATAAAGTACTTGAGGATATTTTAGCAGGAATTTTGTAACACCAGGAAATAAAGAAGTGCATATTATAATAACTTATAATGATAAAATGATAATTTGAACATAATTAAATGGAATATGATGGTAACCAATAGTCTTTATAAAATAACTAAGATAGTACGCGCGCTCTGATTGGCCGAGAGGAGTGTTTGCATGAGAGTATGTAAACATGGTTGTGGCGTCAAATTGTTTGACTTTTCGCGCGCTAATCACGCAAGCACGAATTTGAAAAAGTTTAAAGTTTAAACAGTCTAAATCAACAAACCTTGAATACGCTACTAGGTTGTGTGAAAGCTATTCAAAATGTTTCTTGTGCTCTCCAAAGGTAATTTTGTGTTAGTTGTGAAATCAGAAAAATTTTTGTTTCTCTTATTTTGCGTTAAAAAGAAGACTAGTGATGACCTTCAACAGTATTAAATAAGTAGATAGATATAATATTTAATAAATATTAAATCTGACCTGAAAAATGACACTGAGTTGATTCCCAGTGCTTTGTATTACTGTAAGTTAACCTTACATGCAAAATAGTTTTTCTATTTTCTTTTTGTTTTGTTTTTGTTTGGTTCAAATTTGATGGTACGCTCTTAGTCAGCATAAAAATGCCTTGTGGTATGCAAAAAAAAATAGATTTGAGATAATGAACTAAAACCTTCATAAACTTTTCCATCCCTGTATATGAGGTTGGTTGGAAAATGTAGTCAATTTTTTTTTTTCAATGCCTATCAAGAGACACTTAACCCAATTTGGCTACAAATAATTTATGCTAGTTTAGATTGAATTTATGCTAGCTGATTCCTGATTAAAAGTCTTAAGTGTGCTAATGAGCTTGCTATTGGTTGAGAAAATAATATATGATAGCAATAGAAAGTTAATTTCTTACAAAAGCTTCACTTGACTACAATACTACCAGAATTCGAATTTTTATCCCTTAAGTTCCATAGTTATTTAAATGCAGTAATTCCGAAGACTGAAAAAAAAAATTAATAAACAACCAAAAAATAAAGAATTCTGGTAATTTGCAGTTGTATGAGGCAATTGTGCAAATGGTCTAATAATCAATAATAATAATAATAATAATATTAAAACTATCATAAGCAAAGGAAGTCTTGCTAACAATCATACACTCAGTCAATTGTTACAATTTTGAAGGAAACAATTTTTTCCTGAATTTTTCCAGAGTACCTAGAGAGGCTGCAAAGTAATAATAATAACTGTGACATTTACTATTCTTTTGTGTTTTTTTGTGCTTAAAATTTGTTATTAACATTCCCTGGCAATTTTTTTTTACCCTAGAGTACATACAAAGGAATGAAGTTTTAATTAAATTTTATGAGATTTCAGTTTTTAACTGCTTCCTTTGCTTACGAAATAAGGAACAACACGGTGCTACCAAGATCATGCTGCAAAAATTAATTTGAAAAAAAACTGAATCTGAAACTTATCTTTTGCAGATAAGTTGTCTAAGTAACATAGTTCTTAATGTGAGGAGGGCAGGAAATGGCTATTCTTTGCAAAATTTTGGCAGCAAGGTGTAGGGTTCCATAAACTATCAGTAATTATCATAAATAAAGAATACAAATTAATGACCAAATCATCTGCACCCCGGCACCTAGCATGCCCATTGACATTAAACAAGATTCCAGTGAGCAGTTAAAACATTAGGTTACCATAGATTTCAGCAGGACCAAAATTCATTAAATGTCTCCAATTCAAATGAATGAACTGGGGTGTTTTTAAAATCCTCTAAAATTGTTATGGAAGCTCTCCTAGATCATAAGGGGACAGTTCTACGTACGCCTACCTAAATCCTATTTTTCTCAAATCCCATTCCTGTAAGTAGCCAGCTCCAACAGACACCTTTTTTGCATCCTGAGAGTGCTAGCTCACGAGAGCCTCCACTGCTGGAGTATAAATCAAACTGGCAAATCTTCTTTCAATAAAAAATTACATTTAGGCTGAAAAATATGGGGTCCTTGAAAAGGTACCAAAGGAAGAAAGTTATTGTTAACTACAAGGTATGAATAGATTACATTAACAGGGTGTCAAGTTTCAATTTTTTCCTATTTCTTTCCATGGGGCCTGACATTGAATCTTTGGGTTTAACAGAATTGTTTTTTAGATTTGCTGTACGAGACAAACTGAAAAAAAAACTTTTTTCATCCAATTTCAGAATTACAAGTCTTATTTTTCTTATTTTTTACCATCCCTAGTTTCCTATTTTCTGAGCCTCTTTTGCCGCTTGACACCTGTACTACTGAGTAACTCTGTCCTAGAAACCCACATGTAAACCCTATTCAAAGGGGACAGACGGCAAATTTTTGTTGTTTGAAATATCTGTATCTAAACGTTGTAGCTGTTTCAGATAGCTGTCGATACTTTGAATAAAAGCTCTGAGTGATGAGGGCTCATGGTCACAGCAAAAACCATGTTTTTATGATTGCTCCATGTTAGTTTAATATCTGACTGCTTATTCTCTATTTTTTTTTTTGAGACATTCCCTGAAAGTTTCCTTTTTTGGTGTTTTGTTCTTCCTGTTCTTTGGTGAAAAAACTTGACTCCTTAAATTTATCACAAATAGATCTCCAACTGTCCAATAGCAATTGAATGCCCCACCCACTGTCACATTGATTTACAGGTCAAAAAAAAAGAAACAAAAAACTGTGCTTGAAATATGACCTAAACTTTCCTCAACCTTAGTGAGATATTTGTTTAACTCCCACTACAGTCACAAACCAATAAATAATAAAATATAAACCAATGCTCAATAGAATCTTGTGAGTTAAGCTTTAACCTTATTTATTGGTTGTACAAACAACTGTCAAGGAATGACTTGCCAATTGAAGCCCAACGTTTAACACCCCTTGGATTGAAGTGATTTATTAGCTTGAGAAAACAGCTGACATTTTGTGACACTACCGCTGGTTTCCTCGCCAAATGACGTCTGAGAAACGAGCGCAGAAACTCCATACTGATGACATTTCACTACCCAGTTCTAGATAGTGCTTCTGATTAATCATGCCACATGGGAAATTTTCCTTCGACCAATCAGAGGCATTAAATCCAGATCTGGGTAATGACACGTCATCATTGTGGAATGTCTGTGCTCATTCTTCAGACGTCATTTTGTAGGAAAACCAGTGGAAGCATAACTAAATGTTAGCTGTTTTTTCAGGCTAGTGACTTATCAACTGAAAAAACTCCCAAATTTCTACACTGCTGATAATTACCAATTCAAAGGTAATTCAAAGGTAATTTCCCAATTACCGTTGTTTGTACAATGGTGGCACACACACTGGAATTAGAACTAATGATTATAATACATTACTTTGAGACAATCAATGAATCAGTTTGTCACATGACTGAGAAATTGTCCATAGATGCTTATAAACTTGAGATTTTTGAACATTTTCACCTGCCCTCATGAGGACCCTAAAAAATTTTTCCTCCTGATAAAAGCCAAATAGAATTTCTGGACATCTCAGACTGTTTTTAACCCCAATTTCTGAAGATTCTCAGCTTTCCCAGAAAGTCCTTCAAATGACAACAGAGATCTCACTAAAAATTGCCAAAGATTTTGGAAATATAAAAGTGTTTAAATCTAAAAACGGCTCACAGTCAAATGATTGTTGAGTATTTTATATAATATGAAACTTCTATTATTGTGTTAAAGAAAATGTTGAGTGAATGGGGGCTGTGGAACAACAGCTGGGTGAAAAACCTCCCCGTACGTCCACTTGCTCCTAGGAGGAAAACCCCAGGCCAGCTGTACCGCACATTCAGGCCTCCCGGGCAGGGCCAAAAATTTTGAATACTTTTTATCAGGTTTTTATACTACTATTATTACTATTGTTATTTATTTAAAGATTAAGAGAATATTAAACCAAGATTTTTTGAAAATAATATCCTAAGAAATACAAACCAGGTGTTGCAAGACTCTCTACTTTCCGCAGCCGAACTCTTGCACCAGGTGCCCATTATGTTGCATATTACCGATACTTGCCCTTGTAGTCCATCCTCTCCATTATTCACTTAATGAGGTTCTTGTACTGGGTGCATGTGATGTCATCCAGCCCACTCTCTAGTTTGCCCTCTGGTCTATCCTCTCCATTATCCAGTTGCCTTGTATGAGGTCCATGTAATGTCATCCAACCCACTCTCTAGTTTGCCCTCTGGTCTATCCTCTCCATTATCCAGTTGCCTTGTATGAGTTCCATGTAATGTCATCCAGCCAGTTAATTTGTTACCTTCTAGTGTCCAACACTGTGCGTCTACAAATGTAAACCTCCTTCAGTCATTCACTCTTGCAGTTACTTCCTGTTGGACAAGAAAAAGAATTCATTTTCCATGTACATATTTTTTACAAGTATATTTTACATCAAGTGCTTCTACCAAGATAGCTGCTAAGTTATATAGGCATAGTCATAGCATAGTGAGGGATGAGATAATCACAAATTCTCCAATCTGATTGACTGATGTGTTCTCTATCTACATGTATTACACAATAAAACAGTGAGTAGTGAGCCAGAGTTTTGTGAAGAAAAAAAACATCATATATCTTTAATTTCAGGGTTCTCCCCAAATTTTAGCTCAGCAGGTAAGGGACCATTCATGGACGGTAAGGCCAAAAGATATACACTTTTCTTGGGGGGGGGGGGGGTGGGGGAGTGGAGGGAGGGACATGGACCCGGACCCATTGTGTTTTACCCGCAAGAACTTTGAAACCAAAGAAGTCAAAAATCTTCACCGCAAGAAGCTAGAAAATTACTGCAAGCCTCAAGAAGGTGCATGAAATTCTTTACAAGTGTTAACCTGAAAGAATTTTGTGGTATTTGTCAACTTTTTGTTGCAACATCATTTTGTAGCTTTGATACTAATTCACTCTGTGGCAGCAAAAGGTAATCATGAAAGGACACACGTAAAAAGTTCCCTGAGAAAGCGAACAGCTTTCTCTGCTTTTTCTGCAAAGTAAACACTTCAATCGTTCAGCTTTTCCAAAGTTAGATAAAGCGTGTGAGGCGATTGTTTAACAAAACGATCTGTACTTTCGAACATTTCGATCATTTGGATCATTTCATAGTACAATACCATACTCTCGGCAAAACAAACCAAAGGCGTTGAATTTCTGCCACAATGGATATCACGATTCCAAAGAAAACATGACAATTATTTATTACTTTATTGCAGTAATTTGAAAGAGCCTTTCGTGAAACATTCCTTACTTTACTTTAGTATGTTTTTTTTTTTCCAGGAGCGCTTTAAGTTGACACAGTTGCGGTCTTAAATTACACGGCTCTTTTGCGAAGCACACTATGATCGTTATTTTTTTGAAGTTCTGCTTTTTTATCGAAATTGTGCACATTTCCTCGCTTAAAAGGTTACCTTTGCACAAGATAGTTTTATATATACCGTTTCAAAATTCACTGATCCTTATTTTGCAAAACGAGCTGCAGTGTGCATTTTAAAAAAAACATGAACGTATTTTTAGTTTATCTTTTTTGTTTACACGTGTTACCTATACATCCCTGTCACTGTAAACCAGCAAGAACGAAACAGTTTTAGGGTTTTGAATGTTTAAAACTATGTGCCTAAAGTATAGATTAGTGATCCGCTGACAAACATGGAAAGTGGCACAGCTATTTTAATGTCATAATAAATTTTCACATGTTTGCGGCGATCTCGCAAAATGACCCGATGATCGTTTGTGAAACTCCTTCAAACAGCTACTGAAAGAAGCGAAACAAACGAACTGTCAGAAACAATAGAAACCACCAGAAAAGGATAGAAACGATAAAAACGAAAAAATCGCCAAACGATAATGTAAGCGATTCAAACGCTGAGCATAACGCCTCACTTGACCTTGATGTGACCTGTTGAATAATTTTGTCTGCAAAATTTTCAGTGAAATATATCTATGAAAGTAAAAACGACTGAAGAAGTTCTTGCGTCTTGCTGGATTCAACGCAAGCGCCCTACAAAAAGCCGCACGAAGCTGTCAGCTTGCGGACGCAAAAAGAAGTTCTTGCACATGCATTATTTTTGGGCCATACGTTTTGTACTTAGGTAGCTATACTTTTCCATATATTCATTCTTTTTCTTGTGAGGATCGGATCGGATCACAACTTGCATATTTTTTTTTTTTTAAAAATATTTAATTTTTAAAAAAACCTTTAAGCGGTTGCAGGCGGTAAGAAGTGTTGCTTCAGGCGGTAAATTTTGCCGGTTACCGCCTGATAAGGAGAACACTGTTAATGAATCAATTTTGTAAAAAGGAGAAGTAGATAAACTATCAATGCTACCATCTCTATTACAAGTAAAAATGTCAGAAAATAAAGAAGGTTCAGGCCCCAATCCCTGTTAATTATTGGACTTGATTCAGGAGGAACCACTCATCAAAGAATTACAATGATGGGGGCCTGGTCTGTTTACATATAGGTTGTTAAATAAATGTACTGATCCAGGTCTACAACTGAGAGATCTGGCACCACTTAACAGCTTGTTGCTGTGGACTTGCACCTATTTACAGTACTGTTCAATAGTAAGTTGACAGTCCATTGCGAGTCTCGATTCTGGACTCGATTCGCGATTCTCGATTCATGCGCGGATAGAGAATCCAGAATCTAAAACAAACTATCGAGAATCAAGTCGAGGATCGAGTCTTGCAGGACAGAAAACAAAAGATTCACCCATGACCGGTTTCTCGATAATTTTGTACGGCTGTAACACGACGCGGCATGGTTATACAGTCGACTCCCGATAACTCAAATCTTGGTAGTTACTAATTCAAGGAACCACCTGAAACCACCTGAAACCACCTGAAACCACCAAAAAAAATTTTTTAATTTTTAATTTTTTTTTTAATTTTTAATTTTTAATGATGTACCAGTGTGCAGCACACTTACACTTCCAGTGAACAACTTCACTTGGAAGAAGGAGAAACCATACCCTCCCGGGGCAACAAAAATTTTTGTGCCCCTGGCAAGAATCGAACTCGTGACCTTCTAGATCGGACGTTCTAACCACTGAACCACCAGGGCTCTAGCGTTAGTGAAGTTGGAATTCTACTATACCAGCAGAGTGTACTACACTTCTGTACTGGGAGCTGAGTGCATTGCACTTCTATGCTCAGTTTCTCGTGTGGCTTCTGCTAGTTTCAGTTTTTTAATTTTTAATGATGTTCTAGTACATATGTATGTACTAGTGAGCAGCACACTTACACGTATAAATGCCGAGGTCGAGCATGGTTTCTCCTTCTTCCAAGTGAAAATGTTCACTAAAAGTGTAAGTGTGCTGCTCACTAGTACATCATTAAAATCAAAAAACTGTATGCCAACCATGGATGACTGGAATGACTAGGATGACTGGGATGAATAGGGTAACTAGGATGATTGGGATGACTAGGATGACTGGGATGAATAGGGTAACTGGGATGACTGGGATGACTGGAATGGTGAGGATAACTGGAATGACTAGAATGACTGGAAGGACTGGGGTGACTGCAATGACTAGGATGACTAGAATGACTGAGGTGCCTGGGATGAATAGGGTGAATAGGGTGACTGGGATGAATAGGGTGACTGGGATGAATAGGATGACTGGGATGACTTGCATGGCTGGTGTGACTAGGATGACTGGAATGACTGGAACAACTGGCATGATTGGGATGACAAGAGTGACGGCAATGAGTAGGGTAACTTGGATGACTAGGATGACTGGGATGATGAGGATGACTAGAATGACTGGAATAACTGGAAAGACTAGGCTGTCTGAAATGAATACGGTGACTGGGATGAATAGGATGACCGGGATGACTACGATGACTAGGACGACTAGGGTGACTGCAATGACTAGGATGAGTAGGATGACTAGGATGACTAGAACAACTAGGATGTCTGAGATAAATAGGGTGACTAGGATGACTGGGATGACTTGGCAGACTTGGATGCCTGGGATGAATAGGGTGAAAAGTGTGACTAGGATGACTGGAATAACTGAAATAACTAGGATGACTTAGATGTTTAGGATGACTGGGATTAATAGAGTGACGAGGATGACCAAGATAAATAGGGTGACCAGGATGACTGAGTTGAATCAGGAGCCCATAACCTGGGTTATGGGCTCCTGGTTGAATAGGGTGACTAGGATGACTGGGATAACTGGAATGACTAGGATGAATAGGGTGACCGTGATGACTGGAATGACTAGGATAACTGGAGTGACTAGGATGACTGGGATGAGCAGGGTGACTAAGATGGCTGGGATGAATAGGATGAGTAAAATGACTAGGATACCTGGGATGACTGGGATGACTAGGATGACTGGGATGAATAGGGTGACTAGGATTTTTGGGATGACTGGGCTGACTGGGATGACCAGGATGACTGGGATGACTTGGACAACTGGGAGGACTAGGATGACTGGAATGAATAGGATAACTGGGATAACTGGGATGACTAGGATGACTAGGATGACTGGGATGACTGGGGTGACTGGGATGAAAAGGGTAACTAGGATGGCTGGGATGACTAGGATGACTGACATGACTGGGATGAATAGGGAAATGGGATTACTGGGATGACTAGGATGACTGGAATGAATAGGGTAACTAGGATGACTGGAATGACCAGGATATCTGGAATGACTAGGATGACTGGGATGACTAGGATGACTGGGATGAACAGGGTAACTAGGATGACTGGGATGACTAGGATGAGTGGAATGACTAGGATGCCTGGGATGACTGGGATTAATAGGGTGACTGGGATGACTAGGATGACTGGGAAGACTGGAATGAATAGGGTGACTGAGATGATTAGGATGACTGGGATGAATAGGGTGACTGGGATGACTAGGATGACTAGGATGACTGGGGTGAATAGGTTGACTGCGATGACTGGGATGAATAGGGTGACTGGGATGACTGGGATGACTAGGATGACTGGGATGACTGGGATGACTAGGATGAATAGGGTGACTGGGATGACTTGGATGAGTGGGATGACTGGGATGACTAGGATGACTAGGATGATTGGGATGACTGGGATGAACAGGGTGACTGGGATGACTATGATGAATAGGGTGACTAGGATGACTGGAATGACGGGGACGACTGGGATGACTGGGATGACTAGGATGAATAGGGTGACTGGGATGATTGGGATGAATAGGGTGACTGGGATGAGTAGGATGACGGGAATGACAGGGATGACTAGGATGAATGTGGTGAATTATTTGACTTAGGTGACTGGGATAACTGGAATGATTAGGATGACTAAGATGACAACCATGACTGGGATCAGTGTGATGACGGGGATGAATATGATGAACATAATAACTGCTATGACTGGGATGACTTATAAGCGATTTTGTATTGCAGACCCATTGTGGTTTTAGCATCCACTGTGGACAATGGTGGAGGGAAACACCCCAAATAATTGAGGGCCATTTGCAAAAAGTTTAAGAGACAAAGTCTAAAATCAGTGTAGCCCACACAGGCCATCTGCACAAATAAGGTATGTCACACATAATATTGATTTATTTACCGTAAGAAAATTAGGAGAGTTGTTTACCTTGTCTTCAGGGTTGCCTTCTCTTGCTGATCTTGTTATCCAACAGTCATTCCTGTGAGTTGTTTTGCAGGTTGCCATTCTATTCCACTTCACCAAGAATCTCAAATATGTGATGAAATGTTGTCAATCACTAAAAAAAATTGACAAAAATTAACATCATTTGACGTAGCATTTTAAAGAACGGAACTTGTATAAGAGTTTTTAAGACACCTTATCTCATGTCAGGTCAGTTAGTCAGGTTAAGAGTCCATAATTTGTACTTTGAATGGAAATTTAACTGCTTTTACATTCTTATTATCAAGGTGTCCATAAAAGCAAGGTGTTCACATGGCCAGAATTGAGTTTACTAGGGGGTTCCATTTCCGGGGTGGAGATACTCCCTCGTTTGGTCTAGACAGGGATGTTGCGCTGTACAGGGTATGGTTTTCAGGGTCTTGAGTCTTCCCCACTAATTGGCATCTTTAACAGAGTGTGTTTTTGAACTGGAAGCCTTTAAAAGAGTAAGTGTGAAGGCTGCAGGTTCCATGAAATTAGTATGAAAAAATTACCTGATTCTGTATGCAACACCAAACTAATCAGGGTTACAGTTGAACCTTGATTATCTGGACTTTTCAATTATACACACTTGTTTTGCTGGTCCTGTTTTTCAATATTTACCCTTTAAGCCCTAAGAGTGATCATCATTACATTTCTCCTTGTAATGTGAATGCCTTGAAAAACAGAGTGGTCACTAGCAAGGCTGCTGCCTAATGGGTGCCCGGTTGCCAGAGGCGCCTACGATTTACCCTGGGGCGACCAAAATTTCAAACAGGGAGCCCGAACAAGCACCTAAAACATACATGTATGATTCTCAGGCTAACTTCCAGTGAACAAACAACAAAATTCCCTGCTCATTCCGCACTTTTGAAATGACAAAGGAAAACATCGTTTGATAGTTGGCCACAGGCAAAAATATATTACCGCTGATAAAAGGTAAACAAACAGCACTTATGTCTTGAACTTCTGCTGCAGAACAGCTGAATTGTCTCGTCTGAAAATGGTGTCAAATGAATAATTTAATGGTCTTTGAAAAACCTTAGTTAGTAAAATCATGACTTTTCCTTCAGTGTTAGAAATGTTAGGTTGCTACTGCATGAAGTAAAAACCGAGAAAAAGTCGTCATCCGTGGAAAAGCAAGCTGGTTTCAAATTACACGTGACATTGGTATGCTATCAACTTTGCAAGTTTGTAGTGTTTTCTATTTTACTAAGAACACAAATGGTACTCTTGGAGATTTCTTTTATCATTTATTCAGCATTATCTACGCCTTCCTTACTTTTTGCTGTACGTTTGGTGAGAACTTTTAATTATTTTGAAAGGCTCGCAAAAACATTCCAGTTTTTACAAATAATTCACAGCGGCTATTCAAGATCACATTTTAATCTCTTTTTAATCTACGCTGTCGTGTGCGATGCCCATAAATACAAACCTTCACAAATGTAAAAACAGTTGTGATAGCTCAAAAGATAGACTTGATACAAAAATACTGAGTCAATTTTCCAAACTTCCAGATAAAAACCTGTCATTGGTCCTTTTTTATCACCTAAAAACTTAAACTTAACTTCCCTCAAATTGTAGATGCAAGTTCCATTCATCCGTGCATTCAATGTATGTGCGAATGGTTATTGTTATTATTATTATTTTTTTCTTTATTGACAACAAATCAACAACATTAATACACAGCAGAAAGTAAAAAAACAAATAAGTAAATAAATATGTCAGTAAGTAACAAAACAAATTACAATAAAAATGAAAAGTATTGGGGAAAAAAAAAAAAAAAAAAAAAAACCTGTCAGTTGCCACACATATTTAATATTGTTTGCCACAATTTTCAATGCGATATTGTTCAAAAAGCTTACGTAAAAATTCCTCTAAATTAGGTTTCATTACAATGTTCTTGCAAGTATACAAGTATTTCTTTTGTAGTAAAACCAATAGACGAAGTTTGCGTTGAGTTGAAATTGGCATTTGCATTGGAAGGAAGTCATCGAACGTGTTAAATAAAATTTGCTTGTTTGAAAGTTGTACGTTCTCTTTGTGATATTCATTAAACCACCTTAAAGTTTTGGAAAAGAATTCCTTTGACTCTTGACAATATAAAAAGGTATGTTCAATTGAATGTGGATTAAGGCAGAAAGCACATTTATCATCCGAGGCTAATTTATATTTCAGTAGTTCTTTCTTTGTCGTGATTATTCTGTGCACAACCTTAAAGGTGAATTGTCTAAGCTTATTATCTTTCGAGGACTTGTATATATTCACAAAACAATCACTCCAATTCGGAATTTCTGAAATGCTTTTCTTCCAAGCCCTTACTGTGGAGGGTTCTGAAACAATCTTCTCGATTAACAGTCTGTAATAATTGTTACAACAGAATTTGGTTAAGACTATTGTTCTATCTTCTAGTTGACAGTACTCTGAAGTTGCTCCAAGCAGATCAGGAACCGTGGAACCAAATGCCTTTCGTTTCAAATCCAGAGGAATGGCAGCAATTAATTTAAAATGGTGCAAATATTTAGCTTTAATTTCAAATCTATTTTGAAATTCTTCGAAGGTTAGAAATTTACCATTTGAGTTCATTAAATCGCTAATGAAAGTAACACCCTGATCAAACCATTGTTTCCAGAAGACACTATTCCTTTCTATTGTAATTCTCCTGTTATTCCAAAGAATGAGGTCATTGTTTTTTATCGTATTCTGAGAATTTCGTTAGTTCTTGGAAATAATCTAATAACTCACGGTAGAATAAAGGCAGATTGTTGTCAAGAGTTGCAGTCTTGTAGTTGCACTTAAGAAGGAAGGGCAGGCCACCATATTTGCCGAAACAGAAATTCGGTATTGCCTTCCAATTATCATCAGAGTTGCTAATCAGTCTAGCTATCCAGTCTAGTCGCAAAGATTTAACCATAATTTCAAAATTTATAAAGTTAAGGCCACCGTTCTCAAGTGGCTGGCATACAACATTTCGCTTAATTTTATCTTTCTTATTTTTCCACAAAAACGAGAACAGGAGACTTTGAGCGGCGCGTGTTACTGCATCAGGGACAGTCATTAGTGAAGCAGTGTAGATTAACTGAGAGACACCAAGTGTTTTGGCTAGAACTGATTTGCCAAAAAGCATAAGGTCATGCGTTTGCCAGAGATTCAGTTTAGTTTTCATTTTACGAATCTTGCTGAAGAAGTTGGCATCGTTGTTCCTGTCTGCGTTGTACGACAAATGCGCCCCAAGTATATAATGGGGTCTTTTATGCTGTGAAATTCCAATATTTTGTTTTTTTTATGTTTTGAGGAGCCAATCCACATCGCTTTGATTTTTTTCTTATTTAGATGAAAACCAGATATGCTGCCAAAACTTCCAATGATCTGTAACGAGAATTTTAGAGAATAAATTGGTGTCTTCAGATATCAGAGTAGTGTCATCAGCAAATTGTGAGATTTTAGCTTCATGCAGATTGGGAAGACGTATGCCTTTACAATTTGGTTCTTGTTGAATTTTCAAGGCAAGTAACTCAACCGACAATATGAAGAGGAATGGACTCAGCAGGCACCCTTGACGAACTCCTCTGGATACAGTGAAGTAATCATTCATGTAACCAGCGTTCATCACTGCTGCCTCGGAATTATTGTAAAGAATTGAGAACCATCTTGTTAAGAATGGCCCCAAATTAAACAATTCTAAGCTTCTTTTTATAAAGTTCCACTCTATGGAATCGAATGCTTTTTCAAAGTCGATAAAAAGAAAAATTCCTGAGATCTTCTCCACATCCGTGTATTCCATAAGGTCATTCAAAAGTCTTACGTTTTGACCAATAAATCTATCCTTCATAAATCCTGTTTGGTCCGAATGGATTAGTTTGGGAAGGAAAGGTTCTATACGTTTTGCAATACACTTTGCCGGGATTTTGTAATCAATGTTAAGCAACGTTATTGGGCGCCATCCAGTAAGCTCTGACAGGTCGCAGTCATGTTTTGGAATTAAAGAAATAACTCCTCTTCTCTGGGACACTGAGAGACTGCCTTTCTGAAAAGCTTCATTATACGAATCAAGTAGATTCTGATTTAAAAGGTCAAAGAAAGTTTCATAGAATTCTTTGGAGAAACCGTCTTCACCAGAAGTTTTATTTTTCTCAAAGGAATGCAACACATTTTTAATTTCTTGTACAGTTGTGATAGTTCAAAAGATAGACTTGATACAAAAATACTGAGTCAATTTTCCAAACCTACAGATAAAAACCTTTCATTGGTCCTTTTTTATCACCTAAAAACTTAAACTTAACTTCGCTCAAATTGTAGATGCAAGTTCCATTGGTCCGTGCATTCAATGTATGTGCGAATGGTTATTGTTATGTTTCTCAAGAAATAAATTGTTTCCTGAAATCCTTCCGAGTGGTGAGTATAAAAAAATGCTGGTTTCTCAAAACTCGGTTTTCGTGTTTCGAAACTCAATTCGTTCAAGGCTTGAGTATTGTTCCAGTTTTGTCTCGTCACAAAATGCTCCTTTTAAGCCTTCCCAACTTATCTAGGAAGATCGAAGGGCCTCTGCTCGCAGGGTATAAATTGATAAACAACAACAACTTCAAAGATAGATCTTTCCAGCGATGCCTCACTTTGGATATTCTGACCAATCCTGTCAGACTTACACTCACTAAAAAAGGTAACATTTTGGGGAAGAATCCACTGCCAGTTTTGCTGTTTACATACTACTCTTTGAAGATTAATTTGCCCCTTTCCTAAAAAGTTAGCCAGCCACAATTCCATGCAAAAGAAGGACGATAAAGTGGGCTACAAAACTGCTAATAAACAAGAAAGGCAAAGGGAAAAAAGAGAGCAAGAGAGAAAGATTGAAATAGATTTACAAAAAAGGGTCCAAATTTTGGCTTTTGCACATGCCTGAAAAACAAAAAAGCTGTTTAATTACGTCAGATTAGTCGAAAAACATGCCATTTTCCTTGCAAAACTCTTTTTTAGCCCTTCTTATGCTAATTAGTTGAAAACTAGTCCAAAGAAGAGGAATTGGTGAAAAATGCAGTTTTTTCGCTACTCGATGGCCGTCACCAAAGGGTTAATAAAGTTACTGATGTTTTTTGATTGGGCTCCTAGAAATGCGGCTCGGGCTCCTAACTTTTTCTTCTAATTTTCTTGGGCAGCAGCCTTGCACTAGAATTACAGACATGATCACACAAGATGAATTTGCTTGATATTTTATCAACTTCTCCCCTCTACTTCTGTAGGAAATGAATAGGGGCAACAAATGAGAATTTAAATTTTGATGATAGAGTTTAAAGGGTTAATTAAAGATGTGATCTTGAAAAATTAAAAGAATTAAAAGTTCATTAATCCTTCCAAACGTTTGTTTAAAACGCCGTTTTAATCTGTTTCGCTTTGAAAAAGCGCAAGTGGCACAAGATAAACAATTATTATTCAGCTGAATTCTAATATGCTCAATTGTTATGTTGCTAAGGGAATGTCATGCTTGATTTCACATTGGTTCGATCATAAACTCAAATCACTGCCATGTCTATGCAATGAAAGCAGTCTGTTATTTCGATCAAGGATAAGCAAACCATTATTTCACATTTGGAGAAAAGCGAAAAAGGAACAAATTTAACACTCAAGTTTAAAATCAGCAAGCAGCAGATCTCAGATATATGCAAAAACAAAGAGAAGATCCTGAAATTCACCGACAGTGTAGAGACAAGCGTGGGATTGAAAATACTGGTTTTAAAGGCTTCAGCAGCACACCTCTACCATTGTAGGAAAATCAGCTTACCCATAGGGTAAGATATTATTCTTTAGTAAAATCCAACTAGTGGTCTATTATCTATGCTGCATTCTGATTGGTTGGGCTACTACTAGGCTATATGTTATAGCCCACTAATAGCAAAAAGCACTGGCTTTTTTGCAGCAAAAAAGGATTAAAGTCTGGCTTTAACTAGCTTAAGTTGTTTTGTCTTGATATTTTTGACCAACTCGTTAGATTTTACTGAAACAATTATTCCTCTCCCCCTCATGGCCTCTGAGTGAATAGCCTATTCGGCCTTCAGCCTCATGGGCTATTGACTCAGAGCCCATTCAGGCTCAAGTAATAATAATTATTCCTCTCGCCCTCATGGCCTCTGAGTCAATAAGTTTAATACCTAAGATCTCTGAGGAGCTTCACACATATGTGCAGCCTATTATTACACATTTTTTAGCAACATGGCCTCGAAAAAGCAACATAAGGCTACATGAAATTGCAACAAAAAAAATGGGTAAATACCAACTGGGCAGAGGAACTTGGCCTACTCCTCAAAATGGGAAATGACCGTATTTGAAATTCAGACTAGGGACATACATATCCTCCCCCTGCCCCACCCACCCATACTTGTCCAACACTCTGACAAACTTATGCATGGCTTTGTTTAATTTCTCATTGGGTTGTTCCAGAAAAAATCCACACCCCCCCGACGGATGGGATTCCGGAAATTCTCGCGGGAGGGGGGGGTTGAAGACTCCGGAAATCCAGGCGGGAGGGGGGGTTGACCTTAAAAAAGTCTTCTGCAGGGGTCATTTCGACCGATAGTTGATACAAATCAAACGTTTAGTTCGATGACACTTAAGCGCTTTCAGACCCTGAAAATAGTCAAAATGTTTTGTTCATATATTTCTCACCTGACATAAATGATAATCTAAGTTGCTTTACAGGTCCTTTTATAGCAGAAAACGCGAACAAGATACTAAACAACGGGCCTGAAGGAACTCGTCGCAACGTTGTTGTCACGAAGAGCGTCAAACGCCTGACACATTTCTACTCATACCCAGAGCCCGCGCGCGAAGAGCGTGAAACGCCTGACACATTTCTACTCGTACCCAGAGCCTGCGCGCCACAGTGTATAACTTTGAAATCTCGGTTGTTTGGTGTAAATAAAAATAAAAAAAACAACTGATTCACGTTCACGCATTCGCACTTTGTATTTTTTAAGGTTTACTTTTTAAATTATCAGCCTAGTTTGCCTCTTTTTCAAATATTTAAAAAGTCCTTGAAAGAAAAACGTCAAATTCCAGTGTCTTTGTTGCAAGGTTTGTTTTTCTGGCTAAATAATTTCCCTCAGGTTTGTGTATTTGACCCCTCCGAGACCTCTGCTGCCGTACTAGCTTCTGCTTTAACAGATGCTTATTACTTACAGCCACAATTTATTTCGTATTTACCTTTACCAGAAAAAAAGTGAACATTTAACTACAAGAACGAGTTTATTTGCAAATATATGGTGCAACAAACATGTATAAAATAGTGTTACTATAAAAATCAGTCTCTTTTTTTTTACAACTATGTTCCCAATATCTCTGTGGGTACGAAATTACCTTGAAAATTTGATCAATTTTGTACTGTAAAGAATTTTAAATCAAAACTATTCTATTTATAAACAAAAACAACACTTTCGCTAGTGAATAACTGCAGCCAAGATACTCTTTTGTGCTGTGCTCGCCGCTCGCGCTGGCTTACAAAATCAACGTGTTAAATTCATATTTCTGATGCCAATTAGAAAGATATTGATCGTCAAAAATCATAAACTGAACATATTTTTATCAAGTTCGTATAATTTCTACCGCTGAACAAAAACTAAACTTTCACTAACAAATAACTGTAGAGAGAACAAAACAAACAGGCGCCAAATCTGCAAGAGCCTGGTGAAGAATTTGTTCATAGCGGACTTTGTATTTGGATGAATCTGAAAGCCATCTTAATCCGGTTTTAAAATAATTCGTTGGATGAACATGTTAAAATTTCATTTCGTGAATGGGAGCTATTTCAAGTGCTTTTGTCTTGGCTGCATTCTCTTCAGCATGACTGTTGCCTCTCCGATTTAAACGAAAGCGAAACGACCTTTGTAACTATGGCCGACTAAGAAAGCTGTTTATAACGCGAATTTGAACTTCCCTTCCAGTGCACAGTAGAACTACAGATCTTGAAGGTAGGATGTGCAAATGAAGTCATCCATTCTTTAAGTTAGAAAATAATTGTAACGATTAACAAATGTAGACTTTCGTTCTTTGAAAGATTTCGTTGATTTACAACAGTTACAAAATCTCGATCTTCAGTGGACGAGACTGACACGCATGCTGCCGGCTGCCTTATGTCTCGTAAAGGAATGGATATTCATATTTAGCGCAAAGAAAGAAAAAGGTCACTGATTTTTATAAGCTAAGAAATTATGTAAACACTCGTTCAGGTGTCGTTCGCATTTTTGTTTTTTGCTCCTTTCGTTTTTAGTTCCACGCGATAGAATTCTTAGTTTAATATAAGCTGAAGCTTTAGAAATTAAAACAAAAACATTTAGACGTGTTTGCGTGTATTTTCCATTAAAAATAAATTAAATTTAAGCCTTTTATTTTTTTCCCAGAAATCCAGGCGGGAGGGGGGGTCTTCCACCTTGGAAATCCAGTTGGGAGGGGGGGTCTTGTGCTTACGGAAATCCAGGTGAGAGGGGGGGTTAAAAAAGGACCCCATCCGTCGGGGGTGTGTGGATTTTTTCTGGAATAACCCATTGTATTTTTTGTTCTCTATTCTTATACTTTTGCTCAGAATTTTAATGACAATATAATGCCATGCATAAATTTGTCAGAGCATTAGACAACCCTCCTCCCATCCAAGAGCAGACCTCTCAAGTCTCACGGTTTTGAGGACAATCTCATGCTCTCACGATGAGGCACAAAAATCTCACAGTAAACAGATTCAAAAGCCGATGGAATACGCTTTTTGAATATTTTCATTTTTGCCCCGAAAAAGTGATTTTCATGCTTCAATTATGTAGAAATCTACAGTTGTCAGGCATATTCATCTCTATTCATCATATTTAATTGTCTTGTTGACACATTTAGATACATTTCATACACTATGTCAAAATGGTGGGAAATGATGAAAATTCATCAGGTGAAGACAAAGTTCAAAACAGAATGGAAAGGTTCATATCCTGTTAAACGTATTCTTAGCAATCCATTTTTGTTTTTATGTCTTCCCTACACCTGGTTTTAGTTCTTTTTGATGCCGTTGATAAACCTCCAGGTTTCTACCCAAATCTCCAGGTTTTTTTACCTTGATCTCCAGGTTTTTGCTCTTTTGGGGTTGAGAGGTCTGCAAGAGGGCATCTTTTTAAGTGAACCCACATTAAGCGAACACCCTATATTATATTGAGTGAACGAATGGCTCACTTTGTTTGAAGACTTTCTTCCCATTTTTACTGCAAAACGAACCTGTATTCAGGGAACACCAACTAAGGTCACGTGGGTATCCACAAATTACAGGTTTCACTGCAGATGGGGATGGTAAAATGTCCGGAGAAGGGCTACCTTAAAATTACTTGATAGTGATCAGGTTTAAAACATTAGCTTAATCCTTTCACTAACATTATCTAAATATTTCATGCTTATGAGACCAACATTTTCTGTTTTAAAGCCTAAAACTTTAAATTAAGCTCGAGCATACCTCACAAGACCAGTGCGAGACCTTCTGCCAAGCCACGTCCGTGAATTTCTATGCCATAAATAAAGCCAAGTGTTGACGAATAAGTTAAAGATCCGATCAAGGTGATATACGAGTACCTGGAGTCTAAAAATGTCACTTTAGGTCCAATTTAACTACAAACATGTGTTCTGCGTCCTCCGTCGCCATATTGTTACTTTTAGTGCCCAGTCTCAATTAGCGCGCCAGTGTCGCGCGCGAGCTTTCAGAGCACTCGTTTCGCGTTTCGCGAGTACTCGATCGAAAAAGCGATCAAATTTATAAAATATCAAGGTTAATCGGTGAGAAAAAAAGTAAATTTTATTCCAAACAAATAAGTAATGAAACCAGCCTATTGAGCAACCAGAAAGCAACCTCGTTCCCAGGTTCTCTCTCCTTACTGAGGACTTTTCAAATAATCGAACCTTAGTTACCAACAGTAAGTGAAAAATCCTTCGTGTAAAACTGAAATGTAAATATAAAGGCATCAGTCCAATAAATACGGAATGAAAATTTTATTTCCTGCTAAAAGGTAGAAGAAACTTCTAAACCACATAATTTATTTAAAGTGACGCTATAATATTGAAAAACTTAGAAACACATAAGCAGTTCTGACAGGAGCCGATTCCAACGGGATTTGCACCTATGATCTTCCAGGACATCTATGAGAAACTCGTGGAGCGATATGCCATACAACTAGACCGATGTGTGTATTCAAAATCGTGGCAGACTTTTGCTGCTTTTGACATATAATAATCATTCACCCCTATCACTGAACCTGTAATAGGATGGGCTCCTGACAATTGGGATTCTTAAGGACATAGTTGTATGACCGAGCATGGCAAGAAGAGTCTCTCATACCTCAATGGTAGTAAGGGCATCCAACCGGTGGAAGTTCTTCTGTACAATTTGAAGAGGGTTTCAGTCTAAAACGCCTTTTAACAGACTTTTGTATACTATTGAAATAAAGCTTGGGGTTTGACCCCTAACCCTGTTCACTGAGTAGCCTCTTCTCTTAAATAAAGTTACTTGATGAGCGCTTTAGCTCAGAAAACAGCTAACCTACCCTATTTATAACAAAACTCTAGTCAGATGCGTAAACCTAATGGAAATGAGCTAACAAATTACACAAAGACGCTGAAACGATTCATAGG
The DNA here is from genome assembly GCA_964035705.1 of Porites rus. NCBI lineage: Eukaryota > Metazoa > Cnidaria > Anthozoa > Scleractinia > Poritidae > Porites > Porites rus. The sequence continues at coordinate 16,093,287 of OZ038005.1, read as the reverse complement.
CATGCTCATTTCTAAGAAAACCAGAATGACATACCTGGAGAGAGTTTAGAATTTGCCGACATTCTAAAGATCTCAAGGCCGTTTCATAAACCGGGTTCATAATGCTGTAAGAGGACCATCTAAGAATAAAGCCCAACTTCTAAATTCTAGCGAGCACCCACCCCTTCATTGCTGTCAGTTTTTTACTTACGTTTGAAAAAAAGGGTCGCCCATAGCAGGTAAGACAGGACAGGGCAGAGGATTGGAAAACGCCCCATTCAAAACAGGAGAATACAATTTCGTACATCGTCTGAGTTGTTATATACAGCTATTTCGAGAAAGGTTGTCGAAAAAACATGTGCCCGCGGCAATCCCGAAAGGTAATATGGGATATGATCAATATACTGTTCCTGACATTGTAGCTGTCGAACCTACTTTTGATGCTTTCTTTAGCACCCGCAAACATTCATGCCCTCTCGTGCCATTCTTTCAAATCCCTTTGAGGAACAGAGAACTTAAAACCACCCACAATTCCTTTCGTGATTGTCGCGTGCACTTTTTTTGACAACCTTTCTAGAAATAGCTGTATAAAAATTCAACACGACAGCGGCGAGTCTTAGAGGACACAAACATGATTATTCATTTTCTTTGTTTGTGTCCTCTAAGACTTGCCATCATGCTGAATTGTTTTAGAACTTTCCGCTAAACACTGTCACAACTCTAAAACAGTAATCAGTGAAACATTGTAGTGGTGATTGATCTTAGGCAAATAAAAAAAGCTTAAAAACAATACCGTAATTATCGTATTGACGCAAAGGAGGGGCACCCAACGACAGTTTTCTGTAAAATATCTGTTCGGAGAAGCAAATATTGCCTAGAATTTTCTTTTATTTGAGGGCAGCTTAAAATTTTTAGATGACCATTCCATTCATATACAATTTTGGGAAATAAATTCCCTACGATTTTCTAAAGTAAGTTTAATTTTTCACATTTCACTCCCTAGGTTAGGCTATTTTTCGTAGAAAAAAGGAAACCTAAAATTATTTCCGGATTCAAAAGTGTGATGGAGAGAGGAATCAGAAAAAATTTCACTTTCAAAATACGTTAAATTGCATCTAAAATTTCGGGGACAATAATACAGAAGCCCTTGTGATGTCGAAAAGACTCAAACACCCGTAGGATGACTGAATAGATATAGAATGTATCCCTAGAGATCTATTTAAAAAGCACTCAGGATAGCCTAAAAAGTGTTTTCAATGTATTAAGGAGGAAACCGTCATTGGGTGCCCCTGGCAAAGAGCACTTAATTTCAGAGAACACTTTTGTTATTTATTATAATTTAATGGCAAAAGGTTTAACGTAAGTGATAAATACAAAGGCATTGCCATAAGGACGGTCTGTAAAAAGACGAGTCAAAGACCCCATATAAGACAGACCACCTTCTAAAAAATATTCATGTCATAAAAACTAAGATTTAATAAGACAGACAATTAAAAATGTGAAAATGTATATAGAGATATGAACAAAAAAAATCAATAAAATAATAATGATAAAAACCTCACACATTTCCAGCTTAAAACTCCCTCGCTCCTCTATTAAAACTACAATGAGGGACAAAAGTGTTGACACACTTCCGTAAAATGGCCCCTTTTTGCATAGTGGATATACTTATCCCCTTCCCCTGTCTACCCACACCCCTTCCCCCCCAAAATCAATGTTGAATTTTGGACCCTCAAGTCTTTTTTTTACTTCAGACAACATTGATTCGGGGGGTGAGGGGATTTACGGCGTTTAAAAAGAATGAAATAATAGATGAATTAAATATTTGCTAAAAACAGCCGTTTTAAACAAGTGTGTCAACTACTTTTGTCCCTGATTGTAGCAATGGTTGCTGCCTGACGAACAAGCAATGGTAGAGTGTTCCACATGTCCACGATACTACTGAAAAATCTAAACTTAAATGTATTAGTTCTAGCATAATTCTCTTTAAGAGTACATTCATCTTTTCCCCTTAAAGGATACGGACCAGAATCTGAGAAAAACTGTACATACACAATAGCCATTCAGTGCTTTATACAGGAATAATACGTCAAATAAAAATCGCCTTTGTTCTAAGGACAACAAATTGAGCTTTTTTCTCCGTTGTTCGTAATCATCATGGTCTTCAAAATAAACTTAGTTGCCCTTCGCTGAATTCGCTCCAACTTAGAAATATTTATAGATGTGTGTGGTGACCACACAACACTGCAATACTCTAGCTGTGATCTGACCAGGGCAAGATACAGAGTTCTCAATGTGGAAACATCTTGAAATCCTTTACAGGTCCCTTAGACCTAGGATCTTGTTGGCCTTATTCGATATTTTATTAATATGAGTGCTCCAAGACAGATTGCAGATTGCATTAGTTTACATTTCTTAACGTTAAACTCCCTAAGGTTTTGTTGACTCCATGCATTGAAATTGTCGAGATCTGGGCCGGGTTGTTCGAAGCTGAGTTAAGGTAACCAACGGTTAGTGCGAAATTTGAACTAGGATATGAGAGCTTAAAAAGCAAATTCAGTTTAATTCTCTTTGCCTACAATTTGATGACTGGATACTCTAAAAAAAATAGTGAAAATTATCCGATAGTGTGCTTTTCTTTTTATCAGTGATAAAAAGAAAAAGAAACCTGGGTTAAAATTTAACCCCGAATTAGCGATAACCAGCGTTCGATCAACTGGGCCCTGACTGAAATACGGAGTGATCAGCAGGACAGTTTATAATCCTGGATGTTTTGCAGTCGTCAGCATATAATTACACACAGTTTCCAGGCATTACTACTTCAGCCAAATCACCAATGAAAATTACAAAGAACAAAGGGCCCAATAAGGAGCCCTGAGGTACGCTCGATGGAATAGCACACCATGTACAATTTATTCCTTCTATGACAACTCTCTTTTCTCGGTAGGTGAGATAATCCTTACAGTAATTCAAAGCGCACCGGAGATACCAAAATTACACATTTTTGCAGCAGGATATTATGTGCCATTCTGTCAAAAGCCTTTGCAAAGTCCAGGAAAACAACGTCCACCTGTTTGTCCTCATCCAAGGCCTTAGACCACTGATGGTGTCACAGAACTAACTGAGTAAAATCATATTATTACTTAGATATCTATTTGGCATTTCATCACGTTTGTCAAGATCAGTACATTTACAAAGTTTATCAAACCAAATTAATACTTGTGTTCATGTACGACATGTAAGTGATTGAGCTTATTTGAAGCAAGCGTGAATTGAAGGGCAGGCCTTGACGAGAGTAGCAGAAGTCACGTAGAACGAAAGAATCCCTGACTAATATAGTAGACGTAGGTTCAGAAGGTCTATAAAACTTTGACGTCTCCACTATGAGGACGACTAACTGGTCCTGGCTACCCCTTCTCCTTGTGCTCTACGCTCAGCTCATGCTTCACCTTCTCCCGTAAAGTATCAAAATGACCCCTGCTTTAAAAAGTTCAATTATCACCTGTTCACTTTGCGGTCTCAGACAAGACTACTTCATTGAGATCCTAGGTTATACATTTATGTGCAGCTGTGACAGTAGTTTTTAACTTGAACATGTTTCCTCTCAGTTTACAAGTTCTTTGTTTCCGTTGCACCTTCGCCATCTTCCAAACTGCTCTTATTAAATGTCCCTGCGATGCAAATAAAAAAACTAATCATGACGGTTCCCTTTCGTATGTATTCTTTGCACGATTTATTTTAGCCATCAATCAACATGCTTCTGTTGCTCGTTGCGCTAAATGTTTTACCTAAATATCTGGCACAGATTTTTCCAAAGACAAACAAATAACAAAACCTTTACATATTGAGGAATCATTTATATGCTAAAAATTCAGTAAAGTCATATTGTATCACTTTCAGCTTAAATCTGATTCGTATAATGTTCGCACTGCATACCTATTGTTGGGAGGCAACCGCGACTGCCAGGACAATAGGCATGCCGAATAATGAGCTCGAGAGTAAGCGTCGTCAGCCGCCACCAGGGGAGGTGGGAGGGGCGAAATTTCTAAGTCGCTTCCACTGAACCCCGTTGAACTAGCCAAGAGGCGGGCAAAAACTAAGCAATTCTAACCAAGGGCCACAATGCATCATGCCACGAGCGTGCAGGCCCAACACCACGGAATTTGAAAGAAATACTTAATTGCCGCGTCAAGGGCCAATTATGTATGCAGTGAGAATATTTTACTTTATTTCAAATTCCTTGGGTTCGTTTGCTGTTTTTATACTGATCAGATTATAGCTTGAAGCAGGAGATTGATATCAAGCCAACCATGCTATCCCTTGCCGCCCAAGCAGCCCGAGCAGCCTGTGCAATGGTTGCCCAGAATATCAGGCATCTCCTCTGGCACAAAATCGCAACTACGAAGAGAACTAAAGTAAAACGTATTGTAAAACCCAATCGAATCGAATGAAATACTTTCTTGGGGGCATATTAAATCTTTCGACTTCTCCGCGGAACAAGCATCATAAAAGAGGCGATTGATGACAAAAAACCTCCTTTTAAGAACACACGAAATCGACAAAAGAGTTGCCCTTAGCTCATTTGCCAGAAAAATACCTGTATAAAATAGAAGTTGCAAAATCAAATGCTCCTGCACCTGCTTGGGCTAGATTAAGTGCCTAGGGAATAATCTTTCCGTCTGCTTTTTAACTCTCGCCCACCGGTAATTAGTACGTATACCTCTGCGCTGTCTCTGGTTCCCTGAGGATGAATCTTTTTAAGACTAAAAATACTAGCAGCTTTTTTTTTAGCCTGTTCCAGGCTCTCAGATAGTAGGGATGAAGCGGTGAAAGGCGTGCGGAGCGACTCAGTCGCGGAACCTGGAACAGGCTACATTTTGTCTTTCATCAGGTACACCCTCAAGAAAAAGTGTGTTTAACACTTACTTCTCTTCTCTGTGAAACGGTATATTAATAAATTGTTTTCGTATGCCATTTGGAATCTCAACTATCGTTTTCTACATTTTCGTTTTAGTTAGTTATAGATTCGAGCATGCTTTAAGAAATATTCCATAAAAATCGAAAAATAATTAAATTCGGCCTTCACTCCAGATGCCTCACTTCCATAAACAGGGTTGGAAAAGACAATAATAAATAAAAAACTAAGAAAACTCAGTATAACTCCCTTAATAATATTTTTCAAAATGATGTGTAGTGTCACGAACATTAATTTCACAAATTTTGACTAAGATAACTAAAAACCTAAAAATGATATCAAATACAAACCTTTGAATGTCACATTATCTCCAATCAGCATAAAGGGTGCCCACTGCATGATGTCAGAAAAGCCAGTCTCTCTCATCGACTTCATGGCCTGATGAAGTGATTCACTGGCACTTTCACCATGAACAAGGTTGTCGTAGAAATGATTCATAAACCACATGGTAGCTTTATCATCTACAGCCCACAACGCCGCCAGCACGGCGCGTGCACCCGATGCTAGGAATGCTCGAGCGATTCCAACAATTCCCTCAGCTCTAATCTGACCACTTGCACTATGACAGCAGCTAAGGACAACCAGCTTGGCTGTTAGTCGAACTTGTGAAATTTCAGCCATCGTTAATAAGTAGTCTTCTTCGTGTGGAGTTTCGCAGGAGCTGATAGGGGAAAGAGCTATTTCTCCACGTTCGGCATAACCATGAGCAGCGAAGTGAATGAGACTTACTGAATGCATGCTTTCCAGGACTGCCTGCTTAGTTGCATCCTTTCCAAGCAAAGGTTGAACACCGAGCAGTCGCCCAATCATCTCTGCTTCCTTTCTCGCCCCAGGCAGTGGGTTTAACTGTAGAATTTTACCTTGGTAGTATACACCACTAACGTCTGGCTCCCCTACGATCAGTGCACCGGTTTTACTATGGTAGTCTGCTGGACTGAGCTGAATCAACTTAAGAGTTGTCAAGGAAGGGACAATGCGAATCCTGAAATTATGCGATAAATACTGTCCATTATCATCCATTAAAGCAGCAAAAGGAATTGGATACAACAAGTTATCCGGTATAATAATGATTTCTGATTCTTGGAGTAAATCAGCTACAGGAGCGACTATCATGCTATAACCATCAGCAAGGGTTAAAGGTTTAGAGTCGTGATTTTCGTCTTCCTCTTCCTCGATAAGACGCAAAGATTCGAAGCTGTCATTCTGAGATGGTTTGCATGATAGCGGGGAACTTACACATGAAAATAATGATCGATCTTCGCATTGGTCTTGACGTAGATCAACAGAGCCACCAAATGTCTGACTTCCAAACATTTTATCTGCACTTTCTTTGAGACTCGTTTGTCGAAAAACTATAATTTTGTTTGGCTTAAGGATCCAAAAATACATATCATCATCGAAGCAGGAAACATACAGACAAGAACTAAGTGCATTTTTGTTCATAATGTTCTCAATACCAATCCATGACTGTGGGTTGACTGATACCCCTTTTTCCACAGAGTACTTATCTGAAAGTACGTCTGTCAGTGCTCTGGATCGTCCAAGCTCGGCAACGTAAAGAGCTTCATAATAACTGCCTGTAGCAATTAACAACCTACAAAGAAGAAGGTAAGGGGACACATGCTCATCAAAAAAAGAAATTTTGAATGGATCTTTCACTCTTAAAAAATCACGCAGTTCTTCGCACTTCTGAATGCTTTCATGCAGATTTCGTCGAACTTCAGTTATGCTTCCTCCTGCCACTAACACGTTCAGAGCAATTGTAAGGTGGCTGTTAAACTGCATTTCAATGTCCCCTATTTCGTAACTTATCTCACGTGCTTTATTAGCAAATTCTTGACTCTTTGCAGTAAGTTGAAATTCTGCACAAAGTTTTGCCAGATTTAAGTATGAAGCTCCAACACCAGCTTTGTCTCCGATTTCTTTATCGATCACTAGTGCTTTTTGAAGGTATTCTTCAGCCTTGGTATATTCACCAACAGATTTAAACACAGTTCCTAGATATCTGTAAGCAGATGCTTCTCCTTTTTTGTCACCGATTTCTTTCAAGATCACTAGTGCTTTTTGAAGGTACTCTTCAGCCTTGGTATATTGACCAACAGAATGAAACACAGTTCCTAGATTTCCGTAAACAGATGCTTCTCCTTGTTTGTCACCGATTTCTCTCGTGATCAATAGTGCTTTTTGAAAGTATTCTCCAGCCTTGGTATATTGACCAACAGATCGAAACACAGTTCCTAGATTTCCGTAATCGGCTGCTTCTCCTTGTTTGTCACCGATTTCTTTCAAGATCACTAGTGCTTTTTGAAGGTATTCTTCAGCCTTGGTATATTGACCAACAGATTTAAACACAGTTCCTAGATTTCCGTAATCTGCTGCTTCTCCTTGTTTGTCACCGATTTCTTTCCTGATCACTAGTGCTTTTTGAAGGTATTCTTCAGCCTTGGTATATTGACCAACAGATTTAAACACAGTTCCTAGATTTCCGTAATCTGCTGCTTCTCCTTGTTTGTCACCGATTTCTTTCAAGATCACTAGTGCTTTTTGAAGGTATTCTTCAGCCTTGGTATATTGACCAACAGATTGAAACACAGTTCCTAGATTTCCGTAAGAAGATGCTTCTCCTTTTTTGTCACCGATTTCTTTGCTGATCACTAGTGCTTTTTGAAGGTATTCTTCAGCCTTGGTATATTGACCAACAGATTGAAACACAGTTCCTAGATTTCCGTAAGCAGATGCCTCTCCTTGTTTGTCACCGATTTCTTTCCTGAACACTAGTGCTTTTTGAAGGTATTCTTCAGCCTTGGTATATTGACCAACGGATTTAAACACTGTTCCTAGATGTCCGTAAGCAGATGCTTCTCCTTCTTTGTCACCGATTTCTTTCCTGATCACTAGTGCTTTTTGAAGGTATTCTTCAGCCTTGGTATATTGACCAACAGATTTAAACACAGTTCCTAGATTTCCATAAGCAGATGCCTCTCCATTTTTGTCACCGATTTCTTTCTTAATCACAAGTGCTTTTTGAAGGTATTCTTCAGCCTTGGTATATTGACCAAAAGATTGAAACACAGTTCCTAGATTTCCGTAAGAAGATGCTTCTCCTTGTTTGTCACCGATTTCTTTCCTGATCACTAGTGCTTTTTGAAAGTATTCTTCAGCCTTGGTATATTCACCAACAGACTGAAACACAGTTCCTAGATTTCCGTAAGCAGATGCTTCTCCTTGTTTGTCACCGATTTCTTTCCTGATCACTAGTGCTTTTTGAAGGTATTCTTCAGCCTTGGTATATTGACCAACAGAAAGAAACACAGTTCCTAGATTTCCGTAATCTGCTGCTTCTCCTCTTTTGTCACCGATTTCTTTCCTGATTACTTGTGCTTTTTGATGGTATTCTTCAGTCTTGGTATATTGTCCAACAGATTGAAACACAGTTCCTAGATTTCCGTAAGCAGATGCTTCTCCTTGTTTGTTACTGATTTCTTTCCCGATCACTAGTGCTTTTTGAAGGTATTCTTCAGCCTTGGTATATTGACCAACAGATCGAAACACAGTTCCTAGGTTTCCGTAATCTGCTGCTTCTCCTCGTTTGTCACCGATTTCTTTCCTGATCACTAGTGCTTTTTGAAGGTATTCTTCAGCCTTGGTATATTGTCCAACAGACTGAAACACAGTTCCTAGATTTCCGTAATCTACTGCTTCTCCTTGTTTGTCACCGATTTCTTTCCTGATCACTAGTGCTTTTTGAAGGTATTCTTCAGCCTTGGTATATTGACCAACAGATTTAAACACAGTTCCTAGATTTCCATAAGCAGATGCCTCTCCATTTTTGTCACCGATTTCTTTCTTAATCACTAGTGCTTTTTGAAGGTATTCTTCAGCCTTGGTATATTCACCAACAGATCGAAACACAGTTCCTAGATTTCCGTAATCTACTGCTTCTCCTTTTTTGTCGCCGATTTCTTTCCTGATCACTAGTGCTTTTTGAAGGTATTCTTCAGCCTTGGTATATTGACCAACAGAAAGAAACACAGTTCCTAGATTTCCGTAAGCAGATGCTTCTCCTCGTTTGTCACCGATTCCTTTCCTGATTACTAGTGCTTTTTGATGGTATTCTTCAGCCTTGGTATATTGTCCAACAGATTGAAACACAGTTCCTAGATTTCCGTAAGCAGATTCTTCTCCTTGTTTGTCACTGATTTCTTTCCTGATCACTAGTGCTTTTTGAAGGTATTCTTCAGCCTTGGTATATTGACCAACAGATCGAAACACAGTTCCTAGGTTTCCGTAATCTGCTGCTTCTCCTCGTTTGTCACCGATTTCTTTGCTGATCACTAGTGCTTTTTGAAGGTATTCTTCAGCCTTGGTATATTGACCAACAGAATGAAACACAGTTCCCAGATTTCCGTAATCTGCTCCTTCTCCTTGTTTGTCACCGATTTCTTTCCTGATCACTAGTGCTTTTTGAAGGTATTCTTCAGCCTTGGTATATTGACCAACAGAAAGAAACACAGTTCCTAGATTTCCGTAATCTGCTGCTTCTCCTTGTTTGTCACCGATTTCTTTCCTGATCACTAGTGCTTTTTGAAGGTATTCTTCAGCCTTGGTATATTGACCAACAGAAAGAAACACAGTTCCTAGATTTCCGTAATCTGCTGCTTCTCCTTGTTTGTCACCGATTTCTTTCCTGATCACTAGTGCTTTTTGAAGGTATTCTTCAGCCTTGGTATATTGACCAACAGATCGAAACACAGTTCCTAGATTTCCGTAATCTACTGCTTCTCCTTTTTTGTCGCCGATTTCTTTCCTGATCACTAGTGCTTTTTGAAGGTATTCTTCAGCCTTGGTATATTGACCAACAGAAAGAAACACAGTTCCTAGATTTCCGTAAGCAGATGCTTCTCCTCGTTTGTCACCGATTCCTTTCCTGATTACTAGTGCTTTTTGATGGTATTCTTCAGCCTTGGTATATTGTCCAACAGATTGAAACACAGTTCCTAGATTTCCGTAAGGAGATGCTTCTCCTTGTTTGTCACTGATTTCTTTCCTTATCACTAGTGCTTTTTGAAGGTATTCTTCAGCCTTGGTATATTGACCAACAGATCGAAACACAGTTCCTAGGTTTCCGTAATCTGCTGCTTCTCCTCGTTTGTCACCGATTTCTTTCCTGATCACTAGTGCTTTTTGAAGGTATTCTTCAGCCTTGGTATATTGACCAACAGAAAGAAACACAGCTCCTAGATTTCCGTAATCTGCTGCTTCTCCTTGTTTGTCACCGATTTCTTTCCTGATCACTAGTGCTGTTTGAAGGTATGCTTCAGCCCTGGTATATTGACCAACAGAAAGAAACACGGTTCCTAGATTTCCGTAACATGTTCCAACTCCGCGATTATTTCCAGCCTCAATCATGATGCTGAGTGCCTTCTGGTAAAACTGTTTTGCTTCCTCGTATTTGCATGTTTGATGGTAGATGTTCGCTAGTTTAAGTAATGTCATCCCTTCTACTTCTTTTTGGCCACTATTGTGTAGTGTCACTAGAAGCTTTTTACCACATTTTATCGCAAGGGTGTGATCGTACACACGAGTATAGCCATCAAGAAGTTTACAGTATACATAGATAAAAAGTGGTGTGGTAAGTTCTTTGATTGTCTCTAGGGCTTTACCGTTAAGGAGCACCAAACATTCGTTAAAGATGTCTACTGCTTTTATAATACGTCCAGTGTTGAAAAGGAAAGTTGCAACGACTACACCAATATGAATGGTCTGTCGAATCTCCAAGATGTTGTCCATGACGCTTTTTTCTTAACCTTGAGAAAAAAATACTTTAAGAGTAAGAAAGTGGAAAAAAGATTCTTAACGTCTTTTTAACTGAAAAGTTAAACTTCTTAGGCAAGATAATCAAGCTTTCATGTAGAATTTACTGAGGTAGGTCAGGAATATAAGGATCATAAGTGCTGTTGTCGCGGGATTTATTTAATTTCGGTTTTGTCGTAGGCGCGGCCGAGTTCCGGTTAGGTTTCGGTCGATGTTAGATAGGATTTCGTGACGTGTTGACACTAAATAACATCGACCGAAACCAGCTTTCCTTGGGAAGACCATAAGCCACGTCGTTCAATGCAATACAGCTGAGTCTATTACAGATTTAACCTTTTTTAGTGATATGACCCGGAAACGACAACATTGACCGTTTTATAACTCGAATTAACGCAAATATAACATCCTCGCTGCGATCGATCAAGTGAGCGGAAGTCGACGGGATCATTTCAGTCATTGTGTAAGACGCCGCTGACATATCGATGACTCATCTGGTTTTAATAGGTCGATGTTATCTCCCAGCTCTCTGACAGAGGGCGGGAAAACGCTGTCAGTTTTCTTTTTCGTGAATGAACAGTCAACAGTCAACAACATAAACATGAAGCCTCAAGCTAAAAAGAAACGATTTTCAAAGTCATCCCTGAAGAGAAACAGCAGCTAGTGGAGGAAAAAGATGCAGATAATATAAGGAAAGTACTTTGTAATCATTCATTCAGTGGTTTTGAGAATTAAATTTGAGTTCTTGTAAGTATTGCTGGTTTTCAGTGTCACGCCATTCAAAATAGATAAAAATCAAAATCAAAACTGTTCAATAGATAAAGTCCAGAAACTGGGAAATGAAAGGAGGTAAATATATGCAAAGACCCTCGCCAAGATTCAGGTCAGAGGAATATTTCGTATACGAGATATTCGAAGAAACGTTTTACCCAAATTTATAGAAATTTGTATGGAGACGCCATGATGGTGCTCATCCGGATGAGCTCCAACATGGCGGAAGGAAACCAACAGAAACATCTGTTACTGACTTTTGCTACAAAAGCGTGAATTTATTCTTCGAATAACTCATACACATTAAAGAATTACTTTTTCTAATGCATGAGCTGTTTAGATAGGAAAATTCCCTGAAATAAGTCATTTTTTTAACCTACATGACAGCTTCCTTGGCCGTCATGTAAATGCCGCGGCAGCCTAGCTCTTTACTCCTGAGCTATGTTAAGAAATGCAAGAATATGCAAAACGTATCCCTGGAGGGATCGGATGTTGTTCACTTTTGAGGAGTATCTTTAAGGAAAAATGTATGTTATATCGTGAAACCATGCCGAGAAATAGGCCAAAGTTTTGAAGAAAGTCTTCGAGAAGGTAAGCTTGTTATAACAAATTAGAAATATTTTGAATGACTAATAAAACAATTAATGATTTCCGCTTTCGTAAGATCAAAAGAATTATGCAGATCCTGGAGGATTTGACAATACAAATGATGCGTGTACAGGGCAGCCACGGTTTGCTGAGCTCTGTCTTTTTCGTTTCCTTTCTTCTCTCCGGTTGCTGTAATGATGGATTCTTTTGCTGCAGATTACATCTAACTGCCTGGGGTCCATCTTCGACGGTTGAACTCGTATCGGAATCGCCGTCTGCTTCCGAAAATCAGATAATTTTCGTGGGGCCGTTTCTTTCCTGGACAAATGCAGTTGGAGATGCAAATTTTGTGGACCAGAATACTTACAATAGAACCGATTTTGCTAATGAGCTCTCATTGTTGTTGCCAACCTGGAACACCACGTCTAACAAAAAAAGGACTGTCACAAATAATGGAACTTTCTGTGCTAACAAGGCCTTATTGTCATCTTTTTGGGGTTGGAATTTCAAGATCAAACGCCATAAAAGACCGTGTGCGTATTATTCAAATTCAACAGCAACATTCCATTGCTTACTTATTGGCGACTTAGTATTTAAGCTTAATCCTGGTCCTGAGAACAATGATAATTTATCTACGCTCTGTTCGCATGGTATTTGGAAGACACCTCCGTCTATGCGATCAAGAAACTCGTCCAACCTCATTGTCGTGAATCGCTTGCCTTTGGTCAGGAATTTCAAACGTCCATTGTCATTCTGCTTAATGAACGCTCGATCTGTGAGAAATAAATCAGCTGACATTTTCGACTTCGTTTGTGAATATAAAATAGATCTGCTTGCAATCACAGAGACTTGGCTCACCGCAAATGATGATGCAGTTAGAAATGAGTTGTGCCCTACAAATTACAAGCTTTGCGACCATCCGCGTACTGATCGCACTGGTGGCGGAACAGCTCTTCTTTATCGAGACTTACTTCATGTGAAGAAGATAAGTGCCGGTGTGAAAGAATCTTTTGAGTTTTCTGAGCTGATTGTTCAGCAGCCATCCTCTCATAATCTCCGCGTTATCATACTCTATCGAACACCCTCTTCCGATGTGCACAGGGTACCCATCAGCACATTCTTCTCGGAGCTCGCTGATTATTTAGAGTCTATTGTATTGTGCCAGGAGCAGCTCCTGATATCTGGGGATTTTAACATTCATGTGGATAATGCAGAGGATACTGACGCCAGAAAACTGATCGATTTACTGGAGTCATATGGACTTCAACAGCATGTTACAAGTCCCACTCATAAACATGACCACACCCTTGACTTGATCATCACACGTCAATCTGATCAGTTATTAGCGAATACACCGCGTATTAGTCGGTACATTTCTGACCATGCAACTGTCCTTTGTTCTATCCGCTGTGATAAGCCACCACTTTCTGTGCGGAAAGTTTCTTACCGAAAATTGCACTCAGTCAACGTAGTCTCCTTGAATGAGGACTTGGCTACTTCCGAATTGTGCCAGAATCCATCTGATGATTTAGAGGAACTTGTTTCATCTTATAACGATACCCTAATGGCTGCTTTGGACAAGCACGCACCGTTAATGACAAGAACAATTGTTCAGAGACCTCGTGTTCCATGGTTCAGTCAGGAGGTCAGGGAGGCGAAGCG
>OZ038005.1:16054501-16072001 GCA_964035705.1 Porites rus | reverse complement strand
CAAAATGTGTCATTCCACTAGCATATGCAGCATATATCTGCTGCCTCGTACCCAGACGTCTCTCTCCCGATGAAAATTTGCGCGCAAAGGAAGGCGGGAAGGAGAAAACGGGCTTCCCCTGCCGTCTGTACCCTTCCCATGGTCCCTTGCAGTTCATCACCAGTCGCTCGACTCTACCTTGCGAAAAACGAAGCGCCTGAGGAGGAGGCTGCTATATCTGTATAATATAATCAGCCGACGGTTTGTCCATGTTCACGGTCTTAAAACTGTCGGTGCCTGGATATAAAAAAATTCTCTTTTCTCTTTATGATATCTCTCCTGAACGGTACCAAGATATTTTCAAAAACTGCATGATGCACTGACAGATATGAATGAGAAAATGTCAACATGCAGCTTAGCAGTATTATTATTTTACACGGCTAGTTTTTTTTTTTAAATGATGGTGTGAAGTTTGTATCCACCTCACTGGAAACGAAATTAGCCAGTGTAAAGAAGGCAAGTTCACATTATTTGTCTCAAAATAGTCAAAACAATCTTAGCAAAATCTTTCTTTGGAAAAGAGTCATTTCGCCAATATTACAGGACGCAAAACGAACGAAAATTTAAACTGTTTCGCTTTTTTAGAAAGTAAAAAGAACTACCATCCTCGCACACAAACATTTTTTACAAAAAACTGAAATGAAGTTTGTTTGTGACATATTACGCAAATTTGTCCGGGACTTTCCCTAAAATTCCGAGAAACAAAACCGCTTTGTCCATAACGATGTCACTGTTAGCTGGGTGATTCACAAAATCTCGTCGGAGCCGAATTCGCTTGGACTACCGACACTCAGCTATGATCGGATCGACTAGTTCTACCCAAACAGGGATCATACAACCAAAATGAAATTCTCTTTGGCGTTCAAATGGTTAACTCCTGAATCAAAGCCTGTCTTACCCCTAGACTGGTGTCCTGTGAAGCGTGAAAATAAGGGTTTTATCGTTCTCGCTGTGTAATGACTTCTTAACTGTTTACGCCAGTAATGAATCTATTTGGTCACATCACATGAAAAATAAATGAGAGCTCGTCCCTGAACAAGTAAGGCAAGCGATAGACAAAACCTGGGTGAATAAAAATACCTTCCTCAAAGGTTGTAGCGTTCAGTGCGTTAAGGACTTTTAATGCACTCTTAATTTATGTTCTCGTTATGTTTCTGGTGAAAAGACGACTGAAAGCAGCATAAACCAAACGTCAAACCTCAACTAGGCTTCCGTGCCTCTTAACTAGTGTGATGAAACCGAAATTGAAAAAAATCCCTGACTTTCCCTGAATTCCAAGAAACAAAAACGCTATGTCCGAGATGTCACTGATATTCACAAAGTCTCGATCGGAGGAGAATATTGGCTTGGACTGCTGACACTTAGGTGCGATGGTATCGACTCATACTGTCCAAACATAATAATGGTAAAATACCGACAGAGTCATGGCTTTCTCCGTAATACGTGAGACAAAGGGTCAATGGGGATATGGGTAGCCCTCTAAAAAGGCTCCAATAATAACTTTTAAATGACACATGTCACGGCAGTGGATCCTAGAGCAACAATTCGTGCATGAATTCGCTTATTATCTCCGACAGCCTAACGGGTTGCATTAACAGGCACAGTTAAGAGACAATATGAAACGTCGAACAGATCACATGGACACACATGGATGGAGTAAAGCCTTCTTTAACATTAAACACGGGAATTACCGACTTGTTTCGTGCTGAATTAGGTAAATTTGACTATTATATATATGGAAAAAGGCTCATTTGAAACAAATTGAAAACTTTCTTTAAACGCCCTTGTGGTTGTTTCAGTCTTCCTTAGACGTTCCAACAGGCGCTTTTGTAGTACGCAAGCATGAATAACACGCAACAAGTGCTCCTTGATCGGTGAACGCGTTCACGCACCTACTGACCATCCTTGTGAAAGGCGAATCGTTGCAAAGACAGAGTGCGATCTGGGTACGAGTTAAAAGTATAGACATTAAAACTTTAGGGTTGGTTATTTGAACAAAGATTAGACGGCAGGGCCCGCAGAGCAGTTTTTAATTTTCCATATAAGTTAACAAACCTCGATATAACGAACATATTTTGCCACTCCCTTGACCCTTCGTTATATCGAGGTTCCACTGTACTTAATTTTATTTATTCATTTTTCAAAAAGGGGAGGGGGGGGGGGCTGGCTACCACAGCCCCTCCCCCTGCGGGGGCCCTGGACGGGTTAAACTACGGTTCCATTATTTAAAATAACTGTTGCAAAATATGACACTTATACACTGGTCCTTCAATAGGCTAGTCTGAGTATCAGGCTTTTCTAAGGGGCTACGAGACAGGAGATTTTCGCTTTTCTTTTCCCCCTTTTTCCTCCAGAAACGCCTGATACTCAGGCTGTCAACAGGCCTTTAACAACTTCCAAAAACCAACCCTCACTTTCAAAACGAGGCCAAGTGCAGAAACAGTCCTCATTATAAAAATGATTTTTTTAATGATAATATAGATAGCTCATTTCACATCTAAGTTTTTTCACTGACTTGACGCAGCCCGTAAATGGACTGAGGACAACCTCGTTCCCAGGGACGGGTAGGAGAGAACCCTGGGAACGAGGTTGACCAGAAAGTTGCATACCTTTGCGAGGGCAAAATGTGGTTTGCGCGGGCGCTGAAACCGATCCACGATCTTAAACTTGCAGCGCATTGAGGGGTAGAGTAAGATCACTACACTAACGAGGTTACAATCAACGATAAGTTAAAGAGACAAACTGTTTTCTATTTCACTTTGAACATTTCATCCAGCTTCGTACCCCGGATATCCAGGCCTCTCGGTTTAAACTGGCGTCAGGAGAATAAGGAGGTCGCCTATGATATTTACGTATATCTCGTTGGTTCCGGCCATCGCCGCGTAAAGGATGAACAAACAAACTGGCGTCGGAAGATGATCTGTCATATCAACTGTCAGGATTCCTGCAGTGAAATTTTGTAAACAATTTGAACAGACATCAAGAGTTAGTCTCTGTCTTATTTGACCCTCTATGCATTGGACACGTAGAGTAAGTCATTTTCAGTCATTTTCTCTGACTTCCTATAAGGCGCGCAGACACTTCCCGTCGCAATGGCCGCGGTCTGCCTTAGAGACTGTAAAGGAATAAAGATTCTACTTCACGTTTAGTCAAAACTGGAAACAAAAACTCTACAAAAATAGCTATTCAATTAATCTGAAGGTTCACTCACCTTAACAGCTTTCTGTATGTTCATAAGCGAAGATCGCACGACTTCTCGTTAGCCTGTTAAACCTGATTATTTCCTACAACAGGGGTATTTCCGCACTGCCGCTTCCGTGTCAAAGTTCTTGTGTAAAATATCCTCAGCCACCCCAAAGAGTATCTCGTCGTTGGATTTTCCACCTTTGGCGGAAGCCCGAGACTGCGTCAAAAGAATGCTGTTGAACAACTGTTGGGTTTCTTGTTGGTTCTTACCAATGTCTGCATTTGGCGTGCATTCCAAATACCTCAGGATGCGCAATGAGAGGAAGGCTGCGTCCGTACTCGATGTCCGATGCGTAGTCGCCTTCTTTAGGAGCAAAGTAGCTGTCGCTTGGCGAAAACTTGTAGTCTTCATTGTCTATGATGGCCGCGCAGTAGAACTTATCCTGGATTGTCAACAGGGTTCGTCCATCACGTTACACGGCCTCTGTAGTTGCATTCTCTCGTGAGGCGGCGCAGAGGGGCAAACTGGGCGTCCTGTAACGCAAAAACATGCACCAGCGCACATTAAAACAGTAAGGACGAAACCTATATACAGGCGATTCGCTCTGACCGGACACCTCTCCACGAGTGCGGTTGGCTGTTATCATTTCATATCCAAACAAGCGCGAGTGGAATAATTGCTTTATTCAAAACGCCCACAAAATATCGAGAATTCTTCCCGACTTAATTGTAAAAACAACCGATTATCAGTTTGTTTTTAATTTGGAGCACACGCGTACGGTTACCATTGTTGGAGAGCATAGTAAAATGGCTCATATAGCATAATGGCTAAGCCAATCAGAGCTCTAGAATTGCATTATCCAATGATTCAGGTTTTAATAATTACCTGATAATGATGCCATTCTGAATAGAAAAACTGTCAATTGGTAGCCCAGCTTGTTCCAGTCCCTTATCTTCACAGGGTCTCCCAAAGTCTCCGGTCACCGAGAAGTCATTCGAACAGGGGATGTTGGTGTCACGGAAAGCTTTCACCCATTCTGCAGTTTGTTGCTGAAAAGAGAAAATACTTCCTTAAAACAAGAGAAATCATTAGTCTCGCGAGACTCATAATCGGCAACGCGTTTTTCTTCGTATTTAGGACACAAAAGGGGAGTCACGTAAAAGAACACAACGAAGGCGTGAAAAGGCAAATTAAAGAGATCAAGGAAGACATAAACAAGCTCGGCAACGATGGTTTTAATCTCGAGGTCAAGTTGGAGGAGCTCGAGCAGTACGCGCGAAGTGACTGTCTCGAAATAACCGGTATTCCGGTCGTACCTAATGAGAACCCAGCGTTGCTGGTGAAGGAAATGTCTGAGATTATGGGAGTAAACCTCAACGAAAACGACATATCGATCGCTCATCGTTTTACCACCAACGACGGAAGTGAAAGGTCGACTAATTGTCAAGTTCACTCGAAGAGAGAAAAGAGACGAAATTTACAGCGAGAGGAAAAACTTAAAATCTAAGCGGACTAAAGATCTCCCGTCGGTGGTCTGCGAGCCGGAATCTGCGGTTGTAAGTCATAAAGCACAAATTCATGTCAATGAAAGCTTAACGCCATACAGAAAACGACTACTGGGCAGAATCTTACAATTCAAGCGCGACAACAACCACAAATTTATTTGGACGGCTAACGGTAAAATAATGCTGAAGAAAACGGAGAGCTTCCCTACGAAATGTTTCGTAACCCATGGGGAATTCGAAGAGTTTCTTGACGGAGACAAAAACGGCTGATTACCAGGAAAACGTAAGCAGTTGTTGACCATTTTATGATTTAACAGAGAGAGAATTTCATGATATGGTTGGCAGCTGGCCGGATAGGCGTCATGATCTTGACCTTCACGATCTCCTCCCAAATCCAAATAAATTCGACGAGTGCGACCCAGATTTAAAGTTAAATACCCACTGCTCAGAATATTATTCAGTCCGTAGCTTTAATAAAATGCTTGTAAATTCAGACGCAAAATCTTTTTCAATTCTTCACTGTAATATTAGAAGTTTATTACGCTTCCTTGACTCCAAGCTGGATATACTTGGAATTGCAGAAACTAAATTAGGTGAGAAGTTTATTTCTAATGTAATATCAAAGGCTATAATTTTTTTCACAAGGACTCGCCAACAAACGCAGGTGGAGCTGCTTTATATATACCTAATAATCTTAAAGCTGTACCTAGGCCTGACATTAAATTTGACGTAGCGCTAGTTGAATCCTGCTGGGCAGAAATTGATGCTGGTAAAAAAAAAGATCATAATAGGTTGTATCTACATAGACTACGAGTAGTCCCCCATTTGTCCTCAGGGATAGTAGAGCCAGCGAAACGCGAGCGCGCGTGAAAATCACCCCACGCGAGAAAGGCGACTCTCTCCCCGCTGCGTGTCACCTTTTCTCGCGTCGGGTGATTTTCACGCGCGCTCGCGTTTCGCTCGCTCTACTATCCCTGAGGACAAATGGGGGACTACTCGTAGTCTAGTATCTACAAGCATCCCACTTGTAATTTAGAACAGTTTTGCAACCAACTAAATGATATAATCAAAACAATTAATCCCAAAAGACACGAAATTTACATCTTTGGAGATATGAATATAAATTTCCTGAAATTCAATGAACATACTCAAACTGGAGAGTTTTTAGATATGCTTTATGCCAATAACATCTTGCCGATCATTACTAAACCTACGAGGCTTACTGATCACACAGCAACACTCATTGACCATATATATACAAATTGTTTACAAAATTTCACTGCAGGAATCCTGACAGTTGATATGACAGATCATCTTCCGAATTTCTGCTTAGTCAGAACCCAGCGTACACGGAATAGTAACAAAAAATATTTTCGAGACTACTCTAAATTCAATAAAGATCTATACTTAGATGATATAAAACTGATTGATTGGCACGAAATCCTCAACCCAGAAAAGAATCTAAATGAAAAGGTACAGGAGGCAATCAATACCCTGAATAAAATTGTAGACAAACATGCGCCTATCAAGCTGGCTAGCCAAAGCAAGCAAAGGCAACTTAATCAGCCATGGCTCACTAAGAGTATCCTAAAATCGGTAAAAAGGAAACAGAAAATGTACCGTACGCATTTCTTAAGCAAGGACTTACAAAAAATCGGGGAATATAAACATTATGCAGCTATTCTTTCACATCTTAAGAATAAAAGTAAGACAGAATACTATAACATGCAATTTGCAAAGTACAAAGACAACCTTAAGCAAACTTGGAAACTTATTGGTACTCTTGTTAAAAGGAAAACCAAAGGTCAAACTTTCCCCACGAGAATCTCTCACAATAACAGGACTTTTACACAAGAAAAGAACATTGCCGAATTATTCAATAACTTCTTGTAAACATTGGGCCAACTTTAGCAAAGGAAATCAAAACTGATCATACAGACCCTTTGCAATATATAGAATCTACACCATCAAACAGTTTTTACCTTGCTCCAGTAACCCAAACACAAGTATTTACATTATTTGCTGGGCTAAAAGAAAACAACGCATCCCTTATTGTTCCTAACAAGCTTATTAAACTTGCAACTGAACAGCTCTCTGCACCCTTTACTGCAATATATAATGAGCCAATATTATCAGGGGAAAAATCTTTAAGATATCAAAAGTAACCCCAATATTTAAAAGTGGTAGTCTATATGAGTTAGGAAATAACAGGCCAATAGCAGTTATTTCTCCCTTTAGTAAAGTACTGGAAAGACTAGTGTGTGACCAACTTGTGTCCTATCTGGAAAAAGAATGTCTACTTTTTAACTTCCAGTTTGGCTTTCGAAAGGGATATTCCATTGAATATGCCATTCTAGAAACTGTGGAAAAATTAAAGTCAGCAGTTGATGATCAAAAAATAACATGTGGTATCTTTTTAGACTTTTCCAAGGCCTTTGATGCAATTAACCACCATAATTATTCTCTTAGAAAAATTATTAAAAAAGTATGGGATTCGAGGACTCCCCCATGCATGGTATTCAAGCTACCGGTATATAACTAATCGTATTAAAGCAATATGCCAAAGTTGTTAATACAGAATCTAGCCTGAAAACCATCATATGTGGTGTACAAGGCTCCACACTAGGTACACAGCGGTTTCTATTGCATATTAACGATTTGCCCAGGTCTTCAAAGAAATTAACTTTTAGGATTTTTGCAGATGATACAAATATGTTTTATTCTTCAAAAGACCCAGAACAAATTATTATGACAATCAGTTATCAATGAAGAACTTGGAAAGGTCTTAAAATTCTGTGCAGCAAATAATTTATACTGCCCATTAACTTCAAGAACACTAATTACAAGATAATTACTTCAAGTAAGAAGGAAAAAAATATCAGAATAACAGCTTGTAATATAATGTAGAGAAAAAGTCCCAGACTAAATATTTCCGTATCTTTATTGGTGAACATCTAAAATGGGATGCTCAGCTCCAGCACGTTAACAACAAAATAACAAAAAACATTGGAATTTTATTTAAGCTTAGACATTATGTGCCTATAAGTACACTCAAACAACTGTACTATACTCAAATATATCCGTATCTAACGTATGGATTAATGAGCTGGGGTACGGCATACCAAAATAAGTTAAATAAAATCAAAGTAAGTCAAAATAACTGTATTCGCTGCATCTTCTTTGCAAACAAAAGAGAAAGTCCCACACTGTACTTTACACTATTAGAAATCTTAAAGTTAAAGAATATCTTTAAATTAAAAACTGGTGCTCTTGTGCATAAAATTTAATGTCAAAAAAAGGATACAACTCCTGCCCTCTTAGCTCTTGACTTAGTTCAACCGGCTTCGGCTGTCCATAATTATAATACTAGGTATGCCACTAATCAAAACCTGTGCAGACCGTTTTCCAGAACTAATTATGGCCTAGCAAGGTTTAGTGTAATGGCATCACAGACCTGGGAGGCAACACCTATGAAAATTAAGTGTCTCCCCTCGAACAGTTTTAAAAAAGAATATAAACTCTTTCTACTTGACAGTCAGGCAACTTGAACAACTCTAATCTGTTATTTAACTCTATTTATTTAATTATTTAATTTAAATAGTTTTTTATGAGTGCTGTATAACCTCCACCCACTTGTAACCGCTCTGTGGTAGTAGCCAACTCGAAAGCTTGGCTCTTTTGGCTGCTACACATTCTTTTCCTTTGTTATGTTTTATTCAATGTATAGTTAGCTCTGTTTTTACTTCTTCTTTTTTTTCTTATTGTTGTTGTATTGTAATTGAATAAGTGTGAATAAATGAACTTGAACTTGAACTTGGACAGTCCGTTGTGAGTCTCGATTCTCAACTTGATTAGCAATTTATTTACTCTAAGAAAATTAGGAGAGTTGTTTACCTTGTCTTCAGGGTTGCCTTCTCTTGCTGATCTTGTTATCCAACAGTCATTCCTGTGAGTTGTTTTGCAGGTTGCCATTCTATTCCACTTCACCAAGAATCTCAAATATGTGATGCAATCTTGTCAATCACTAAAAGAAAAATTGACAAAAATTAACCTCATTTGATGTAGCATTTTAAAAAATGGAATTTGTATAAGAGTTTTTTAGACACCTTATCTCATGTCAGGTCAGTTGGTCAGGTTAAGAGTCCATAATTTGTATTTTGAATGCAAATTTAACTGCTTTTACATCCTTATTATCAAGGTGTCCATAAAAGCAAGGTGTTCACATGGCCAGAATTGACTTTACTAGGGGGTTCCATTTCCGGGGTGGAGACACTCCCTCATTTGGTCTAGACAGGGATGTTGCGCTATACAGGGTATGGTTTTCAGGGTCTTGAGTCTTCCCCACTATTTTGCGTCTTTAACAGAGAGTGTTTTTGAACTGGAAGCCTTTAAAAGAGTACGTGTGAAGGCTGCAGGTTCCATGAAATTAGCATGAAAAAATTACGTAATTCTGTATGCAACACCAAACTAATCAGGGTTACAGTTGAACCTTGATTATCTGGACTTTTTAATTACACACACTTGTTTTGCTGGTCCCATTTTTCATGAATATTTACCCTTTAAGCCCTAAGAGTGATCAGCATCAAGTTTCTCCTTGTAATATGAATGCCTTGTAAAACAGAGTGGTCCCTAGCAAGGCTGCTGCCTAACGAGTGCCTGGTTGCCAAAGGTGCCTACGATTCACCCTCGGGCGACCAAAATTTCATACAGGAAGCCTGAAAAAGCACCTTAAACATATGATTCTCAGGCTAACTTCCAGTGAACAAACAACAAAATTCCCTGCTCATTCTGCACTTTTGATACGACAAAGAAAAACATCGTTTGATCGTCAGCCATAGGCAAAAATATATTACCGCTGATAAAAGGTAAACAAACAGCACTTATGTCTTGTAATTCGCTTCTGTGACTTCTGCTGCAGAGCAGTTGAAGTTTCTTATCTGAAAATGGTGTCAAATGAATAATTTAATAGTCTTTGAAAAACCTTCGATGATAAAATCATGACTTTTCCTTCAGTGTTAGAAACGTTAGGTCGCTACTGCATGAGGTAAAAACTGAGAAAAAGTCGCGATCCATGGAAAAGCAAGCTGGTTTCAAATTACAAGTAACATTGGTATGCTATGAACTTTTGCAAGTTTGTAGCGTTTTGTTTCTTGCTAAGAACACAAATGGTACACTTGGAGGTTTCTTTTATCATTTATTCAGCGTTATCTACGCCTTCCTTTGCTGTACATTTTGTGAGAACTTTTGAAAGGCT
Source organism: Porites rus (assembly GCA_964035705.1). Lineage (NCBI taxonomy): Eukaryota > Metazoa > Cnidaria > Anthozoa > Scleractinia > Poritidae > Porites > Porites rus. The sequence continues at coordinate 16,062,016 of OZ038005.1, read as the reverse complement.
CGCAAAAACATTTCAGTTTTTAAAAACAATGTGTGATTCCAGAAAATATCCATACCCCTCCCATGGATGGTTCTTCCGATTAGACCCCCCCACCCCCTCGGAATTTCTGTTCCAGAGGGGTCATGTATAACCCCCCCACCCCCCAGATTCAAGATCATATCTCAAACTCTTTTTAATTTATGCTGTCGCGTGCAATGCCTGTAAAATAATACAAACCTTCACAAATATAAAAACAGTTGTGATAGTTCAAAAGATAGACTTGATACAAAAATACTAAGTCAATATTCCAAACTTCCAGATAAAAACCTTTTCTTGATCCTTTTTTATCACTTAAAAGCTTAAACTTAACTTCACTCAAATTGTAGACGTAAGTTCCGTTGGTCCGTGCATTCAATGTATATGTGAATGGTTATTGTTACATTTCTCGAGAAATAAATTGTTTCCTGAAATCCTTTTGAGTGGTGAGTATAAAAAATGCTGGTTTCTCAAAACTCGAGACTCCGTTTTCATGTTTCAAAACTCGATTCATTTGAGGCTCAAGCATTGTTCCAGTTTTGTCTCGTCACACAATGCTCCTTTTAAGCCTTCCCGACTTATGTAGGAAGATCGAAGGGCCTCTGCTCGCAGGGTATAAATTGAGAAACAACAACAACTTCAAAGATAGATCTTTCCAGTGATATCTCATTTTGGATATTCTGACTAATCCTGTCAGAGTTACACTTATTAAAAATGGTAACATTTTGGGGAAAAACCCACTGCCAGTTTCCTGTTTACATACTACTCTTTGAAGATTAATTTGCCTCTTTCCTAAAAAGTTAGCCAGCCACAATTCCATGCAAAACAAGGATGATAAAGTGGGCAACAAAACTGCTAATAAACAACTTAGAAAGGCAAAGGAAAAAAAGAGAGCAAGAGAGAAAGATTGAAATAGATTCGCAAAAAAAGGTCCAAATTTTGGCTTTTGCACACACGTGATTAGTCGAAAAACATGCCTTTTTCCTTGCAAAACTCTTTTTTAGCCTTTCTTATGCTAATTAGCCGAAAAGCAGTCGAAAGAACAGGAATTGGTGAAAAATGCGGTTTTTTTTGCTACTCGATAGCCGTCACCAAAATAATGGTTAATAAAGTTACTGATCATTTTTAATTGGGTTCCTAGAAATGCGGCTCGTGCTCCTAACTTTTTTCTTCTAATTTTCTTAGGCAGCAGCCTTGCACTAGAATTACAGACATGATCACACAAGATGAATTTGCTTGATATTTTATCAACTTCTCCCCTCTGCTTCTGTGGGAAATGAATAGGGGCAACAAATGAGAATTTAAATTTGGATGTTAGAGTTCAAAGGGTTAATTAAAGATGTGATCTTGAAAAATTGAAACAATTAAAAGTTCATTAATCCTTCCAAACGTCTGTTTAAAACACTGTTTTAATCGGTTTCGCTTTGAAAAAGCGCAAGTGGCACAAGATAAACAATTATTCAGCTGAATTCTAATATGCTCGATTGTTATGTTGCTAAGGAAATGTCATGCTTGATTCCACATTGGTTCGATCATAAACTCAAATGACTACCATATTCTATGCAACAAGAGCAGTCTGTTATTTCGATAAAGGATAAGCAAACCATTATTTCACATTTGGAGAAGAGTGAAAAAGGAACAAATTTAGCACTCAAGTTTAAAATCAGCAAGCAGCAGATCTCAGATATACATAAAAACAAAGAGAAGATCCTGAAATTCACTGAAAGTGTTGAGACAAGTGTAGGATTGAAAATACAGGTTTTAAAGGCTTCAGCAGCACACCTCTATACCATTGTAGGAAAATCAGCTTACCCAAAGGGTAAGATATTATTCTTTAGTAAAATCTAACTCGTGATCTATTATCTATGCTGCATTCTGATTGGTTGGGCTACTACTAGGCTATATGTTATAGCCCACTAGTACCAAAAAGCGCCGGCTTTTTGGCAGCAAAAAAGGATTAAAGTCTAGCTTTAACTAGCTCAAGTTGTTTTGTGTTGATATCTTTGACCAACTAGTTAGATTTTGCAAAGACAATTATTTCTCTTGCCCTCATGGCCTCTGAGTCAATAGCCAATTCGGCCTTCAGCCTCATGGGCTATTGACTCAGAGCCCATTCAGCCTCAAGGAATAATTGTTAATAAGTTTAATACCTAATATCTGTGAGGAGCTTCACACAAATGTGCAGCCTATTACTACACATATTTTAGCAACATGGCCTTGAAAAAGCAACATAAGGCTAGACCAAATTGCAACATGGGTAAATACCAACCGGGCAGAGGAACCTGGCCTACTCCTCAAAATGGGAAATGACCATACTTGAAATACAGACTAGGGAAATACATACCCCCCCCCCCCTCCCACCCCCATACTTGTCCAACACTCTAGCAAACTTATGCATGGCTTTGTTTATTTCTCATTGTATTTTTTGTTCTTTATTCTTATACTTTTGTACAGAATTTTTATGACAATACAATGCCATGCATAAATTTGTCAGAGCATTGGACAACCCTCCTCCCATCCAAGAGCAGACCTCTCAAGTCTCACGGTTTTGAGGACAATCTCATGGTCTCACGATGAGGCACAAAAATCTCACAGTAAACAGATTCACAAGCCCATGGAATACACTTTTTTTTAAACTTTTTTGCTTCGAAAAATTGATTTTCATGCATCGATTATGTAGAAATCCACAGTTCTCAGGTATATTCATCTCCATTCATCATATTTGATCGTCTTGTTGACAAGATAAATGCCAAATAAGGTTATCATTACCAGTTTGTCGCATTTAAATACGTCTCAAACACAATGTCAAAATGGTGGGAAATGAAAATTCATCAGGCAAAGACAAAGTTCAAAACAGGATGGGAAGCTTCGTATCCTGCTAAACATATTTTTAGCAATCCATTTCATTTTTTTGTCTTCCCTACACCTGGTTTTAGTTCTTTTTGATGCCGTCGATAAACCTCCAGGTTTCTCCCCAAATCTCCAGGTTTTTTAACCTTGATCTCCAGGTTTTTGGTCTTTTGGGGTTGACAGGTCTGCAAGAGGGCCTCTTGTTAGTGAAGCCCACATTAAGCGAACACCCTATATTATATTAAGTGAACGAATGGCTCACTTTGTTTGAAGACTTTCTTCCCATTTTTACTGCCAAAGGAGCCTGTATTGATGGTTTTCACAGTGACGTCATCAGATTGCAAGGTCAAAAAAGCGAGGTTTCACGAATTCTTATTTACACTAGGTTGAAGATAAATAGAAAATAAATCTTTGTGCAAGTTTCCAGCCCTGAAGCATGTTCTATTTCGAAAATACAGCGATTTGAACTTCTGAGTTTTCACAGTGCGTGACACCAAAATAAGAAATTGATGTCTCTTTGAAAAATGTTTCTCCTCTTGATTTTCAGCAGTTTAACCATTTCAAGTATTAAAAGATGTGTTTATGCGCACGTATGCTAGCTCTCGAGTGAAAAGAAAGAACTTTTATGGAAAAAGTGAACTCCAGATGTTTTTGTTGATTTCCGGTGGCGATAATGGTGGACATTTCCTGTCCACCAAAGGGGCGTCTCCATACAAAGCTCTACAAAGGTGCATGAAATGTTTCGGCAAATAACTCAGAAACTGTGGGCCACAAAGACCAGAGATTTGGGCAAATTGTTTATACATTAGTCTTTTATAACCTTTCATTTCTTTGGCTTCTTCCACTGGACAGTGTCTAATGTATTTTTTTGTGCCGGGTTTATTGCGTGACAGTGAAAACGAAGAATTCAGGGGAACACCAACTAGGGTAACGTAGCTATCCACAAATAGGTGGTTTTCACGTTACATCATCGCCGCCATGCGGTGGACGGTAAACAAAAGATCGCTCATTATCTCACTTTGTTTGTCGACCAGCATTTGTTCATTTCACCGTTGTTATTTGTGTCTCCCGAGATTGCATGAAAACCACCTATTACAGGTTTCACTGTGGATGGGGATGGTAAAATGTCCGGAGAAGGGCTACCTTAAAATTACCTGATAGTGATCAGATTTAAAACATTAGCTTAATCCTTTCACTAACATTATCTAAATATTTCATGCTCATGAGACCAACACTTTCTGTGCTAAAGCCTTTAAAAACTTTAAGTTAAGCTCGAGCATACCTCACAAGACCGTTGCGGGACCTTCTGCCAAGCCACGTCCGTGAATTTCTATGCCATAAATAAAGCTAAGTGATGACGAATAAGTTAAAGATCCAATCGAGGTGATATACGAGTACCTGGAGTCTAAAAATCTCACTTTAGGTCCAATTTAACTACACACATGTTCTGCGTGCTCCGTCGCCATATTTGTTTTTCTTTTAGTGCCCAGTCTCAATTAACGCGCCAGTTTCGCGCGCGAGCTTTCAGAGCACTCGTTTCTCGTTTCTCGAGTACTCGATCGAAAACGCGATCAAATTTATGAAATGTCAAGGTTAATCGGTGAGAAAAAAAGTAAATTTCATTCCAAGCAATAAGTAATGAAACCAGCCTATTCACGAGCCAGAAAGCAACCTCGTTCCCAGGTTCTCTCTCCTTACTGAGGACTTTTCAAATAATCGAACCTTAGTTACCAACAGTAAGTGAAAAATCCTTCGTGTAAAACTGAAGTGTATATATAAAGGCATCAGTCCAATAAATACGGAATGAAAATTTTACTTCCTGCTAAAAGGTAGAAGTAACTTCTCAACCAAATGATTTATTTCAAGTGATGCTATAATATTGAAAAACTAAGAAATACACAAGCAGTCAGTGAGCAGTTCCGAGTCTGAGTATTCCAACGGGATTTGCATCTATGATCTTCCAGGACGTCTGTGGGACGTCTTTGAGAAACTCGTGGAGCGATGTGCCATACAACTAGACCGATTTGTGTGTTCAGTAAAGATCTCAAGTCCTTTTCATAAACCGGGTTCATAATACTGTAAGAGGACCATCTTAGAATAAAGCCCAACTTCTAAATTCTAGTGAGCACCCACCCATTCATTGCTGTCAGTTTGAAAAAAAAAAAGGATCACCCATAGCAGGTAAGACAGGGCAGGGCAAAGGATTGGAAAACGCCCCATTCAAAACGGGAGAATACAATTTCGTACATCGCCTGAGTTGTGAAGTCTTATCAGTCACTAATGGGGGTCTTTCAATATACAGCTATTTCGAGAAAAGTTGTCGAAAAATATGTGCCCGCGGCAATCCCGAAAGGTAATATGGGATATGATCAATATACTGTTCCTGACATTGTAGCTGTCGAACCTACTTTTGTTGCTTTCCTTTAGCACTCGCAAACATATATCCATGGCCTCTCGTGCCATTCTTTCAAAATTCCTTTGAGGAAAAGCGAACCTAAAACCACCCACGATTCCTTTCGTGATTGTCGCGTGCACTTTTTCTGACAACTTTTCTAGAAATAGCTGTATAAAAATTCAGCACGACAACGGCGAGTCTTAGAGGACACAAACATGTTTATTCATTTTCTTTGTTTGTGTCCTCCAAGACTCGCCATCATGCTGAATTGTTTTAGAACTTTCCGCTAAACACTGTCACAACTCTAAAACAGTAATCAGTGAAACATTGTAGTGGTGATTGATCTTAGGCAAATAAAAAAAGCTTAAAAACAATACCGTAATTATCGTATTGACGCAAAGCAGGGGCACCTAACGACGGTTTTCTGTAAAATATATGCTCGGAGAAGCAAATATTGCCTAGAATTTTCTTTTATTTGAGGACAGCTAAAAAGTTCTAGATGACCATTCCATTCATGTACAATTATCGGAAATAAATTCCCTACGATTTTCTAAAGTAAGTTTAATTTTTCACATTTCACTCCCTAGGTTGGGCTATTTTTCGTAGAAAAAAGGAAACCTAAATTTATTTTCGGATTCAAAAATGTGATGGAGAGAGCAATCAGAAAAATTTTCACCTTCGTAATACGTTAAATTGCATCTAAAATTTTGGAGACAATAATACAGAAGCCCTTGTAATGTCGAAAAGACTCAAGCACCCCTAGGATGACCGAATAGATATAGAATGCATTTCTAGAGATCTATTAAAAAGGCACTCTGGATAGCCTAAAAAGTATTTTCAATGTATTTAGGAGGAAACCGTCGTTGGGTGCCCCTGGCAAAGAGCAGTTACTTCCACTTACTTTTGTTATTTATTACAATTTAATGGCAAAAGGTTTCACGTAAGTGATAAATACAAAGGTATTGCCATAAGGACGGTCTGTAAAAGAGTCAAAGACCCCATACAAGACAGACCACCTTCTAAAAAATATTCATATCATAAAAACTAACATTTAATAAGACAGAAAATTAAAAATGTGAAAATGCATATAGAAATATGTACAAAAAAAATTAATAAAATAATAATAATAAAAACCTCACACATTTCCAACTTAAAACTCCCTCACTTCTTTCTTAAAACTAGCAATAGTTGTTGCCTGAGGAACAAGCAATGGTAGAGTGTGTCCACATGTCCACGATCCTATTGAAAAAGCTAAACTTAAATGTATTAGTTCTAGCCAAATTTTTTTTAAGAGTACATTCATTTTTTCCCCTCAAAGGAAACCGATCAGAATCTAAGAAAAACTGTACATATATAGATAGATCAATATTTATATAGCCATTCAGGGCTTTATACAGGAATGTTGCGTCAAATGAAAATCGCCTTTGTTCTAAGGACAACAAATTGAGCTTTTTTCTCCGTTGTTCGTAATCATCATGGTCTTCAAAATAAACTTAGTTGCTCTTCGCTGAATTCGCACCAACTTAGAAATATTTCTAGATGTGTGTCAGCTGGTGTGTGGTGACCAAACAACACTGCAATACTCTAGCTGTGATGTGACCAGGGCAAGATACAGAGTTCTCAATGTGGAATCATCTTGAAATCCTTTACAGGTCCCTTAGACCCTGGATCTTGTTGGCCTTATTCGACATTTTATCAATATGGGTGCTCCAAGACAGATTGCAGATTGCGTTAGTTTACATTTCCGTTCACGTTAAAGTCTCTGAGGTTTTGTTGACTCCATGCATATAAAATTGTCGAGATCTGGGCCGGGTTGTTCGAAGCCGGGTTAAGGTAACCCACGGTTAGTGCAAAATTTGAACTCGGATATGAGAGCTTAAAAAGCAAATTCAGTTTAATTCTCTTTGCCTACAATTTGATGACTGGATATTCTAAAAAGAATAGAAAAATTATCCGATAGTGAGCTTTTCATAAAAAAAGAAAAAGAAACCTGGGTTAAAATTTAACCCCAGGTTAGCGCTAACCAGCGTTCGAACAACTGGGTCCTGACTGAAATACGGAGTGATCAGAAGGACAGTTTATAATCCTGAATGTTTTGCAGTCGTCAGCATATAATGACACACAGTTTCCAGCCATTACTACTTCAGGCAAATCACCAATGAAAATTACAAAGAACCAAGGGCCCAATAAGGAGCCCTGAGGTACGCCCGATGGAATAGCGTACCATTGAGAATTTATTCTTTCTATGACAACTC
>OZ038005.1:16042001-16049501 GCA_964035705.1 Porites rus | reverse complement strand
GATCGATCTTCGCATTGGTCTTGACATAAATGAAGAGAGCCACCAGATGTCTGATTTCCAAACACTTTATCTGCACTTTCTTTGAGTCTCGTTTGTCGAAAAACTATAATTTTGTTTGGCTTGAGGATCCAAAAGTACATATTATCACCGAAGCAGGAAACACAAAGACAAGAACTAAGTGCATTTTTGTTCATAATGTTCTCAATACCAATCCATGACTGTGGGTTGACTGAAACCCCTTTTTCCACAGAGTAATTATCTGAAAGTACGTCTGTCAGTGCTCTGGATCGTCCAAGCTCGACAACGTAAAGAGCTTCATAATAACTGCCTGTAGCAATTAACAACTTACAAAGAAAAAGGTAAGGGGACACATGCTCATCGAAAAAAGAAATTTTGAATGGATCTTTCACTCTTAAAAAATTATGCATTTCTTCGCACTTCTGAATGCTTTCATGCAGATTTCGCGCAACTTCAGTTATGCTTCCTCCTGCCTTTAACTCGTTTAGAGCAATGGTAAGGTGGCTGTTAAACTGCATTTCAATGTCCCCTATTTCGTAACTTATCTCAAGTGCTTTATTAGCAAATTCTTGACTATTTGCAGTAAGTTGAAATTCTCGACAAAGTTTTGCCAGGTTTAAGTATGAAGCTCCAACACCAGCTTTGTCACCGATTTCTTTCTTGATCACTAGAGCTTTTTGGAGGTATTCTTCAGCCTTGGTATATTGACCAACAGATTGAAACACAGCTCCTAGATTTCCATAAGCAGATGCTACTCCTCGTTTGTCACCGACTTCTTTCCTGATCGCTAGTGCTTTTTGAAGGTATTCTTCAGCCTTGGTATATTGACCAACAGATAGAAACACAGTTCCTAGATTTCCGTAAGTAGATGCTTCTCCTTCCTTGTCACCGATTTCTTTACTTATCACTAGTGCTTTTTGAAGGTATTCTTCAGCCTTGGTATATTGACCAACAGATTTAAACACAGTTCCTAGATTTCCGTAAGTAGATGCTTCTCCTTTCTTGTCACCGATTTCTTTCTTGATCCCTAGTGCTTTTTGAAGGTATTCTTCAGCCTTGGTATATTGACCAACAGAAAGAAACACAGTTCCTAGATTTCCGTAACATGTTCCAACTCCGCGATTATTTCCAGTCTCAATCATGATGCTGAGTGCCTTCTCGTTAAACTGTTTTGCTTCCTCGTATTTGCTTCTTTGATGGTAGATGTTTGCTAGTTTAAGTAATGTCATCCCTTCTACTTCTTTTTTGCCACTAATATGTAGTGTCACTAGAAGCTTTTTACCACATTCTATCGCACGGGTGTGATCGTACACAAGAGTATAGCCATTAACAAGGTTATAGTATACATAGATAAGAAGTGGTGTGGTAAGTTCTTTGATTGTCTCTAGGGCTTTACCGTTAAGGAGCACCAAACATTCGTTAAAGATGTCTACTGCTTTTATAATACGTCCAGTGTTGAAAAGGAAAGTTGCAACGACTGCACCAATATAAATGGTCTGTAGAATCTCCAAGATGTTGTCCATGACGCTTTTTTCTTACCCTTAAGAAAAAAATATTTTAGGAGTAAGAAAGTGGAAACAAGATTCTTAAAGTCTTTTTAACTGAACAGTTAAACTTCTTAGGCAAGATAATCAAGCTTTCATGTAAGATGACTGAGGTAGGTCAGGATTATAAGTGTTGGATTATCATTTCTTGGGCCTATTCTATACTTCTTGAATCTGCAAATGCAGAATATCTAAATAAATAGTTTTACAGAGTACTTTGTAACCTACTCTTTACCACCATACACCGTACTGTTAAAAATTCTCAAAAATAGAACTATTTCAGCCACAAGCTTTTACAACAGCAACGAGCTTTATTTGCATGACCATAAGTTTATATAGTATTGGAAAAGCTATTTTAAGAAATGTAAAAAATGCAAAATTCTATGAGCCATAATATTTTAGGATAGCTCTTTGTTAATTGTAAAGAAGAGGAATTTGTATTCAAATGCTTTGTACTTTGTTCCATTTTTAGTTCTTTTCTAGGACTCAAAAAAATATTAAGGCGAAATGGTTTGGTATTTCATTGGTGTTTATAAAATAGATAGAACATTAGATGGCCGCTTGGAGATACGAAATTTCTTTTCTTCTGCTGAAGATATTTTGACTCGTTCGCTGCGCTCACTCGTGAAATATTTTTTCAACACTCGAGGAGAAATTTCGTATGTCCGCGCGGCCATGTAATATCCTCTATTTGGTATATTCATAGACTTGCACTAAACTAAACAGGTACTGCCATTGGTTGATTCTTGGTCACGTGGCCTTGACTTAAATCAAATGTATCCCGATCGTGATACATGAAGCAATGCACCCCGCTCCGGCCGCTCGGGGTACATTACAGCACGTGATCAAAGCATGGTGGAAAGTGGAGTGACAAGAGGCGGGAAAAACCAACACTGCCAGTTTTCTTTTTTGTGAATGAACACAACAACACAAACACGTGCCTCAAGCAAAACAGCACCGATTTTTAAAGTTATCCCAGAAGAGAAACAGCAGCTAGTGGAGGAAAAAGATGCAGATAATATCAGCAAAGTACTTTGTAAATCATTCGTTCAGTGCTTTTGAGAATTAAATTTGTGTTGTTATAAGTACCGAGTCGACTGTTTTGGCTCGCTCCGGTTATTCTTTTGTTGCTGTTGAAGTGAAATGCAAGGAATATAACAAAACACTTAACGTCAGGTTCCTCGGGAAACCAGTTAGTTTTGTTTTCCCTCGAGTCCTGATGTTTCTCTCGACTTCGTCTCGGGAAACATCAGGACTCTTGAGAAAACTGAACTGTTTTCTCCGGGATCTGAAATTAAGTGTACATTATTATTCATTCATTACAGCACGTGATCAAAGCATGGTGGAAAGTGGAGTGACAGGAGGCGGGAAAAACGTTGCCAGTTTTCTTTTCCGTGAATGAACATAACAGTCAACAGTCAACAACACAAACACAAAGCCTCAAGCTAAAAAGCAACGATTTTTAAAGTCATCCCAGAAGAAAAACAGCAGCTAGTGGAGGAAAAAGATGCAGATAATATAAGAAAAGTACTTTGTAAATCATTCATTCAGTGGTTTTGAGAATTAAATTTGTGTTCTTATAAGTACCGAGTCGACTATTTTGATTTGCTCCGGTTATTCTTTTGTTCCTGTTGAAGTGAATGTCTTGAAATCTAACAAAACACTTAACGTCAGGTCCCTCGGGAAACCTGTTAGTTTCGTTTTCCCTCAAGTCCTGATGTTCCCCGAGAGTCCATCAGCGTATGGATCGGGGGGGCTGGGGGAGGCTGCAGCCCCCCCTGTCGGAAAAAAAAATAGTATTATTCGGGCAAAACTGATGTACCGTTCGGGCAAAGACACAGTAAAAAATAATTTATTATTTAATATCCTGATTTATTTGTTTTCATCCCGCATCTCGCCTTATCTTCTAACTGATCTCTGTACTACTTCACGGGATGGCTGTTATTACTCTGAGTTAGAACATTGAGTTCTCCCGAGGGACTGGGAGTGATAATCAAGACCGCGGTGGGACTGGAACTGCGTATGAGTTGGCGGTCATGTTGATTTATGTCAGTTCTCGAGTGCATGTGCGTCTAATCTGGTAGATTGAAGTATGTCTTTGTCGAAGTCTCGTAAAAGATCATATCGATACCGTGTGAAATGTGAAGAATGCGAGAAAGAATTCGACTCCGACTATGTAGAATACCATGACATGCAAAGGATTATTGACATATTTGGGTGTCGAAGTAATCGTTCTTCATACTTCTTTTAGAGCTCAAATGGGTTTGTTTTATCTCTCACTTCATGGTTTTGTATTTTAGAAATGTTCATCTCGATTTACCGAAAATATTTGCACTATTTTGAACGCCTGTGCTCTCACGGCGTGGCGAAGAAAACTTGACGTCACGAAAGAATCATCTTGTGCATCTGTGACCAACAAGTTTCATTCGGGCAAATTATGTTCAGCCCCCCCCCCCCACCCCCCAACAAAATTCTTCCCGTACGCCGGTGCCCGAGACAAACTGTTTCCCTCGGGATCTGACATTAAGTGTATAATATAAAATCGATCAGACTCCTTTCCAGACGCGTCAGCCTAGCTCTTTATTCCTGAGTTATCCCTGGAGGGATCGGACGTTGTTTACTTTTAAGGAGCATCTTCAAGGAAAAAATATGTTACATCGCGAAACCATGCCGAGAAAAAGGCCAAAGTTTTGAAGAAAAAATAGAAAAAAACAAATTAGAAATATTTTGAGACAACGTGGCGCAACATGACAAAAATTAGAGACATTTCGACTAAGATAACTAAAAAACCTAAAAAATAATATCAAATACAAACCTTTGAATGTCACATTATTTGCTGTTCCGTAAACGCAACGTGAGGACGTGCCTTTTTGCAGAACAGGTTTTCAGATCAACTTATTTCTGCTGGTGGAAACATATTGCTGTAGACTCTGAATTTTTTGTTCTATCGACTCTTGAAAAATATCACCAAATTTCGCTTAGCGGTCCTTGGTCCGCGACCTATGACCTAGCCTCCGATGCAGGCGTTTTTAGGGGAGCATGAAAAACGAGCTCCCCTAAAAATGCCTGCGTGCGAGGCTATACCTATGACCTTGGTTGAATAAAACCTCGCAAATAAAAAGCGACGGCTTTTGTTTTCGAAGAATGTTTTGAAAATCGTCCCTAAACATGTCTACAAGTTCTGTTTTTTTAATACCTCGAATACATACAGAGTTTTTGGTAATTATTTTCCACCGCGCTGAAAACCGCTCGTCGACGCTCGTGTGGGAAACTCGAGGAGACTGTTGTCTGAAGTCTTTGAAAGAAAAGCAGATTATTTAATACTCACAACATCTTCCAAAAGAAACTTAAGCTTAATTGGATCAAGAACTGAAAAAAAATACGTGAAATATTTTTAAAATCACGTTTTTTTGTGGAAACTATAACATTTTTACGTTTTATTCGTGCTGCTTACCTGAGAGGCGGACCAAGGACCACATTCGCGGACCAAGGACCATCGAAAACTGTCGCCTTTTTTTTAATTCCAAGCAAAATGTTTATGTCTGGAACTTGAAACTTCAGGATTATCGAGAAGAACATAAAAGCTATTTTCAGGGAGTATTTCAGCTCGTTACGTGAAGATTCAGGTAAGATATTCAACAAGTTAATGACTTTTAGACGCGAACCAAGGACCACATACTGTACCACCAATCATCAACAAGAAATTGTTTCGCTTTCTGAGAAGAAGGAAAGACCGGAAACAAACAACTCTCTCTACTAATTCCCTCGTTGGCATCTCAAGAACTGAAACTGAATATTCGAATCTTATTAATTAGGAAATGTAAATGGCTAGATCAAGGTTCACAAGGTTAACGAACCCAGCAATCGAATGTAGCGGTGCCAAGAGGTATTATAACACTTACGCTCTGAAAACCTAATTCCATCAATATTAACCCGGCAGAAAGAACGACATTTGGAACTGTTTTGCTTTCCAAGAAAGTGAAAAGGACTAACATGCTCCAATACAAACATTAGGAAAAAAAAAACGGAAATTATTTATGTTTTTAACATAATATGTATGCTACACTACCAAGAGCTTACCAGGAAATCTATCTCTAAAAGTACAGTGAAGTACAATAAAGCTTTAGGACTCTCCGCATTTTACGATCAGAAATCAAAGCCTCGTACGCTGATAACGATACCAAGAAAGGAATACGCAGTTCAATTAACATGCATGAAATAGACGTAGGGTTTTTTTTGTTAATTTCAATATCTACCCGGCGTTACATGTCTGTATCAACTGGGAATATTTATAAGCTTTTCTGTTAAGGGAATCTATTTCGTAAAGGCGAAACGATTTGATTGTATGAGCTCTTCAAAGAGTTGCTTCCAACTTTTGAAATCACACGACAAACAATCCCTACTAATCGAGGTCGAGTTTTATGAGTTTGTTAGACACAATCGCAATTCAGGAAACTTAATGCGAAAATTAAAATCTCAAGTAAGATATATGAAATAGAGAAAGGTCAGATGTGTTTATTTTTTATAAACCAAGCTACTTACCTCGAAGTCAGCCGCCCTTTCGTGCCTTTATCAGATGTGGAAAAATCTGCGACTTTCCCTGCATTCCAAGAAACAAAAGCTATAAATAATTCAGAACTGGATGCCGGATAGTTAGAACCGATTTCCAAACTGCATGTCTAATATAAATACCTTAATGTGAACATTTTTGGTGCCGAGATAACGAACCGATAACGAATAGTCCAAAACGAGTCATTCCACTAGCATATGCAGCGTATATCTGCTGCCTCGTACCCAGACGTCTCTCTCTCGATGAACATGTGCGCGCAAAGGAAGGCGGGAAGGAGAAAATGGCTTCCCCCCTGCCGTCTGTACCCTTCCCATGGTCCCTTACGGCGGCTCATCAGTCGTTCGCCTCTACCTTGCGAAAAACGAAGGGCCTGAGGAGGAGGCTGATATATCCGTGTCCGTATAATCAGCCGACGGTTTGTCCATATTCCGGGTCTTAAAACTGTCGGTGCCTGGATAAAAAAAATTCTCTTTTCTCTTTATGATATCTCTCCTGAACGGTACCAAGATATTTTAAAAAACTGCATGATGCACAGACAGATATGAATGAGAACATATCAACATGCAGCTTAGCAGTATTATCATTTTACACGGCTAGTTTTTATTTTTAAATGATGATGTGAAGTTTGTATCTACCTCACTGGAAACGAAATTAGCCAGTGTAAAGAAGGCAAGTTTACATTATTTGTCTCAAAATAGTCAAAACAATCTCAGCAAAATCTTTATTTGGAAAAGAGTCATTTCACCAATATTCCAGGACGCAAAACGAACGAAAATTTAAACTGTTTCGCCTTTTTAGAAAGTAAAAAGAACTACCATCCTCGCATACAAACATTTTATTAAAAAAAACTGAAATGAAGTTTGTTTGTGACATATTATGCAAATCTGTCCGGGACTTTCCCTAAAATTGCGTGAAACAAAACCGCTTTGTCCATGACGATGTCACTGATAACTGGGCGTTATTCACCAAATCTCATCGGAGCCGAATTCGCTTGGACTACCGACACTTAGGCCATCCCCATAAAATGTTTCGTTTCCCATCACCCGACCGACCCATTTTTTTGGAAAAATAAAAAAAAAAAAATCCAGAATCACTTGTAAAGAAGCAAGTACTTTAATTTACAAGCACACGATCTTAAATTATCATCGCTAATTCGTTTTTGTAGCCTTTTTAGACATTTGATTGTCCTGTTAATATACATCTTCTACCATCTGATTATATCTTGCAGACTAAACGTGAGATTTAACATGTAATCATGTGTTCATTTTTTTTTTTTTGCCCGACCGACCGACCCACCTTCACAAGAGGGAGGGCGATGGGAAACGAAACATTTTATGGGAATGGCCTTAGCTATGATCGGATCGACTA
>OZ038005.1:15914501-16034501 GCA_964035705.1 Porites rus | reverse complement strand
GGCTGATCACATGGCAGGCGCATGTCCATCACAAAGTTAGTGGAGTGGCCTGTGGTAGAGAGCGTACCTCACCTCTCGCTTGTTTTGTAAACAGGGGCGACATAACGCGGCCGGTCAACAATGTCTTCCTTCTTGCAGGGTTTGAGCCACATAACAGGCATGCTATCATACAAAGCTTTCCCGTGCGACTCTCCAATCACTCTCTTTTCTCTATCCCATCGAGAGCCTTCCATCATGGACACAGTCCTCGGGTGGAGTTTCGCAATTATTGTCGCCGAGAACCTCGAAGTCAAACGTTAGGAGATCAATAGGAATGGTGTATTTTCTGGCGCACTTCTGCTTTGATCCCGGTAAGAAGGCCTGAGTGAAGAAAAAACCAGATACTCAGAACACGGGAGGCGCTCCATTGTGACATTGTCATACCACTCTTGAAGAAACTTGAGGTGAGCAATCAGATCATTGATGTAACTGGCGAGTGGTTTAAGAGATGGGTAGGACTTCTTCATCTACAGACCAGGGATTTTGTCTTTTACCTCCTCTAGTTCAGAGGACATAACAACCAGGCACTGTGGAACAAAGTTTAGGGATCATATAAAAGGTCGGGTAAACCGGCTTAGTGAATCCCATTCCTAAACACGCAGCGAAAACTACTTCCTGTAAGTTGCCTACCCCACAGAAAAAGGAGCAAAATATATACCCGGCAGGGAGGGGTAAGAGGAAACGGTAACATGTCTCGGGTAGATTTCCTAGTCACAAGTGTAATGTGCAACATATCACCCAATATAGTACACAGATGAACGCAACATGATTTGAAATAACGGAGGTTGCCTGACGTACTATTTCCACCTTTGGGGAAACTGTATTTACTGCTTTTAGTCAGCGACAAGTTCGAAAGGGTCCAGTAATACAGTTAACTCTCTTTAAACAGACATCAAGAGTTAGTCTCTGTCTTATTTGACCCTCTTGGACACCTAAAGTAAGTCATTTTCAGTCATTTTCTCTGACTCTCTATAAAGCGCGAAGACACTTCCCGTCGCAATGGCCACAGTCTGTCTTAGAGACTGTAAAGGAATAAAGATTCTACTTCACGTTCAGTCAAAACTTCAAACAAGAACTCTATAAAAATAGTTATTCAATTTATCTGAAGTTTCACTCACCTTAACAGCTTTCTGTATGTTGATAAGCGAAGATCGCACGACTTCTCGTTAGCCTGTTAAACCTGACCATTTCCTGCACCAATACCGTGTTCATACTCTGCGTATAGGAGGTGGTGTATTTCCGCAGTGCCGCTTCCGTGCCAAAGTTCTTGTGTAAAATATCCTCAGCCACCCCAAAGAGTATCTCGTCGTCGGATTTTCCACCTTTGGCGGAAGCTCGAGACTGCGTCAAAAGGATGCTGTTGAACAACTGTTGGGTTTCCTGTTGGTTCTTATAGACGTCTGCATTTGGCGTGCATTCCAAATACCTCAGGACGCGCAATGAGCGGAAGGCTGCGTCCGTACTCGATGTACGATGCGTAGTCACCTTCTTTAGGAGCAAAGTAGCTGCCGCTTAGCGAAAACTTGTAGTCTTTAGTGTCTATGATGGCCGCGCAGTAGAACTTATCCTGGATTGTCAACAGGGTTCGTCCATCACGTTACACGGCCTCTGTAGATGCATTCTCTCGTAAGGTGGCTCGAGGGGCAAACTGGACGTCCTTTAACGCAAAAACATGCACCAGCGCACATTGAAACAGTAAGGACGAAACCTATATACAGGCGATTCGCTCTGACCGGACACCTCTAATTAACAATTATTCCACGAGCGCGCGTTGGCAGTAATCATTTCATATCCAAACAAGCGCGAGTGGAATAATTGCTTTATTAAAAACGCCCACAAAATATCGAGAATTCTTCCCGACTTTATTTGTAAAAACAACCGATTATCAGTTTGTTTTTAATTTTGAGCAGACGCGTACGGTTACCATTTTTGAAGAGCATGGTATAATGGCTCATATACCATAATGGCTAAGCCAATGAGAGCTCTAGAATTGCATTATTTAATGATTCAGGTTTTAATAATTACCTGATAATGATGCCATTCTGAATAGAGAAACTGTCAGTTGGTAGCCCAGCTTGTCCCAGTCCCTTATCTTCACAGGGTCTCCCAAAGTCTCCGGTCATTGAGAAGTCATTCGAACAGGGGATGTTGGTGTCACGGAAAGCTTTCACCCATTCTGCAGTTTGTTGCTGAAATGAGAAAATACTTCCTTAAAACAAGACAAATCATTAGTCTCGCTTGCGCAAGCAGCGAGACTCATAATCGGCAACGCGTTTTTCTTCGTATTTAGGACACAAAAGGGGGGTCACGTAAAAGAACACAACGAAGGCGTGAAAAGCCAAATTAAAGAGATCAAGGAAGACATAAACAAGCTCGGCAACGATGGTTTTAATGTCGAAGTCAAGTTGGATGAACTCGAGCAGTACGCGCGAAGAGACTGTCTCCAAATAACCGGTATTCCGGTCGTACCTAATGACAGCTCAGCGTTGCTGGTGAAGGAAATGTCTGAGATTATGGGAGTGAACCTCAACGAAAACGATATATCGATCGCTCATCGTTTACCACCAACGAAGAAAGTGAAAGATCAACTAATTGTCAAGTTCACTTGAAGAGAGAAAAAAGACGAAATTTACAGCGAGAGGAAAAACTCAAAATCTAAGCGGACTAAAGATCTCCCGTCTGTGGTCTGCCAGCCGGAATCTGCGCTTAACTTTGTAACTTTATTTCATTTACTACAAAATACAAATAACGATAAAACAAGACAGTTACACAAAAGCAAATGAAAGTGGCGAGGAAGCCCAAAAAGATACCATGAGGCTTATAGACATTGCGCTCCCTCAGAGTAAAAATAAAGTTAACAGCAACGGTAAGACCAGGACCGAAAGTAAAATACAATGAAGGTAAGTATAAATTAACTAATTACATAGACTGAGTTGACAAAATAATTATAAGGTATGGTACAAGTAACAAGTATGAAAATAATATCAGACATGTGAAGAAATATAACTATTTACTGCAAGATTTATAACTAATAATTCATATATAATTTTTTTTTCAATTTTGTTTTGAATAAGTGGAGAGAATTAGATTCTTTAATATCATTTTCTATAGAGTTATAATAAGTAGGTCCTTGGAAACTGACAGAAAATTTACGAAGGTTTGTTATACAAGAAGGAAGGTGAAAATCGTTCGCGTGTCTAGTGGCAGAGCTATGGACTTGTTTGTTTAAAGAAAAATAATTGTTGAACTTTGAAGGCAAAAGAGAATGGTTAAGAGAAAACATAAGTTTACCCAATTCTAGCTGTCTAATATCGGAAAGTTTTAGTAGCTCTAATTCTTTGAAAATATGGTCTGAATGAGAATCGAAAGTTGATTTAGAAATAATTCTGATAACTCGCTTTTGCAAAGAGACAAGACGGCGAAGATTGGTTTTGTACGTAGATCCCCAGACAATAATACTATAATGAAGATAAGGATAAACTAAACAATAATAAAGAGTTTTTAGACAGGGTTTAGGTAGAAAAAATCTTGCTCTATTAATGACACCTATTGATTTCGAGATTTTACGAGCTACTTGAGAAATGTGCGGTTTCCAAGACAGATGTTCATCAAGGACTACACCGAGGAAGACCGTTTCCTTAACCTGTTCGATTGTCTGTTCATTTATGCATATTTGCATTGGAAAATGATACCTTTTCTGTCTAGGCTTAAATAACATAAAGTTTGTTTTCTTCAGGTTTAAGGAGAGTTTGTTTGCCTTAAACCAAGTGGATAATTTATTAAGTTCGGAATTGAGTGAGGCTGCCAGGTAGACAGGATCTTTATGGGACATAAATAAATTAGGATCATCAGCGAATAAAATCAGCTCGACGAGCGTCGATACGTTATTTAAATCATTAATATAGAGCAAGAAAAACAAGGGGCCCAAAATGGATCCCTGGGGGACACCACAGCAGATGGTTTGAGGAAATACCAAAATATCTGCGGTACGAAGTTTAGCAGATATTTGTTTTCTGCACGTTCTGAATTTGGTATTTTCATTGTGTTTTTGAATGAAGTGTTCAGTAGTTACGTAATACGTGTTAATTGCGTTTCATATATAAGTTGTTGTCAGTCAGTATGTTCTTCCTTCGGGTCTGCAACGCCACACGCTACAACACTGTTCTGTTTAACATGAGTGACGCGGAGGACAGCAATGTTCGTTCTCGTCCGAACCCTGAAGTCGTAGATCCTTCTATTGGCGCTGCTATACAGGTTGCCGTTACTCGTTCTATAGGTTCTTTAACCGACAACCTTACACAGGTCACTGAATCTCGGCTTACGATTTTGCCAAGCGTTTTTCAGAGGAAAACAGTTCGTCCGTTGAGCAAGCTGTTAACAAGGCGCGTCGCGAGCAATACACGTGCAAGGGAAAGGGTAACCAGCAGCAGTTAGACCATTCCCTCCAGGTGCTGGACAAGCTAGACGAAGCTTCCGACGCACTGAAGCACAAATCTTATGAAAAAGCTAAGGCTGCTTTGGAGTCAGGTAGGGAATTAGTGTCCAAGCGTGTTAAAGCAATAAAGCTAGCCGACAAGAGCGAGTTTGGATGGGCGACGGTCAACGAGTATCTATCCGACGAACTCGCCTCTGACTCAGATGATGAGGAGAGAATTTACCGGGCCGAGAGGAGAGCTGAGAGAAAGGTCACTAAGGAAAAACGTCGTCGTGCCCGTTCTGGCGACAAAGGCAGTGGCTCCGCCTCTACATCTCGGGCGACTTCGTCAAGATACGCATCCAGCGATTTGATTTCACGCCCGGAGGCTAGACCAGCTCGTCGTTTGGGCCCCTGTTTTAAGATACGTACGCCAGCACTTTTTCGCTTTACTATCTTTGTTTCTTTCTTCGTCGATTATGGCGTTACCGCACAGGACATAATCCAATATTCTCAGTGATTTGCTGCAGTTGTGTTTATATTTATATAGGTTAGTGCAGAATACCAAAAATATCTGCAGTACGAAGTTTAGCAGATATTTGTTTTCTGCACGTTCTGAATTTGGTATTTTTATTGTGTTTTTCAATGAAGTGTTCAGTAGTTACGTAATACGTGTTAATTGCGTTTCATATATAAGTTGTTGTCAGTCAGTATGTTCTTCCTTCGGGTCTGCAACGCCACACGCTACAACACTGTTCTTTTATTTTTATGTTATGGATTTTATTTTCATGTTTTTCTGTATGTGTTCCCTTTTTTTTCAGCGAGGGGATTTTGGTCATTTGAGTTCCACGTGCTTGAAGCCTGCGGATTCTTCGAAGTTGAAGTGTGATTTAATTCATTTATTGTCTTGTTGTGGCGACGAGTTTAGTGCGAAAGGCGGAAGCAGTGGCGTGAAAGGTCGCTTGCAATCTTCGTTTAACTTTTGGGTCGAGACTTAAGATGCACCAGATTTTGTCCTTGATATGATTAGGCGCGGTTACAGATTGCCGTTTGCCGAGTACCCCTCGCAGTGCTTTTTGAAGAACAATAGATCAGCTCTTCAGCATCCGGAATTTGTCGCTGATGCTATTAGCGAGCTTTTAAGTAACGGCTGCATTGTTGAGCACGAATTCCCCCCGTATTGTGTTAATCCTTTGACAGTCACTGTTGCGAAGAAGCTTCGCCTGGTTATTGATCTGAGACACGTGAACAATTATTTAGTAAAACCTATATTCAAGTACGAGGACTTACGATCGCTTTCTCAAGTTCTCGATGAAGGACACTGGTTTTTCTCTTGGGACCTTAAGTCCGGTTACCACCATGTCGATATTTGTCTCGACCACCAAAAGTACCTTGGTTTCGCGTGGCCTTTTTCTGGCGTTGTCAGATATTTTTCCTTTACAGTACTGCCTTTCGGGTTAAGTAGCGCTTGCTTTTGTTTTACCAAGTTAATGCGCCCGTTAGTTAGGCGTTGGCGTTCTATGGGACACAACAGTTTCATTTATTTGGACGATGGTTTCGGGAGTCGACCAGACAAATGTTCTGCCGTGGCAGCTAGCTTAATTCAACGTAAAGAGCTCTCTTCATCTGGTCTTCTTTGTAACGAGGAAAAGTCTCACTGGGATCCAGTTCAAATTGGCCACTGGCTAAGCTTCGTTATTGATACTATTTTAATGTGTTTCCGGATTCCCGAGAAGAAAGTTCTCAAGCTTAAAGGCTTGCTAGATTCTGCGATTCAGGATGGATTCTCTTCATTTCGCGAGTTAGCGAGAATAGCAGGCACTATCATTTCAGCTGCGTTAGCTGTTGGTCCAATTTCTCGTCTTTTGACCAGACAAATGTACTTCGCCATTGAAACCAGATCGGCTTGGGATGACATAATTCATTTTCCTCCGAGCCTTTTACAAGAACTGAAATTTTGGTATTGCAACATCGACTGCTTAAACGGCTATTCTATTAGGCCACCGTTAGCTACGCATACCGTTTTATTTTCCGATGCTAGTGACATAGCGTTCGGAGGATTTTCGGCTACTTTAGACGGCTCCGTCGTTAGCGGCATGTGGGAGAGCGAGGATATCGGCCAAAGCTCTACGTTTCGCGAGCTGAAAGCAATTTTTTACGTGTTGCTTTCTTACGTGGCTCAACTGAAACACAAGAGAGTTAAAATCTTCACTGATAATCAGGCCGCCGCCAGAATAGTTGCTATCGGAAGCTCCAAATCTCACCTCCAGGCCCTGGCTATGGATATTTTCAATCTTTGTCTTGTCAACAGCATCCGGTTCTCGAAGCCCAGTGGATCCCTAGGTCTCTTAATGAAAGAGCAGATCTTCTTAGCAGATTATTGATAAAGACGACTGGTCCATCTATCCCTCGGTATTTCGACTTGTCGACGCTAAATGGGGCCCTCACAGAATTGATCGCTTTTCGTCCTATTACAATGCCCAGCTTCCGAGGTTCAACTCTAAATTTGCTTTCCCAGGTTGCAGCGGTGTGGACGCCTTGGCTCAGGATCCGGTGGGTGCCATTGTGCCTTCAGTTAGGGCTCTCTCGTCCTGCTCCGGTTACGGCACTTTGATCGTTCCACAATGGCCTTCGGCCTATTTTTGGCCTTTTTTGCACGACAACGCCTCCCAGTTCAAGTCTTTTGTTAAAGAAGTGTTTGAGCTTCCTTGTATTGAAGACCTCTTGCTGGAGGGTCCAGGACAGAAGCAGATTTACAAAGCGCGTCCGTCGGTGTTCAGCGGCTGCCGAAAATTTAAAATGTTAGCTTTGCGGATAGATTTTAGGTGAGCTTTCCCATTTTTGTCTCCCCTTACAGCTCATTATTGTCGGTGTTTTAGGTTTATCTTTTGTTAGCTTCGTTTTGGTATTATTTATTTATTTTATTTTATTTTATTTTTTTTGCCTGATTTGGCACCGTTATCGTGTCTGCTTTGGCAGTGTATTTTTGCCAGATTTGGCAGCTTTGTTTTGCCTGTTTTGGCAGCGTATTTTTGCCTGATTTGGCGGTGTATTTTTTGCCTGATTTGGCAGCGTCTTCTTGGCTCGGAGTTCGATGTCCGCTTCACCACGCAGTTTGCCTGTTTTGGCGCCGTCAGTTGGCCTTATTTTATGTTTTATTTTATTGTTCTACATTTGTTTTATTGAATGTTTGCTATTTTGTTGTATTTTTTACTGTTTTTTACAGCATTACTGGGCCCAGCCAGTTCGGCTTCCGTTTGTCGTTGTTTCTCATTACATGTCGTTTTTACGCTGTAGTACTGTCCGTGCTGCATGATTATGATGCAGCATCATATTTTCTACTGTATTATAATTTTAAATGTTTTGCCTTTTCCTGCCTACTTTTAT
The DNA here is from genome assembly GCA_964035705.1 of Porites rus. Taxonomy (NCBI): domain Eukaryota; kingdom Metazoa; phylum Cnidaria; class Anthozoa; order Scleractinia; family Poritidae; genus Porites; species Porites rus. The sequence continues at coordinate 16,026,661 of OZ038005.1, read as the reverse complement.
TTTATTTTTTAGATGTTCTCCAATCCGGGATTTGGAGTGAAGCGAATTCTTTGGCCGATCCATCCTTGTGCAAGCTTGTTCCAGACCTTCTCCATTTACAGTTTGTGTCCAAGGCTCCCTCTACCGTGCAGAAGTATAGATCTGGCTGGATCAGATGGCGTGAATGGGCAGATTCTAAGTTTGGCGTTCCAGTTATTCCAGCGAAGCCACTGCACATTGCTCTCTTTATCAGCGAACTTACTACTGTTTCTATTTCTAATAATACGGGGATATCTCCTATAGAGCCAGTTGTTTATGCTATTAAGTGGGGTCATAGTCTGGCCGGTATTGTAGAATGCCCTACTTGTCACCCCCTTGTTAAGTCGTCCTTGGAGGGTGCAAGAAGGAAGCTTGCTCGTCCTGTTCAACCCAAAGAGCCTTTATCCGTTGACACAGTTTTAAGGATCGCTGAATATTATATTTCTAGTAGTTCGCTTGCCGTTATTCGTTTTCTTTTCGTCCTCTTGGTTGGCTTTGCTGGGTTTTTTCGTATGGACGAAATTCGCAATTTGACAGTTTTAGATGTCTCTATTTTCAACGAGTACATGTCAGTTTTTATTTCTAAACGCAAAAATGATCAGTATAGAGAAGGGCATACGTCCTTTCTAGCTAGGTCTCATAAGGCTACTTGCCCAGTTTCTATCAGCGAAAGGTTACTTAAGCTTTTCCCTTCAACTTGTGAGTCATCTTCGCCCCTCGTTACTGTCGTTAGGCGAATCGTTAAAACTAAGTCTAGGGAGTGTTTTCATGCTTCTAGAGGAGTTTCATATACAACGCTAAGAGACGAATTTAAGAAATTTGTTAAACCATTTGTAGGTGACATTGCTCTTTACGGCACGCACAGTATAAAGTCTGGTGCCGCCTCAAATCCTGCTTGTCGGAGTGTTTCCGCTGATCTGCTAGATATGCATGCTGGCTGGAAATGTGCCACTTCAAAGAACAGATACATTAAGCACACCGTTAGTGATCGCTTAAAAGTTGCTCAAACTATTGCTATTTAGTTTTCGTTTGTTTATTACAATTATTTAGTTTATTAGTAGTCTTGGCGGGGGACTTAAGTCGTGCCTGGCCCGCCCCAGATTTCCTATCCCTTTTTCCCCACGGGGTTTTTTAGGTTAGGTTTTTTCTGGCCCCCCTGGCACGGCTTACTCTATTTGACGTTTTCATTTCTACTTTGTACTAGTTGTTTGCATTTTCTTTAATAAAGTGGCGTTATGGCGTTACCGTACAGGCTATAATCCAATATTCTCAGTGATTTGCTGCATTTGTGTTTATATTTATATAGGTTAGTGCAGAAGTCTCGCACCATTTAACCGGGAACCGGAGGCCGAGAGACTTGATCAAAACTGACTTTACCTTGAAAAAAATTAAAGGGCTATGTCTTGCGCCGTACGCTATCGTTTTACAAAGCTAAAAAATTCCAAAACTAATGCTCCATTATTATTCAGATTTAAGGCTTCATATAGGCATCGAAACTGTTTCCAGTTGTCTGTTGCAACAGACGACAGGGATATGCTAGATTGCTTGCAGTCCGCCTTTCCTCTCAAAATCCGTCTAGTTCTTATCTCAGCCAGCGCGATTGCAAACCACGACTTCATGTTACAATAAGGGATTAGAACCAGGCGAAAAAAGACTAGCAGTAACTTTGCAAAGACAAATAAGAGACTGCTCGCGGTCTATGGATAGGTACGGATTAAAACTTGAAAAAAAAATTAGGCTAACTTGCAAAAATCAGCAAAAAATTAGTATGGTTAAAGCTCCCCGATAAAATTTTTTTTGATGTTTTCCTCATGTCAACTGTGTGATGTTCTCCATCTTCAGGAGGAAGGCTCTTTCGCGGGTACCTGTCTCACCAGGGTCTCCAAATGAGATTTTTAAGAGTTGGGAAGAAGCGGTTCAGGAAGTTAACGCAAAAAACAACCGTGTGGCACCTTCTTAAGACGTCTTGGTTAGTTACGCGTTGATTTCTTTACCACAATTTAAGTATTTTAAATAAAAGTAGCTGTTTGCACATGAAAACTTAACGTCTTATGGGCATCGATTCGTTTCTTTGCGCCCCAAATGCTATTTAGAAAGCCGCAGGTCCTCTTGTGGTGTGTACCCCCTGTTTCTTTTTCATTGTTTCCTCTCAATAGCATATATTAATTTGCTTTTATCTCTTATTTGGTGAAAGGAAAACAACTACAGATTACAAATTACGAAAGGGATCCATGTCAGAGAAACGGACAAGAAAAATCACGGAGCAAAATAATCTAATCAAGTCTATCGATTGAAGCTATAGGCTTTAAAAATAATGGAAACAGATAATGATAATAATAAAAACAATAATAATGATAATAAAATAATAATAATAATAATGATGGTAATAAAATCAAATATGTATAAGAACAAATACATTAATTAGAATAAAATTTATTAAACCATTTCTTGAGTATACTTCTTGAAAATGTCTGTCATCAAGTTCGTTGAAGTTTGTGCGATCTCGTTCTACATGAGCTTGGAGCCTTGAAAGAACAATTTCTGCCATCTGATTCACACACACAAACACACACTAGGCACTAGCCCAGGGACTCGCTGCATGCTGAAAAATCCAAAACTCCGACGAAAAAATCAAACTACTTTTTGCTGATGTCACTTAAAATGAACTTTTTTTTTGCTTTTGACAAACGAGAAATGAATATGCATCCACAGGCATCCTAACTCTCTATGTGAGCGTTTGTAAATACGTCTATTATTAGTGAGTAACATTTCATAGGTTTCATATGAGAGGATTAAGACGTAGGAACTTGAAAAAAAAAATCGTCCGTTTTTTTTTATAATGTTGCTATATTTCGTTCTTTTGCTTTTTAAAATTATTTAGGTTGGTTTTGCGATCCTGTGTTATCCATCGATTGATTAAAAGAAGTAATGAAGGTTTTCGCAGTTTCCAACATGAATTTTACTGAAATGCATGGGCTCTTCGTAGACCCTACCAAGCGTCTAGGCTTGGGATGCCTGTGCAGCAACATGCCAGTTTTATGTTTTTCGATACATGGGATAAGAAAAAATTAACTATAAAACTTTAAAAATCCGGTAAATCGACTGTAAAGAAGGCTTTTACATCTTTGTAATACTGTTCACTTTTCTTGCAACTCCCCACCTCCCCACCTCACCCCTCCCCCCCGGCGGCTCCCCAAGTTTTGACCGAGTGGAGCTTGGGACCAGGGGAAACCAAGATGGCGCCTGATAATGGCGCCTTTTTAGTTCAACTTCAAATCTAATCGGAATGCGCAAGGATTCTGCAAGAACGTGGCTTGGTCTTTCAGTTCAGTGGTTTATTAACTTCTGGATCATTTAACTGTGATGAAAAGAAAGTACTTTATTTTGAACAAAAGAGCTCAAGTCTGTGTACAAACCCTGGTCAATGATGACAATTCAAAGCACTGATCTTGCACTGCATGGAGAATTTTGATCAAAGTACAGGTAAGATGTAACGCTTTAAGCTTACAAGTAAATTTTAGAGCTGGCGAAACTTCATAGTAGTAGCTTAGCTAAGAATTTTAAATTATGTCCCGTCAGAACTGCTTGGGTTATTAAGGTGATTCCCTAGTAAAAGAACATAACATAGATTGTACATGAAACTTGGTACACTGATGTAACAAGTCAAGAAGATGATAAAAAGGTAATAAAAAGTGGGGGTCACCGTGCTCTTTTTGACGTCACAATGCTGACATATACGGCTATTTTGGACCCTTTGACAAAAACCGCGCGCAGCCCAAAACTAGACAAAAAGGAAAGATTTTTTCAATGATGCACGTGGTATCACACAGAATTTGACTTTAATGTATTGTTTATCCACTTACATACCAGAAAAATGCCTTTTAATGCCCTTGTTTCTACTTTATGCTCCAAAGTAGAATTAAATTGGACACGCGCTATTCGACACGTGATAGCTGAATCCGTACAATTTAGTAAAATTGCCAAAAAACTGAACATAGATTGGTGCCAATTTTTTTCTCACCGAAAGGAAGCACTGTCCTTATTAAAATCATGAAATAAAAAATGGAGGTCACCGTACTCGTTTTTGCAGTAGAGCTGCAGAAAGTGCACACCAAATGCATTTTCCTTGATTTTTGAGAGAGGACTGGGGCGAGTTTCAAAATAGAATGTATGCGAAAGGGGGAAGAAAGTGTTAAAAAAATCCGTTTTTACAGAATATACATCGAGATATCACATTTAGGACACGGTTTGATAAAGAAAGCGTTTAAATGAAAATCAAAGTGAATAAACACAAATTAAACATCCACTATCGAGGTTCTCCGTGAGGAAATCGAACTCAGCAACACGCATACTGCTTACCTTATGCACATTCCCACCACATTGAGTCTCACCTCGGCAAGAAAAAAACGCAAGCAAAATTGCAATAGCGTTTCTCTTCGGTCAACTTCATTTTAATAATGTTACTTGACATGCTCTTTTTTACGGAGGCCATCTTGTTATGCGCAGTAAGAGATGCGCAGTGCAAAACCAGGGAATCACCTTAAAGAGGGATCAGCTAGGGACAGGTGGGTAGTCAAAATGTTGTGTGTTGGTGTACTGTACTTTTTTTAAAGTCACGTGCCCATTTTCTTAGCTAGTGCTGGCAGAAATGGAAAGCTACAGAGCGATTCATTTTTTCTCCATTTTTTTGTGGTCTTCATCCTGTTACCCCTAACAGTGACCAGAATATAAAATTTTTCCTCATGATAGCCTTCATAAAGAGTCAATTTCTAGAATGGTCCCTTCCACGTTTTTTTCAACTTTTACAGTCAAACCTCTGTTGAGCAGCCTTCTATTAAGCCGTCACTCTGTATTAAGCGGTCACCTATCAATTTTCCGAAATTTGCTTCCCGTATAATTTTTTTGTAAAAATTGACCTTTATTCAACGGCCACCTCTATGAGGCAGAGACGTTCACTGTTTGGATTTCCCAAATAGCTAATTTTATTGTAATTTACCTCTGTTACATAAAAATCACTAAATGGCATATTTTTAATCACAAAGAACTCTTGCTGGCACTGAGCAAAGTCAATGACTTGCTTCACCAAATTAGACAACCATAACTGAATTTCTTTCTTCAGGTTCAATAAGATTTTAAAATTGCTGATGATGTGCTGGATTGTAAAGACACACTCCCTTATGAACAACTGTAAAAATTTGTTGTTTAGGCATGAACTCCTCAGAACATCCAATAATTTTAATGTATATCTGTCTCTGTTGTTGTAAAATAGAATAATCAGTTTTTGCCCTCAAGGTCAATTTCTGCCACATTATGGGTTTAATTTTAGTGGTCACCTTGCTAATTCCTGAGGGTGACCGCTTAGGAGAGGTTTGACTGTAATATGGACCTGTTAGTGAGATCTGTTGACACATTTTACAAAATACAAATTACAGCAGAGAAGTCAACAAGTCTCTGCTTTAATTTGTATTTTGTTTCCATTTTTCCATTCATTGATATTCTCTTAATGCTCTCTTCTCCTTCTCCCCTCTTGTTCCCTTTCTTTGTTTGTTGCCATTACTATCACTACAGTGGAAACTCTATGGGGACAACCTTGGGATGTGAAAAAAGTTTCCTTTTCTGGAGCTGGCCATTTACAAGAACGGTTCTCAGTATGGGAGCTTGCCCGACTACCAATAAGCATAGAAAATTCAAAAAACCTTTTAGTTAGTGTTTGGCTTTACTGTTGCTCTGACGATGTTGTAATTCAGTCACAAACATAAAATTCAAGTGGTGTTTTGAAGTGTAACTGGTGTGTATACAAAGAAAAAAAAAACACCAGGGCTGACATAAATTCATTGTGACGAACAGTGTTATAAAGTTGCATAATAAGATTCTATTTGCTCAGGTGTCTGCTTACGGGAGCTTAAAACAAAGCCAAAATCTAACTCATAAACCCTGAAAGTGTCCACAGCTGCCTGGCACAGAGATTATCTGCTTATGGGAATGTAAAAATACAGAGTTTTTATTGGAGTTGAAACATGGTTTTTTGAAGGCAGCCATAAGTAGAACTGTTCACTTAAGAGAGTGTCCATTTCCATTGTATTTCTATTATTCCAGTGAACTTATGTGCCCTGGCCCCCTTTCCCTATGCAACTCCCTTGTCTCCTTTCATCCTTCCCTATGTGTCTTTTGTTTCTGTTATTCTTTTTGCCTGTGCTTTTATCTCTGTGTATGCCTCTCTCATTGTTCCCTTCCATTATCTTGTAGCCATTATTTTCATTCAACAGCTTGTACCTAAAAACCCCTTTTTGCTCTTCTTACCTGGCTTTGTTGTTTCCATTAATATACACCCATTTCAATTAAGGTTGCTTCAGAGAGGAATGATGCATGATCCATGTTTCATAGCCCACGGTACATTATTGTAGCATTAGTCTAGTAAATTATGTGCGCGCAACAAGCCTAGAAACCTAGAAAGCAAATGCTGGTGATGCTTCTAAGCTATGTCAGCAGAATGTTAAGACAATGTATTTCAAAACACTGAATCCTAGGCTTTCTAATTTAAGACGGTGATTTGTGGTTAGGTTTTTCTCTGTGGTAATATCCAAATGTAGCAAATTGTCAAAGAGTTTGCTTTGCTCATGCACGTGGGAATTTTGGATGGAGTTTAAAAAAATCAAGTTCAAGACGTTTGTTGAACTACAACAAATAACTTAACATTACGTGTTTATCTATTTTTGAGGCAATTTTTTTTAAAACTGGTTAATAAAAGAATAGCGTTGATTTGCTTTATTGAAATAACCAGCATTCTGGCCCATCCAAAAACTTAACTTAATCAGGTGGTAAAACCTTATTCATTTAATGCTGTTAAAAGAAGAGGCTTCTAATTTCTTAAAAATGAAATTCTTAAGCTCGCTCATGCTTAAGAATTTTAGCAGCCATTTGACTTGGAAGCTCTCTTGAACGCCTTTTCACAAAATTTTTGGTAGCTAGAATAATTTATTTGTAGTCTCCACAGAAATATGGGTGGTGTGCAACAAAGGCAGACTGAAGACTTGCAGACTGGCAGGTAAATGAGGCACATGTTGTTGTGAAATACTCTAACAGGAATCTGTTAAAGAATTTCACAATAATGTGAACCTGGTTTACCTGCCAGTCTGCAAGTCTGCAGTCTGCATTTGTTGCACACTGCAATATGGGTGGGTGTCAGTTTCAGAACATGTAAAACTTATGGGGGGTCATTTCTATATAAAAAACTAGGATGAATTTGGAATCTTTCTCAAAATAGATGTCTCGCCCTTGCAGGTAATAAATGACCAGCCCCCAGAGCATACTCTTTGTATTTAAAGGAGCTGTGTCACGAAATTCAGCAAAATTAAGAAATTACAAAATGCCTGTCAAAATAAGAAAAACATAAATAACCGCTTAAAACTTTAAAGGAAGGTTCAAATAACATAACAGGAACAACAGATGTCACGGATGGACAAAACTGAAGACGACTGAAACAGATTGAAATTAGGATTTTTGAAAACTGTTCAGCCTAACAGTTTTTCAAAGTTGATCCCTGCTGCTTGCAACTTAAAAAATAATGCTCAGGAGGCATATTTGTTTGTGTCTGGTCTCTGATTTTGTCAATTACATGTAATTTCTTTGCTTAATTTAAGTTCCATAGCGATTGAAGACGAGTAATTGGCAAAATTAAACAAAATGAACTGGAATACCGTGACACAGCCCCTTTAACTCTTTTAATTTACCCTAAGATACGTAATTTAATTTAAATTTACTCTAAATTGCATTTAGCTACATTTTAAATGTCCACTTAAAAGCTTATAAACATTTTTTTTGTCTCTGCACAAAGAAGATTATATTCTAAGGAACTTTTGCTGTTTGTGTTAACAGAATTTTTTATTATGCAACATGAATATTGTTAAAATATTACTATTTTATCTAATTTTAGGTGCGACGTCCAAGGCCAACATGGAATATCCTCAAAAAGGGTACATCTATGTCCAAAGGTACTTATCTGTCAATTAACAGAGTTAGTTAAACTGAAATCAAATTTGACCTGAATCAGTAATCATTATATTACTGAATGAGGCTGAGTAAGATGTGAAGAAGATCAAGGTGTATATTTGTTATCCACTGAGGCTGAAGGCCACATCCTGCGAGATCTGCATAATTTTTCACATCATCCGAGAGCCAAATTCAATAATTATTGTTTTACACTTGTTCAATTTTTTTTTTTTGCAATTCCATACCAATGTAATGGGTTCATTTTAGTCTCGTAAGGAGTAACCATAATTGAAGGGAACAGGACGAGTGATATGGAGGAAGACTAGTCCCCCATGCAGCTCCTTTTCTTGATTTCGCGTTTTGTGAAAATCGAAACCAAAACGTCTGTGTATGAGACTACGGAAGAAGCTTCAAATGGATGAGGCCTAACCTCTCATAAGCTCCTATAGTTTCTGTTTGGTCTCCTCGCCACTTCTTTTTTCTACTTAAATTCCTATAGAGTGTTTTCACTCACGTGGCCAGGATATATGCAAATTTATTGGAACAAAAGAAAGCGTTTACATAAGAAAAGAGTTCAACTCCCACAAGACTGGTTTGGGACACCAACATAGCCGCCGTTTCATTGTTTTGGGACACCAATATGGCCGCCATGACGTCATGTGAAAACACTCTATATTATTTTAAATTCTGTACATTCTCTACCTGAATGAATGGCAATTTACATGAAACAACCTGTAAGTGTACGCAAACTTGTAAGACGTCTGACCAACGAACCGCATTGTGTGATAATATGCAGGTCATTTCGTGTTTGATTTGTGAGCAGGATTCAAGAAGTTTGCGAACTAATAAACATTTCCATCCAAGGGTTATCAAGGCAAGGGAAGACGGGGGTGGGTACTCAATCATAATGGATTACCTACTTCTCTCTAGTCCCCTACCCAGCCATTTTTTGTCAATCTTCATGCAACTAGACGACACACACACAAAAAGCTGCGTAAGGGAATACTTCCTCCATACCTCTCATCATGTCTCCTTCAAATAGTTCTCCTTTCAGACTAAACTGAACCCATGTATGGAATTCAGAAGAAAATTGAGCAAGAGTATAATATGAGGCGCCTTCAATCCTGATAATATAAATTGACAAAGTTTCATCCATTTAAGGTTCCTAAAATTTGTTTAGACCTCTGGTAAAATTCATCTTCAACAATTAGGGCGTTCCACTGGGGTAGTCCATGGACCGGGTCCATAAAGAGGTCCATGGACTAGGTCCACAGAGGGAGGTGGTCCATGTTTTGGTATACGTCCCTTTTGAATGATATGTTTTGCATATTTATGCATTTCTTCCTTTCAGTGAGTTAGAAATTCAGCTGTTCTGTCTTTGGATAGCCGTGAACGCCATTTATTTTTTTAGTTTACTCAGGAAAAAAACGCTAGGCTGGCTGCTACACCTGGAAACTAAATGAGGTTAAAGGATGGTGTATCATAGTTATTTATACCACTGAATCGATGGTATACACATCTTCCAAACAATTTTATAGTAAGCACCCTCTGGTTATAAAGATCTATGAAGAATTAGTAAAATCCAACTAGTGGTCTATTATCAATGCTGCATTCTGACTGGTTGAGCTACTACTAGGCTATATATTATAGCCCACTAGTAGCGAAAAGCCCGCGCTTTTTGGCAGCAAAAAAGGATTAAAGTCTAGCTTTAACTAGCTAAAATAATTTGTTTATTCTCAATATTTTTGACCAACTAGTTGGATTTTACTAAAACAATTATTCCTCTCGCCCTCATGGCCTCTGAGTCAATAGCCCATTCGGCCTCATACACTATTGACTCAGAGCCCATTCGGGCTCGAGGAATAATTGTTAATTAGCCAGGAGACTGGAACCAATCGAAATAGTTTGAATGAGTAATATTATGTACATTATGCAAGAGAACAAAATAGAATAGTTAAGTTATTGGTTGTATTTTAACTTAAGATAGTTATAACTTGTTGCTAATGTTGATTTGTGTTGTTTCGCAGGTCAGATGCATATGCTACAAACAGACTAGGTCAAGTCTTCACCATTTAGGATTTAAAGGTTATCTTGAGTACTGTAAGTGCTTTATAATTTACTTTGTAAACCAGCTTTTGAGTGAACCAGATAAACAAAATGTGCCTGTGTTGTTCAGAAGACAACTTATCTTATGCTTCTGTTCAGTTGCGCGACAGTTATAATATGAATAATAGCTAAGTTTTGCTTTTGTTGAAACAATTTTACATCATTTTCATGTGTTAAATTTTTGCACACAGTCGTTGCAGTGAAGTTTCATGTTATCATTGATCAGTCAATTTAATTTGTCTTTCAACAAAGCTAATAAATATACTAAAATACTTCACACCAATAAAAGGTTCTAAACTAAAGATAACAACACAACAGTAAGCCAAGAAATACAGTTTGTTTCTGGAAGAAAAACCTGCAACTCAGAAACGTGGCCTCAACTCAGCATCTCAAAAAATGAAAACGTTTTGGTTGAAATGAGCATTTGATCAGACAACAACTTTGTTTAAACTCAACGGATGATCAACCAAATCTTGTTCAAAATTTTTCAAAATTCAAAATTCAAAATTTGGAAGCTAAAAATGTCAAATTTTGTTGGCACCTGGGTTAGGAACTTTGTTCATTTCCTCATGAGTTTTCACTTGCATAATTGACATCACTGATAACTAATACACTGAATTGTGTTTTTTGTATCAAATTTTCCCTCTTTTTAACATGGAAGGAAAAGAGATGTAAAACTGACTGGCTCATACTGTTAACACCACTGATTTATTGACTGGCTGACTGACTGACTGACTGGCATCCTGATCGACTGACTGGCCTACTTATTGGCATGCTGACAGACTGACTGACCCACTGACTGACATACTTACTGACTGACATCCTTACATGCTGATTGACTGACAGGTAGAATGACTGACATGTGGACAGACTGACTGACCTACTGACTGGCATGCTGATGGACTGACTGACGTACTCACTGACTGTTTGACTGGCTGACTGACTGATTGACTAACTATCTGACCTACTGATTGACTGTTCAACTGGCTGACTCACTGACTGACTGACTGACTTGCTGACTGACATACTTACATGCTGAGTGACTGATTAACTGACATGCAGAATTACAGATGGTCTTTCTGAGATAGTCATGGGCAGATTAGTTGATTGTTGCTGAAATTGCAAGCTAACTTTCTGACTATTTGAGTCTTGCCAGTTCTAGATCTTTTGCACTGTTTTCTAACCGACTGATGATGAAAGAGATGTGGTTGACTTTTTGATTACCTGTTCAGACTTACAATCATGACTGAATCAATACAGGGTAAGGGTGTGATTATGGACTAACTAATCGGCTGACTGGGTTAGTCACTGGCTAACTGACTGACTGACTGTCTGGAGAATTGGCCACCTGACTCTATTGATTGAGGGCTGACTGGAAGGGGTACCGACCAATTCACTGCCTGGATGTTTTCACAGGCAGTATATTCTATTGGACTATTTAAACTGAAACTAAGGATGCACTGGCTGACTGTACTGTCTGGGGTCTATTCAGCTGACCCACTGACTGAATGACTTGGTATTAACTGACTGACTGTCTTTAGACTTGATGACTTAACTCCTCAACTCACTGACTGTTTGAGTTTACTGTGTGGTGTCTGACAACCTAATGCACTGACTGAGTGATGTAGAGTGGACTTCCTAACTGTCCAAGGACTTACTGACCATAACAGGTGACTGAATGATGTGGAACTGCCTTGTGGACTGTTTTAGGGCTTACTTAAGCTCATTCATTGTCCCACTGACTCTACTTTTTGGTTGCTGACTGGCTGACTGTCTAACTCTTTGACTCGATGAATGACTTACTAGGTTGACAGGGTGACTGAATGATGTAGAACTGATTTGTAGACTGTTTGAGGGCTTACTTAAGCTCACTCATTGTCTTACTGAAGGACTGACAGGCTGACTCTACTGTCGGACTCATGGGCTGACCCTACTCTCTGGGTTTAAACTAATCTGGGGTGATCACCCAAATCATGTTCTAAATTTTTCAAAATTTGAAATTCGGAAGCAAAATTATTTCAGATTTTGTTTGAACTGTGGTTATTGATGGTCTACCGGATAACCAAATGGAGAGAATCAGCTGATATAGAGGAAATAGAATATTCTTCTCTGACTCAGGAGAGGAAAGCTAGACTCAGTGCTTTTAGTCCATGACAAACAAATGTGTTTTATAGTGAAGGATACAGAAGTTTCAGTTTTAACTTGAAGAAATGTTCCCTTTGCATATTGTTGATATGAATTTTATATCAGTTTAGTTTTAACATTATGAGCTGACGTCAATGATGTATGATAGTTTCAGGCATTCCATTTTTCCTTTGTTGTTAATTGCCTTAACATGATGAATTTGTAAATGTACGAAGATATTAGTATTGTACATATTAAAAATTTGACCATGGATTGCAATTGGAAAATAAGGGCATTCGGGATGTCGCTACTTTCGGGGGCTCAACCAGGGTTGTCAAAAGTAGCCAGCTGCCGGCGAAAATTTCCACCTACTAACTTGGTTAGTATCGGCTGGCTACTCTGCTTAGCATTTCTTTACGGATGGTGTTTTTTAAATAAAATATCCCTGGACTGGCGGTTTACTTTGACAACTCAGCCATCTACTTCAAAACTTTCTGACAACCCTGCTCACCATTTTCAGGATTTATTAAAAGTCAGAAACTTTTGACGTTGCTTTCAGGGGGTCGTAACTTTCAGGGGTCATAACTTTCGGGGGTTCCCTACTATGGAAACTTTATGGTAATGAAATTAGGATGACTGATGTTTTATTTTTGCATTTTATTGGTGCCTTCATAGTCGTATTTCCATAGTATTGTTACTGTACCTAACAATATTATTACATGTTCTTTAGTATTTATTTACTGAAAATGTCCAGTGGAAGACGCAGGGTAATGGCATTTCTGAGACTCTAAATTTAAAAATTTTTCTGCCCCTTCTGACCCCCTGTTTGTACACCTGCAAAATCTCACACTTGTCCCAGGAGATCAAATTTGACCTGAATCAGTAATCATGTACATTAAGTAAGGATAAAAAAATAGAACCGCTCTATTTTATTGTATTTTAAATTAAGATAGTTATAACTTGTTGCTTACATTGATTTGTGTTTTTTTTGCAGGTCAGATGGATATGCCACAAACAGACTGGAACAAGTCTTCAACATTTAGGATTTTAGAGGTTATCTTGAGTACCATGTAAGTGCTGTATATCATACTTTGTAATCCAGCTCTTGAGTGAACCAGATAAACAGAACGTGGCTGGCTTGTTCAGAAGACAACTTATAATCTAACGCTTCTGTTCAGTTGGATCACAGTGTTATAGATTTGAGCTAAGTTCTGCTACAGTTTAAGCAGTTTTACATCATTTCCATGTGTCAAATTTTTGCACAGTCATTGCAAAAATTTAAAATCATTAATCGTCAATCACCCAATTAAATGGCAAACTTTCAAACAAAGTCCAGAATCACACTATCAACAACATTAATTTACTGAAAGTCTGGCAGAACAAAGGAAAGTACAAGGCTAATTCACCCAACAAAAAGTTAAACTTTTGCAAGTTACTGCAGTACACTGATGTGCATTGAAGTTTCTTATAATCATTCAGTCAAATTAATTTCTTTTTCAACAAAGCTTAAATATGCTAAAATATTTTACACCAATGAAAGGTTTCAAATTAAAGATAACAACACAACAGCAAGCCAAGGATTAAAGTTTGTTTATGAAAGGAAAACCTGCAACTCAAACAGGTGACCTCAACTCAGCAACTCAGAAATTAAAAACATTGGTTGAAATAAGCATTTCATCAAAGTTTAGACATGCTTGTTTTGTCTCTAAAACATTATTTAGAAGTGTAGCCAGGTGTTTCCTCTAGAAAAACAGAGATGCATGAAAGTTCAAATTTTTGACCAAAATCATGGGTTAACCCCTTTTGCAAAAATGCAAATTTTTCGACTTTTTGAAAATGACCTTTTTATAGTTTAGAAAGGCTGGTTTTCTCTCTAAAACATTATTTAGAAGTATTCCCAGGTGTTTTCTCTATAAAAACAAGCATGCATGAAAGTTCAAATTTTTGACCATAATCATGGGTTAATTCGTTTGCAAAAATGCAAATTTTTCGACTTTTGAAAATGACCTTTTTATAGTTTAAAAAGGCTGGTTTTGTCTTTAAAACATTATTAAAAAAGTATAGCCAGGTGTTTTCTGAAGAGAAACAGAGATGCATGAAAGTTCAAATTTTTGACCAAAATCATGGGTTAACCCCTTTGCAAAACTGCAAATTTTTCGACTATTGAAAATGACCTTTTTATAGTTTAGACAGGCTTGTTTTGTCTCTAAAACATTATTTAGAAGTGTAGCCAGGTGTTTCGTCTAGAAAAACAGAGATGCATGAAAGTTCAAATTTTTAACCAAAATGATGGGTTAACCCCTTTGGTAAAATGCAAATTTTTCGACTTTTTGAAAATGACCTTTTTATAGTTTAAAAAGGCTGGTTTTGTCTTTAAAACATTATTAAAAAAGTATAGCCAGGTGTTTTTTGAAGAGAAACAGAGATGCATGAAAGTTCAAATTTTTGACCAAAATCATGGGTTAACCCCTTTGCAAAACTGCAAATTTTACGACTTTTGAAAATGACCTTTTTATAGTTTAGACAGGCTTGTTTTGTCTCTAAAACATTATTTAGAAGTGTAGCCAGGTGTTTCCTTTAGAAAAACAGAGATGCATGAAAGTTCAAATTTTTAACCAAAATCATGGGTTTACCCCTTTTGCAAAAATGCAAATTTTTGGACTCTTTGAAAATGACCTTTCTATTGTTTAGAAAGGCTGGTTTTCTCTCTAAAACATTATTTAGAAGTATTCCCAGGTGTTTTCTCTATAAAAACAAACATGCATGAAAGTTCAAATTTTTGACCATAATCATGGGTTAATTCCTTTGCAAAAATGCAAATTTTTTGACGTTTTGAAAATGACCTTTTTATAGTTTAGAAAGGTTGGTTTTGTCTTTAAAACATTATTTAGAAGTATTCCAAGGTGTTTTCTCTATAAACGCTTTTTATAGTTTAAAAAGGCTTTTATAGTTTAAAAAGGCTGGTTTTCTCTTTAAAACATTATTAAAATGTATAGCCAGGTGTTTTTTGAAGAGAAACAGAGATGCATGAAAGTTCAAATTTTTGACCAAAATCATGGGTTAACCCCTTTGCAAAAATGCAAATTTTTCGACTTTTGAAAATGACCTTTTTATAGTTTAGACAGGCTTGTTTTGTCTCTAAAACATTATTTAGAAGTGTAGCTAGGTGTTTCCTCTAGAAAAACAGAGATGCATGAAAGTTCAAATTTTTAACCAAAATCATGGGTTAACCCCTTTTGCAAAAATGCAAATTTTTCGACTTTTTGAAAATGACCTTTTTATAGTTTAAAAAGGCTGGTTTTCTCTTTAAAACATTATTAAAAATTATAGCCAGGTGTTTTTTGAAGAGAAACAGAGATGCATGAAAGTTCAAATTTTTGACCAGAATCATGGGTTAATCCCTTTGAAAACTGCAAATTTTTCGACTTTTGAAAATGACCTTTTTATAGTTTAGACAGGCTTGTTTTGTCTCTAAAACATTATTTAGAAGTGTAGCCAGGTGTTTCCTCTAGAAAAACAGAGATGCATGAAAGTTTAAATTTTTGATCAAAATCATGGGTTAGCCCCTTTTGAAAAAATGCAAATTTTTCGACTTTTTGAAAATGACCTTTTTATAGTTTAGAATGGCTGGTTTTCTCTCTAAAACATTATTTAGAAGTATTCCAAGGTGTTTTCTCTATAAAAACAGACATGCATGAAAGTTCAAATTTTTAACCAAAATCATGGGTTAACCCCTTTTGCAAAAATGCAAATTTTTCGACTTTTTGAAAATGACCTTTTTATAGTTTAAAAAGGCTGGTTTTCTCTTTAAAACATTATTAAAAATTATAGCCAGGTGTTTTTTGAAGAGAAACAGAGATGCATGAAAGTTCAAATTTTTGACCATAATCATGGGTTAACCCCTTTTGCAAAAATGCAAATTTTTGGCCTTTTTGAAAATGACCTTTTTATAGTTTAAAAAGGCTGGTTTTCTCTTTAAAACATTATTAAAAATTATAGCCAGGTGTTTTTTGAAGAGAAACAGAGATGCATGAAAGTTCAAATTTTTGACCATAATCATGGGTTAACCCCTTTTGCAAAAATGCAAATTTTTGGCCTTTTTGAAAATGACCTTTTTATAGTTTAAAAAGGCTGGTTTTCTCTTTAAAACATTATTAAAAATTATAGCCAGGTGTTTTTTGAAGAGAAACAGAGATGCATGAAAGTTCAAATTTTTGACCATAAACATGGGTTAACCCCTTTTGCAAAAATGCAAATTTTTGGCCTTTTTGAAAATGACCTTTTTATAGTTTAAAAAGGCTGGTTTTCTCTTTAAAACATTATTAAAAATTATAGCCAGGTGTTTTTTGAAGAGAAACAGAGATGCATGAAAGTTCAAATTTTCGACCAACTCATGGGTTAACCCCTTTAAAAAAAATGCAAATTTTTCGACTTTTGAAAATGGCCTTTTTATAGTTTAGAGAGGCTTGTTTTGTCTCTAAAACATTATTTAGAAGTGTAGCCAGGTGTTTCGTCTAGAAAAACAGAGATGCATGAAAGTTCAAATTTTTAACCAAAATCATGGGTTAACCCCTTTGCAAAAATGCAAATTTTTGGCCTTTTTGAAAATGACCTTTTTATAGTTGAGAAAGGTTGGTTTTGTCTCTAAAACATTATTTAGAATTATTCTAAGGTGTTTTGTCTATAAAAACAGACATGCATGAAAGTTCAATTTTTTGACCAAAATCATGGGTTAACCCCTTTGCAAAAATGCAAATTTTTGGACTTTTTTAAAATGACCTTTTTATAGTTTAAAAAGGCTGGTTTTCTCTTTAAAACATTAAAAAGTATAGCCAGGTGTTTTTTGAAGAGAAACAGAGATGCATGAAAGTTCAAATTTTCGACCAAAATCATGGGTTAACCCCTTTAAAAAAAATGCAAATTTTTCGACTTTTAAAAAGGACCTTTTTATAGTTTAGACAGGCTTGTTTTGTCTCTAAAACATTATTTAGAAGTGTAGCCAGGTGTTTCCTCTAGAAAAACAGAGATGCATGAAAGTTCAAATTTTTAACCAAAATCATGGGTTAACCCCTTTTGCAAAAATGCAAATTTTTTGACTTTTTTAAAATGACCTTTTTATAGTTTAAAAAGGCTGGTTTTCTCTTTAAAACATTATTAAAAATTATAGCCAGGTGTTTTTTGAAGAGAAACAGAGATGCATGAAAGTTCAAATTTTTGACCAAAATCATGGGTTAACCCCTTTGCAAAAATGCAAATTTTTTGACTTTTTTAAAATGACCTTTTTATAGTTTAAAAAGGCTGGTTTTCTCTTTAAAAGATTATTAAAAAGTATAGCCAGGTGTTTTTTGAAGAGAAACAGAGATGCATGAAAGTTCAAATTTTTGACCATAATCATGGGTTAACCCCTTTTGCAAAAATGCAAATTTTTGGCCTTTTTGAAAATGACCTTTTTATAGTTTAAAAAGGCTGGTTTTCTCTTTAAAACATTATTAAAAATTATAGCCAGGTGTTTTTTGAAGAGAAACAGAGATGCATGAAAGTTCAAATTTTTGACCATAATCATGGGTTAACCCCTTTTGCAAAAATGCAAATTTTTGGCCTTTTTGAAAATGACCTTTTTATAGTTTAAAAAGGCTGGTTTTCTCTTTAAAACATTATTAAAAATTATAGCCAGGTGTTTTTTGAAGAGAAACAGAGATGCATGAAAGTTCAAATTTTCGACCAACTCATGGGTTAACCCCTTTAAAAAAAATGCAAATTTTTCGACTTTTGAAAATGGCCTTTTTATAGTTTAGAGAGGCTTGTTTTGTCTCTAAAACATTATTTAGAAGTGTAGCCAGGTGTTTCGTCTAGAAAAACAGAGATGCATGAAAGTTCAAATTTTTAACCAAAATCATGGGTTAACCCCTTTGCAAAAATGCAAATTTTTGGCCTTTTTGAAAATGACCTTTTTATAGTTTAGAAAGGTTGGTTTTGTCTCTAAAACATTATTTAGAATTATTCTAAGGTGTTTTGTCTATAAAAACAGACATGCATGAAAGTTCAATTTTTTGACCAAAATCATGGGTTAACCCCTTTGCAAAAATGCAAATTTTTGGACTTTTTTAAAATGACCTTTTTATAGTTTAAAAAGGCTGGTTTTCTCTTTAAAACATTAAAAAGTATAGCCAGGTGTTTTTTGAAGAGAAACAGAGATGCATGAAAGTTCAAATTTTCGACCAAAATCATGGGTTAACCCCTTTAAAAAAAATGCAAATTTTTCGACTTTTAAAAAGGACCTTTTTATAGTTTAGACAGGCTTGTTTTGTCTCTAAAACATTATTTAGAAGTGTAGCCAGGTGTTTCCTCTAGAAAAACAGAGATGCATGAAAGTTCAAATTTTTAACCAAAATCATGGGTTAACCCCTTTTGCAAAAATGCAAATTTTTTGACTTTTTTAAAATGACCTTTTTATAGTTTAAAAAGGCTGGTTTTCTCTTTAAAACATTATTAAAAATTATAGCCAGGTGTTTTTTGAAGAGAAACAGAGATGCATGAAAGTTCAAATTTTTGACCAAAATCATGGGTTAACCCCTTTGCAAAAATGCAAATTTTTTGACTTTTTTAAAATGACCTTTTTATAGTTTAAAAAGGCTGGTTTTCTCTTTAAAAGATTATTAAAAAGTATAGCCAGGTGTTTTTTGAAGAGAAACAGAGATGCATGAAAGTTCAAATTTTTGACCATAATCATGGGTTAACCCCTTTTGCAAAAATGCAAATTTTTGGCCTTTTTGAAAATGACCTTTTTATAGTTTAAAAAGGCTGGTTTTCTCTTTAAAACATTATTAAAAATTATAGCCAGGTGTTTTTTGAAGAGAAACAGAGATGCATGAAAGTTCAAATTTTTGACCATAATCATGGGTTAACCCCTTTTGCAAAAATGCAAATTTTTGGCCTTTTTGAAAATGACCTTTTTATAGTTTAAAAAGGCTGGTTTTCTCTTTAAAACATTATTAAAAATTATAGCCAGGTGTTTTTTGAAGAGAAACAGAGATGCATGAAAGTTCAAATTTTCGACCAACTCATGGGTTAACCCCTTTAAAAAAAATGCAAATTTTTCGACTTTTGAAAATGGCCTTTTTATAGTTTAGAGAGGCTTGTTTTGTCTCTAAAACATTATTTAGAAGTGTAGCCAGGTGTTTCGTCTAGAAAAACAGAGATGCATGAAAGTTCAAATTTTTAACCAAAATCATGGGTTAACCCCTTTGCAAAAATGCAAATTTTTGGCCTTTTTGAAAATGACCTTTTTATAGTTTAGAAAGGTTGGTTTTGTCTCTAAAACATTATTTAGAATTATTCTAAGGTGTTTTGTCTATAAAAACAGACATGCATGAAAGTTCAATTTTTTGACCAAAATCATGGGTTAACCCCTTTGCAAAAATGCAAATTTTTGGACTTTTTTAAAATGACCTTTTTATAGTTTAAAAAGGCTGGTTTTCTCTTTAAAACATTAAAAAGTATAGCCAGGTGTTTTTTGAAGAGAAACAGAGATGCATGAAAGTTCAAATTTTCGACCAAAATCATGGGTTAACCCCTTTAAAAAAAATGCAAATTTTTCGACTTTTAAAAAGGACCTTTTTATAGTTTAGACAGGCTTGTTTTGTCTCTAAAACATTATTTAGAAGTGTAGCCAGGTGTTTCCTCTAGAAAAACAGAGATGCATGAAAGTTCAAATTTTTAACCAAAATCATGGGTTAACCCCTTTTGCAAAAATGCAAATTTTTTGACTTTTTTAAAATGACCTTTTTATAGTTTAAAAAGGCTGGTTTTCTCTTTAAAACATTATTAAAAATTATAGCCAGGTGTTTTTTGAAGAGAAACAGAGATGCATGAAAGTTCAAATTTTTGACCAAAATCATGGGTTAACCCCTTTGCAAAAATGCAAATTTTTTGACTTTTTTAAAATGACCTTTTTATAGTTTAAAAAGGCTGGTTTTCTCTTTAAAAGATTATTAAAAAGTATAGCCAGGTGTTTTTTGAAGAGAAACAGAGATGCATGAAAGTCCAAATTTCTGACCAAAATCATGGGTTAACCCCTTTGCAAAACTGCAAATTTTTCGACTTTTGAAAATGACTTTTTTATAGTTTACACAGGCTTGTTTTGTGTCTAAAACATTATTTAGAAGTGTAGCCAGGTGTTTCCTCTAGCAAAACAGAGATGCATGAAAGTTCAAATGTTTGACCATAATCATGGGTTAACCCCTTTTGCAAAAATGCAAATTTTTCGACTTTTTGAAAATGACCTTTTTATAGTTTAGAAAGGCTGGTTTTCTCTCTAAAACATTATTTAGAAGTATTCCCAGGTGTTTTCTCTATAAAAACAATCATGCATGAAAGTTCAAAGTTTTGACCAAAGTCATGGGTTAACCCCTTTGGAAAAATGCAAATTTTTGGCCTTTTTGAAAATGACTTTTTTATAGTTTAGAAAGGTTGGTTTTGTCTCTAAAACATTATTTAGAATTATTGTAAGGTATTTTCTCTATAAAAACAGACATGCATGAAAGTTCAAATTTTTGACCAAAATCATGGGTTAACCCCTTTGCAAAAATGTAAATTTTTGGACTTTTTTAAAATGACCTTTTTATAGTTTAAAAAGGCTGGTTTTCTCTTTAAAACATTATTAAAAATTATAGCCAGGTGTTTTTTGAAGAGAAACAGAGATGCATGAAAGTTCAAATTTTCGACCAAATCATGGGTTAACCCCTCTAAAAAAAATGCAAATTTTTCGACTTTTGAAAATGACCTTTTTATAGTTTAAAGAGGCTTGTTTTGTCTCTAAAACATTATTTAGAAGTGTAGCCAGGTGTTTCCTCTAGAAAAACAGAGATGCATGAAAGTTCAAATTTTTAACCAAAAACATGGGTTAACCCCTTTTGCAAAAATGTAAATTTTTTGACTTTTTGAAAATGACCTTTCTATTGTTTAGAAAGGCTGGTTTTCTCTCTAAAACATTATTTAGAAGTATTCCTAGGTGTTTTCTCTATAAAAACAAACATGCATGAAAGTTCAAATTTTTTACCATAATCATGGCCTTATTCCTTTGCAAAAATGCAAATTTTTGGACTTTTTGAAAATGACCTTTTTATAGTTTAGAAAGGTAGGTTTTTTGTCTTTAAAACATTATTTAGAAGTATTCCAAGGTGTTTTCTCTATAAAAACAGACATGCATGAAAGTTCAAATTTTTGACCAAAATCATGGGTTAACCCCTTTGGAAAAGTGCAAATTTTTTGACTTTTTTAGAACGACCTTTTTATAGTTTAAAAAGGCTGGTTTTCTCTTTAAAACATTATTAAAAAGTATAGCCAGGTGTTTTTTGAAGAGAAACAGAGATGCATGAAAGTTCAAAATTTTTTACCAAAATCATGGGTTAACCCCTTTGCAAAAATGGAAATTTTTCAACTTTTTGAAAATGACCTTTTTATAGTCTAGAAAGCATGGTTTTCTTTCTAAAACATTATTTAGAAGTATAAGTAGGTGTTTTCTCTAGAAAAACAGACATGCATAAAAGTTCAAATTTTTGACCAAAATCATTGGTTAACCCCTTTGCAAAAATGCAAATTTTTCCACTTTTTAAAAATGACCTTTTTATAGTTTAGAGAGGCTTGTTTTGTGTCCAAAACATTTAGAAGTGTAGCCAGGTGTTTCCTCTAGAAAAACAGAGATGCATGAAAGTTCAAATTTTTGACCAAAATCATAGGTTAACCCCTTTTGCAAAAATGCAAATTTTTCGACTTTTTGAAAATGACCTTTTTATAGTTTAGAAAGGTTGGTTTTCTCTCTAAAACATTATTTAGAAGTATAACCAGGTGTTTTCTCTAGATAAACAGACATGCATAAAAGTTACGATTTTTGACCAAAATCATGGGTTAACCCCCTTTGCAAAAATGCAATTCGGGAGCTACGTAATTCAAATTTTGTCAGAACTTTGGTTAGGAACTCTGTTCATTTTCTCATGACTTTTCACATGGATAATTGACAGCACTAATAACTTAATGCACAGCATCATGTTTTTTGTATCAAATTTTTCCTCTTTCCAACATGGAAGGAAACGAGATGTAAAACTAACTGTAGGTTTGATCAGATTTGGGTTTGATTTTTTAGTGTCCAGGATGATCAACATGTTAGTTAACATTTTCATCACTGTGGAAGTAAACGAAGTTCACAGTATCAAGGCAAAAGGTCTTGGATAACGCTTTGTTGTGTAATTTCAGACCGACTTTACTAAATAATTTATTATACCGCAAAATGCGCCACAATTTGTGCGTTACGATTTTTTTTATTTTCAATTTGCTGCTTAATCGTAGTCTTGTTTGAAGTTGTTCTTGAGATTGTCGCGCAAGGCGTTTGTCTCTGCGTGATGAGCCCAAGAGCAACTTTAGACAGACAAGATATTTTTCTGTCGATCTCGCTTCTAAAAAGCACTTATTTGTGGCGTACTTGCCTTTAATTGCAAGTTGTTTGATTAAAATGAGTCTGAAGTTTACCACAAAGCTTTACCAAGAGTTTTTCAAAAGCAGAACTTAGCTCGCTCTTGATTTAAACCAGGTAGTACTTAAATGGGCAAAATACCAGTGTTGGTGCGAGCTTCAGAAAGACCTTTCAAACTTGTTGCTTATAAGCAAAGTTATAAGAATTTGCGAGCGCGAACGGTCTCTTTATTGCCTTGCCAAGCCCTATTACACGCGCGAGTATTTTCAGTTTCGCTGCTTTGGAAGGTTATGTTTCTTCAAAGTCCGCATCGACATTTGTACTTTGTTGAAGTACTTGTGGTTTTGTCATACGTAAAGGATCGGACACAATAAAATATTGTGCGCAGTATAATTACGTCGTTTTTCGGCGCTGGGATTGTTGCGTGCGATGTGTGAAGAAAAACAATTATATCTTAAATTCAACCTATCTTTTACAACATTTTATGCAACAATCGCTTAGATGGAAAACGGTGTAAGTTAAAGACAAGTATATACTAGCGACATAAACACAAACAAAACCGGTAGACAACAACTGAGTGCGGTAAGATCATGAACAACATAAGCAGAAGCAGAAACATAGGAAGAAGGAACACCCTCATTCTATTCTTGTTCTTTTCACTAATTCACGCAAATTAAGGACAAACACAAGAAAAATAAAGCGAACTCGTTTGTTTTTCCTGTACTTGTTCTTTCAATGCGTTATTTACTGGTGAGAATAGAAAGAATGAGTGCGTACTTTCTACTGTGTTTGAGTTTATTCTTGTGCTGTAACGTCCGCACTTAATAAAACTTGTGCTTGTGTTTATGTCGCTGGTGTAAACA
Source organism: Porites rus (assembly GCA_964035705.1). NCBI lineage: Eukaryota > Metazoa > Cnidaria > Anthozoa > Scleractinia > Poritidae > Porites > Porites rus. Next base: position 16,003,093 of record OZ038005.1, on the reverse strand, counting down.
AGTCTTTACTGCGCGCAATGTTTTACTGTGTTCGAGCCTTTAGGGTTTCTTTTTCTGGTTCACTCAAGTAGTTGGATTACAAAGTAAACAGCACGGGTACTCAAGATAACAGTACTTTAATGAAGCAATAAAACTTGTCTCTGTTGTCCATTTATTTACAATAAAAAAGAATATAAAAAAAAAAATAATCTAGCCTCCCTCGCCCCTGCCGGGCCGCTTCCACTCTGCTCCTAGTCGGTGTTCATTCTTCTGTCCTCATTGAATATTCCAACTTCAAAATCCTGGTCTGTTTTATCTGATTCCTTCATTCAAGCTGGGGGTAGTTTGACACTCAGAAAACTCAGCCGTTTTTTCCCAAGTGGGGTGGGCAGCGTGAAGGAAAGTGAGAGTTTGCTCCTCGTGTCCTCAGGGTATCATTCAACTTTGTCACAATACCACACCAAATTAATTTGGAATTAAAATTTTGTTGCCAATAAAATTTGTGCTGAAAAGTTAAATTTTGATTGAAGTTGCGTGTCTACAAATTCAATATATCGTAAATATCCAAGAGCCGTAGATGAGAAAAAAAAGGGCCCTACCAGAGTGAAACTCAGTACTAAGTGCGCTTCCGTCGGCAAACGAAGGCAAGAATTAAACACTGAATCCCGCTTAGTCTGACCGGACCTTCATTCCTCAAACTTCACCAAAGAGCACAAGTCAATAATAATCTCTCCTCTGAGAGCTTCTGATACTGGATTTCTTTTGCCCTATTTAATGTTTATTTAGTGTTTATACCTTGATCAAAAGCAATTTGGTTGTGTTTTTATTTTTATGTTATCAGTGTCATTCTAAAATTTCGAAATTTCTGAAGGCAATTAATTAAAACATTTTGAAGCAAAATTTACGCGTTACTGGTTCAGTGCCACATAAATAGTGCTCCAAATGTTTTGATTAATTTAAAATTAACCTGCTCTTATGTTTAAAGGCTGCCGTTATTTATAATCTGCGTCATTTTGGTTTTCGAAAAGGGTTTATTTTTTCTAAGGAAAATTACCGAGAGAATTGTAAACCTCGGCTTTATTTAATCCCGAATTTAATGTAGCTTGCTGTGACGTTTTCCTACATAATAATTTAATTCACCAAAGATTCAGTGCGGCAAAAATTGCGCTTCTAGAAGTTTTGTTTAATTTAAGGTAAACCTTCCCTAACGATATAAAATGGCGCTTATTTAGCAGCAGTCAGTTATCGAAAAAAAGGTTTAATTTTTCTTACGGAAAATTAGCTTGAGCGAATTGCAACCTAATTTAACGTTAATGTCTCCTGGAAAAGATTGGATTCGATGTTGAGTCTTTATTTATGTAGCTTGCCGTGATGTTTTCCTGCATAATAATTAATTAACCCAATCCAAAGTTCCCTCGAGATTTTTAGCTTTAGTCACGATGGTCACGCCAGCCGACTTCAACAGCCTTGCATGACGACCGTGACAACAGCTCTTTAAAAAGCATGGAAACACCGAAGCAGCTGCGTAAAATCAAATGGTCGTGACTGAAATGGACACGTCAAATCGGAATTCCGATATAGGACTGGCGGTGGCCAAATATATTTTAAAGACTAAAACAACAATTATATGAAATACTTGGTTTTAGTCCTATACCGGAAACCCAATTTTGAAAATATCAATTGAAGTCACCACCAAGAAAATTTCCAAAAGTAAGAGTTAAGACTATCAATGTCTAAGATGCTGTGTTTATAAAACGATCCGAAACTTAAATATTTAGGCCAAATTGCCTGATTTATCACACAATCCATAGAAATCTACTCTATGTTCCTCCTAACAAGAAGAAAATATAGCAGACTACCACAGCTGTCTGATTAATCATGCTTTTTGAAAAGTAATTACAGTATTTCCCTAATGGTTTAACATCTAAGAATTTCGATTTTTATCAAAGAAAATTTTTTAGACGAACATCAACACCCACGTTTTTTTCACTTGCTGGTTTTAGTTGCCAAAAAACAACAGGCAAAAAAGTAGATGTTGACGCAGCCTAACTTAAGTTTTGATTATTTTGAAAAAGTTAAAGAAAAGAAGTCAGATCTATATATGAGCGATGTTTTGTTTATGTGGTTTAGTGATTCAAAAACCTACAAGGGAATATTGCATTTTTGGAAAAAGAAAAAAATTAAGAGCAAAAGAGGTTTTTATGCGACATATAATTTTTGCGATGTTTTGGAAAGCTAACTATATATGCTACGCGAGATTTAGGTTTAGAAGAGAAATACATAACCAGTTACCCTCATTGCAGAGATTCTTAGAGACTATCAGCTCAATTTGATGCAATTTGTGAAAATTCAGGTAAGTCAAACCAGTGCAATTCAGTGCCCAATTCTTGCCAACGAATCCTCCTTCCACACACCTTTCCTTAAGCCGGGGAGCACAATGCTAGCACCCCCGTAAATCACATCCAAGACAGATGAACATTACCAGACATATTGTTTGCAGACAAGCTCCTTCCTGGGTCGAATTATGTTTTTATTTGGAAAAAAGTGTGGTATCATAACAAAATGAAAGAAACCCTTAAAACATGAGAAGCAAACTCTCACCTTCCTTCACGTTGTCCTCCCCACTTGGGAACAAACGGCCAAATCTTCCAAGTGCCAAACTGCCCCCAGCAAGAATTACAGAATCACATAAAGTTTCTCAGGATTTCTCCGTTGGAACATCTCAGAGGACATCAGAAACACACCTTCTCAGAGACAGAGCTTCCACAGCCAAGCAGGGGCGAGGTTGGCTAGATTAAACATGACCTTTCGCAAGTGATGGGCTCCTAACCTTGTGAGTGTGCCAGCTGAGATCTGAAATTAAATAAGAAGCTAACATTTTAAATAGAAAATGCAAGCCCATTAGCACTTGGAAAAAAATCACCGCCCTATATTACTTGGTGTTACAGTAAAATTCTGCAAAAACGAAAGAACTAGTAATAACCCTAACTTGTTACTAGTTTTTTCACCACACATTGCTATCTGCAAACAACAACATGCTAGCCTGTTAAAAAGCAAAAATCTAGAAAAAAAACATCTGGCTATGAATTAATAAAGTACTTGAGGATATTTTAGCAGGAATTTTGTAACACCAAGAAATAAAGACGTGCACATTATAATAACTTATAATAATAAAATGATAAATTGAACATAATTAAATGGAATATAATGGTAACCAATAGTCTACAGTCTAAATCAACAAACCTTGAATGCGCTACTAGGTTGTGTGAAAGCTATTCAAAATGTTCCTTGTGCTCTCCAAAGGTAATTTTGTGTTAGTTGTGAAATCAGCAAAACTTTTGTTTCTCTTATTTTGCGTTAAAAAAAAAAAGACTAGTGATGACCTTCAACAGTATTAAATAAGTAGATAGATATAATATTTAATAAATATTAAATCTGACCTGAAAAATGACACTGAGTTGATTCCCAGTGCTTTGTATTACTGTAAGTTAACCTTACATGCAAAATATTTTTTCTATTTTCTTTTTGTTTTGTTTTTGTTTGTTTCAAATTTGATGGTACGCTCTTAGTCAGCATAAAAATACCTTGTGGTATGCCAAAAAAATAGATTTGAGATAATGAACTAAAACCTTCACAAACTTTTCCTTCCCTGTATATGAGGTTGGTTGGAAAATGTATTCAATTTTTTTTTTCACTGCCAATCAAGAGACACTTGACCCAATTAGGCTACAAATAATTTAAGCTAGTTTAGATTGAATTTATACTAGCTGATTCCTGATTAAAAGTCTTAAGTGTGCTAATGAGCTTCCTATTCGTTGAGAAAATAATATACGATAGCAATAGAAAGTTAATTTCTTACAAAAGCTTCACTTGACTACAATACTACCAGAATTCGAATTTTTATCCCTTGAGTTCCATAGTTATTTAAATGCAGTAATTCCGAAGACTGAAAAAAAAAAATTAATAAACAACCAAAAAATAAAGAATTCTGGTAATTTGCAGTTGTACGAGGCAATTGTGCAAATGGTCTAATAATCGATAATAATAATAGTAATAATAATAATAATAATAATAATAAAAATAAAACTATCATAAGCAAAGGAAGTCTTGCTAACAATCATACTCTTAGTCAATTGTTACAATTTTGAAGGAAACAATTTTTTCCTGAATTTTTTCCAGCATACATAGAGAGGCTGCGAAGTAATAATAATAACTGTGACATTTACTATTCTTTTGTGTTTTTTGTGCTAACATTAACATTCCCTGGAAATTTTTTTTTACCCTAGAGTACATACAAAGGAATGAAGTTTTAATTAAATTTTATGAGATTTCAGTTTTTAACTGCTTCCTTTGCTTACGAAATAAGGAACAACACAGTGCTACCAAGATCATGCTGCAAAAATTAATTTGAAAAAAAACTGAATCTGAAACTTATCTTTTGCAGATAAGTTGTCTAAGTAACATAGTTCTTAATGTGAGGAGGGCAGGAAATGGCTATTCTTTGCGAAATTTTGGCAGCAAGGTGTAGAGTTCCATAAACTATCAGTAATTATCATAAATAAAGAATACAAATTAATGAGCAAATCATCTGCACCCTGGCACCTAGCATACCCATTGACATTAAACAAGATTCCAGTGAGCAGTTAAAAACATTAGGTTATCATAGATTTCAGCAGGACCAAAATTCATTAAATGTCTCCAATTCAAATGAATGAACTGGGGTGTTTTTAAAATCCTCTAAAATTGTTATGGAAGCTCTCCTAGATCATAAGGGGACAGTTCTACGTACGCCCACCTAAATCCTATTTCTCTCAAATCCCATTCCTGTAAGTAGCCAGCTCCAACAGACACCTTTTTTGCATCCTGAGGGTGTCAGCTCACAAGAGCCTCCACTGTTGGAGTATAAATCAAACTCGCAAATCTTCTTTCAGTAAAAAATTACATTTAGGCTGAAAAATATGGTGACCTTGAAAAGGTTTCAAAGGAAGAAAGTTATTGTTAACTACATGGTATGAATAGATTACACTAACAGGGTGTCAAGTTTCAATTAATTTTTCCTATTTCTTTCCATGGAGCCTGACATTGAATCTTTGGGTTTACCAGAATTCTTTTTTAGATTTGCTGTACGAGACAAACTGAAAAAAAAACTTTTTTCATCCAATTTCAGAATTACAAGTCTTATTTTTCTTATTTTTTACCATCCCTAGTTTCCTATTTTCTGAGCCTCTTTTGCCGCTTGACACCCTGTACTATTGAGTAACTCTGTCCTAGAAACCTACATGTAAACCTTATTCATAGGGGACAGACGGCAAATTTTTGTTGCTTGAAATATCTGTATCTAAACATTGTAGCTGTTTCAGATAGCTGTCGATACTTTGAATAAAAGCTCTGAGTGATGAGGGCTCATGGTCACAGCAAAAACCATTTTTTTAATGATTGCTCCATTTGAGTTTAATATCTGACTGCTTATTCTCTATTTTTTTTTTTTTTTTTTCAGACATTCCCTGAAAGTTTTCAGAACACATAGCTTATTTTTTTTCCTTTTTAGTGTTTTCTTCCTGTTCTTTGGTGAAAAAACTTGACTCCTTAAATTTATCACAAATAGATCTCCAACTGCCCAATAGCAATTGAATGCCCCACCCACTGTCACATTGATTTACAGGTCAAAAAAAAGAAAAAACAAAAAACTGTGCTTGAAATAAGACCTAAATTTTCTTCAACCTTGGTGAGATATTTGTTTAACCCCCACTACAGTCACAAAACAATAAATAATAATATATAAACCAATGCTCAAAAGAATCTTGTGAGTTAAGCTTTAACCTTATTTATTGGTTGTACAAACAACTGTCAAGGAATGACTTGCCAATTGAAGCCCAAAGCTTAACACCCCTTGGACTGAAGTAATTTATTAGCTTGAGAAAACAGCTGACATTTTGTGACATTATCACCGGTTTCCCCGCCAAATGACGTCTGAGAAACGAGCGCAGAAACTCCATACTGATGACATTTCACTACCCAGTTCCTAGATAGTGCTTCTGATAAGTCACGCCATATGGGAAATTTTCCTTCGACCAATCAGAGGCATTATCCAGATCTGGGTTATGACACGTCATTGTCTGTGCTCATTCTTCAGACGTCATTTTGTAGGAAAACCAGTGGAAGCATAACTAAATGTTAGCTGTTTTTTCAGGCTAGTGACTTATCAACTGAAAAAACTCCCAAATTTCTACACTGCTGATAATTACCAATTCAAAGGTAATTCAAAGGTAATTTCCCAATTACCGTTGTTTGTACAATGGTGGCACACACACTGGAATTAGAACTAATGATTATAATACATTACTTTGAGACAATCAATGAATCAGTTTGTCACATGACTGAGAAATTGTCCATTGATGCTTATAAACTTGAGATTTTTGAATATTTTCACCTGCCCTCATGAGGACCCTAAAAATTTTTTCCTCCTGATAAAAGCCAAATAGAATTTCTGGACGTCTCAGACTGTTTTTAACCCCAATTTCTGAGGATTCTCAGCTTTCCCAGAAAGTCCTTCAAATGACAACAGAGATCTCACTAAAAATTGCCAAAGATTTTGGAAATATGAAAATGTTTAAATCTAAAAATGGCTCAAACCCCTATATGGGGACGTTTTCTCAGTCATACAGCAACTGGGCAATTAAATGATTTTTGAGTATTTTATATAATATGAAACTTCTATTATTGTGTTAAAGAAAATGTTGAGTGAATGGGGGCTGTGGAACAACAGCTGGGTGAAAAACCTCCCCGTACGTCCACTTGCTCCTAGGAGGAAAACCCCAGGCCAGCTGTACCCCACATTCAGGCCTCCCGGGCAGGGCCAAAAATTTTGAATATTTTTTATCAGGATTTTGTACTACTATTATTACTATTGTTATTTATTTAAAGATTAAGTGAATATTAAACCAAGATTTTTTGAAAATAATATCCTAAGAAATACAAACCAGGTGTTGCAAGACTCTCTACTTTCCACAGCCGAACTCTTGCACCAGGTGCACGCCCATTATGTTGCATATTACCGGTACTTGCCCTTGTAGTCCATCCTCTCCATTATTCACTTGATGAGGTTCTTGTACTGGGTGCATGTGATGTCATCCAGCCCACGCTCTAGTTTGCCCTCTGGTCTATCCTCTCCATTAACCAGTTGCCTTGTATGAGGTCCATGTAATGTCATCCAGGCAGTTAATTTGTTACCTTCTAGTGTCCAGCACTGTGCGTCGACGAATGTAAACCTCCTTCAGTCATTCACTCTTGCAGTTACTTCCTGTTGGACAAGAAAAAGAATTCATTTTCCATGTACATATTTTTTACAAGTATATTTTACATCAAGTGCTTCTACCAAAAGACGGCTGCTAAGTTATATAGGCATAGTCATAGCATAGTGAGGGATGAGATAATCACAAATTCTCCAATCTGATTGGCTGATGTGTTCTCTATCTACATGTATTACACAATAAAACAGTGAGTAGTGAGCCAGAGTTTTGTGAAGAAAAAAAAAACAATCATATTTCTTTAATGAATCAATTTTGTAAAAAGGAGAAGTAGATAAACTATCAATGCTACCATCTCTATAATAAGTAAAGCTGTCAGAAAATAAAGAAAGTTCAGGCCCCAATCCCTGTTAATTATTGGACTTGATTCAGGAGGAACCACTCATCAAAGAATTACAATGACAGGGGTCTCGTCTGTTTACATATAGTTTGTTAAATAAATGTACTGATCTAGGTCTACAACTGAGAGATGGCACCACTTAACAGCTTGTTGCTGTGGACTTGCACCTATTTAATACTTAAAATGCCTTGAATGACCAGAGTGACTGGGCTGACCATGGTAACTTGGATGACTGGGATAATTGGGATGACTGGGATAACTGGGATGACTGGGATGACTGGGGTGACTGGGATAAATAGGGTGACTAGGATGAACTGACTGGCATGAATGACTAGGATGACTGAGATGACTGGGAAGGCAAGGGTGACTGTGATGACAAGAGTGATTATGATAACTTGGATGACGAGGATGATTAGGATAACTGGGATGACTGGGATGACTGGGATGCCTGGGATGACTGGGGTGACTGGGATAAATAGGGTGACTAGGATGACTAGGATGACTGGGATGACATGCATGACTGGCATGAATGACTAGGATGACTGAGATGACTGGGAAGGCAAGGGTGACTGTGATGACAAGGGTGATTAGGATAACTTGGATGACGAGGATGATTAGGATAACTGGGATGACTGGGATTACTATAATGATTTGGATAACTCGAAAGACTAATAATAATAATAATAATAATAATAATTTAATAATGATTTGGAGGTAGCACATCCACAAAGGAAAATCGTCTACCTGATTCCTGATTGAATTGGAATTTTGGAATAAAGACTAGGTTGACTTGGATGACTAGGATGACTAGGATAACTGGGATGACTGGGATGACTGGGATGACTGGAATGAATAGGGTAACTGGGATTACTGGGATGACTGGGATGACTTGGAGAACTGGAAGGACTAGGATGACTGGGATGACTAGGATAACTGGGATGACTGGGATGACTGGGATGACTAGGCTGACTGGGATGAAAAGGGTAACTAGGATGACTGGGATGACTAGGATGACTGGGATGACTGGGATTACTGGGATGACTAGGATGACTGGAATGAAAAGGATAACTGGGATTACTGGGATTACTGGGATGACTGGCATGACTGGGGTGAATAGTGTAACTAGGATGATTGGGATGACTAGGATAACTGGGATGACTTGGACAACTGCGAGGACTAGGATGACTGGGATGACTGGAATGACTAGGGTGACAGGGATGAAAAGAGTAACTAGGATGACTGGGGTGACTAGGATGACTGACATGACTGGGATGACTGGGATGACTGGGATGAATAGGGAAAATGGGATTACTGGGATGACTAGGATGAATAGGGTAACTAGGATAATTGGGATGACTAGGATGACTGGGATGACTAGGATAACTGAGATGACTGGGATAACTGGGATGAATAGGGTAACTGGGATTACTGGGATGACTGGGATGACTGGAATGGATAGGGTAACTGGGATTACTGGGATGACTGGGATGACCGGGATGACTTGGAGAACTGGGAGGACTAGGATGATTGGGATGACTAGGATAACTGGGATAACTGGGATGACTGGGATGAAAAGGGTAACTAGGATGACTGGGGTGACTAGGATTTCAGGGTGGAAAAAAGTAATGAGCATGCGTAAACTTTTTTGCCCAGATCCCCTGGGCGGGTTTGAAAAAATGGTGGGATTTCAAATATTTTATTGCCTAAAAATAAAATGTTTCCACTCATAATCTGGAAAGAACAGGCAATTTGTCTCTTTAAAAGTTGCAAGCTGCGGTTATAACCTTGTCGTTACTTAATTTTCTCGAAGAATACCTCAAAGTAAAACGGACTTTAACGACATTAATTTCCTTGCGTTGTACTGGAAATGTGCATGCGTAGGTCCGATTTTTTTCGAGATGCATTCACAAAATGTGTTCATATAAGGAAGTTCCTGGATATATAAGGTCCGGAGCTCCACTGTGGACACAAAAACAACATATCTTTGGACAGTGATTTGCCTAAAAGAAATAACGCTTGCCCACAATGTGTTTGAAGTCACTGAACTTTGTCGCACTCGAGCTGATATTTTAAAACCCTTGCTCGATCGGACCTAGTAGTTTCGCAGATCACTAAAATATAAACAAAATCTCCAATGTAGAAGTTATTGCGTTGATATGTGGGCAGAAAAAAGGTCAATCTTTATCTCGTAAAATCTTCCCAAAAATCGGTTTCAAAGCAACTATAGGTTTTTAAACTTACTCGTTTCGCTCAGATATATAAATTTTACTTTGTGTTGTCAAGTTGAACACGCATATCATTAAACATTTGTCAAAAACCTATGCGTAAGTAGGATTTCCTTCAAACAAAGGTAAAGTTACATTATTTTAAAAACTTCCTGCTGACAATGAAGAAATGAATTTTCTGTGCGAAAACAACCTACCTAAAGATCTTAAAAGCAAAAGATCAGTTGCAACTTGGCAGCCAAGCCATGATTCACCATTTAGCTATTTTCAATAAGCTTAACTGGTCCATGCGAGGGTCTTCGTTTAAGCAGATTAAACTCAGCCGATCATTAGAAAATACAGAAAATTGCACATAAGGGTTTGTTTTGCTCACCTCAGTCAAATCAAGCTGCAGCAATTGTTTACGGGAAAAGAGTCAATTGTTTTGAAGTCACTGCCGGCAGTTGTCATTCTCTACTTCACAGCGAGTGAAAAGGACAATTTGCGTACAGAAAGTTATTCTTATAAAGAACAGAAACTTTCAAAGTGCACTGGAAAACAAAACTATATAATGAAAAATGAAAAAAACTCTGACTATTATTACTTGAGCAATAGAAAAATGATCTTGAGTAAGTTTGCTGGCCTTCTATTTCCGAGAAAAAGTTTAATAAGCGCACAAGTTTGTTCACTCTGATGCGTTAAAACAGCAATATGGTTCTTTGACTGAAGACAAAGATAAAGCTGGTTCTGCAAAGGTAATAAATCTGGGCGTGTAAAAAAAGTAACCGTAACTACTAATAACAGAATACAAGCAGGTTTTAATTCAACCCGGCGAAATCAACTCATAAACTAATCGGATGCACAATCAGAAAAATACTCGCCTCTTCAGAAATGTTCAAAACCTTTTATTCCACTTCAGACTGACGGAATGATCCGTTTTTCCTTTAGCATTGGTTGTTCTGAATCGAAAGTAATTTTCAAGCGATGAAAAAAAAGCAAACATTTCAAATAAAAATGCTTCACAGGGAGCAAACGTTTGCACCTCGTGCATTTCACTTAGAACTCCAGCAAAAAACAAACACAGTTAACACATCGTCAACACACAGAAAAGCCCGCCTTGAGCCTGCAATAAGGGATGCGCAGAAGCTTGCGCAGAACGTTTTTCCGCCCTGAAGACTAGGATGACTGACATGACTGGGATGACTGGGATGAATAGGGAAAAACGGGATTACTGGGATGACTAGGATGACTAGGATGACTGGAATGAATAGGATAACTGAGATGACTAGGCTGACTAGGATGACGGGAATGAGTAGGATAACTGGGATGATTGGCATGACTGGGATGAATAGGGTAACTAGGATGATTGGGATGACTAGGATGACTGGGATGAATAGGGTAATTAGGATGATTGGGATGACTAGGATGACTGGGATGAATAGGGTAATTAGGATGACTGGAATGATGAGGATAACTGGAATGACTAGAATGACTGGGATGACTAGGATAACTGGGAGGACCAGGGTGACTGGTATGACTAGAATGACTGGAAGGACTAGGGTGACTGCAATGACTAGAATGACTGAGGTGCCTGGGATGAATAGGGTGACTGGGATGACTGGGATGACATCTGTGATGAATAGGATGACTGGGATGACTGAGATGACTTGCATGATTGGTGTGACTAGGATGACTGGAATGACTGGGACAACTGGCATGAATGGGATGACAAAGGTGACGGCGATGACTAGGATAACTTGGATGACTAGGATGACTAGGATAACTGGGATGACTAGGATGACTAGGATGACTGGGATGACTAGGGTGATTGGGATGAAAAGGGTAACTAGGATGACTGGGATGACTAGGATGACTGACATGACTGGGATGACTGGGATGAATAGGGAAAATGGGATTAATGGGATGATTAGGATGACTGAAATGAATAGGATAACTGGGATGACTGGGATGAATAGCATGACTGGGATGAATAGGGTACCTAGGATGATTGGGATGACTAGGATGACTGGGACAAATAGGGTAACTGGGATGACTGGAATGATGAGGATAACTGGAATGACTAGGATGACTGGGATGACAAGGATAACTGGGAGGACTAGGGTGACTAGAATGACTGAGGTGCCTGGGATGAATAGGGTGAATGGGGTGACTGGGATGACTGGGATGTCTGGGATGAACAGGATGACTAGGTTGACTGGAATGACTGGGACAACTGACATGAATGGGATGACAAGGGTGACGGCGATGACTAGGATAACTTGGATGACTAGGATGACTAGGCGAACTGGGATGACTAGGATGACTAGGATGACTGGGATGACTAGGATGACTGACATGACTGGGATGACTAGGATGAATAGGGAAAATGGGATTACTGGGTTGACTAGGATGACTGGAATGAATAGGATAACTGAGATGACTGGGATGACTATGATGACTGGGATGGCTAGGATGAATAAGATGATTGGGATGACTGGGATGAATTGGGTGACTGGGATGACTGGGATGACTGGAATGATGGGGATGACTAGGATGCCTGGGATGACTGGGGTGACTAGGATGAATAGGGTGACGGGGATGATTAGGATGAATAGGGTGACTGGGATGATTGGGATGAATAGGGTGACTGGGATGAGTAGGATGTCTAGAATGACGGGGATGATTAGGATGAATAGGGTGAATTATTTTGACTTGGGTGACTGGGACAACTAGGATGATTAGGATGACTAAGATGACAACCATGACTGGGATCAGTGTGATGACTGGGATGAATATGATGAACCTAATGACTGATATGACACGACTGGGATGCCTTATAAGCAATTTTGTATTGCAGCCCCATTGTGGTTTTAGCATCCACTGGGGACAATGGTGTCACACATAATATTGATTTACTTAGCGTAAGAAAATTAGGAGAGTTGTTTACCTTGTCTTCAGGGTTGCCTTCTCTTGCTGATCTTGTTATCCAACAGTCATTCCTGTGAGTTGTTTTGCAGGTTGTCATTCTATTCCACTTCACCAAGAATTTCAAATATGTGATGCAATATTGTCAATCACTAAAAAAAATTGACAAAAATTAACTTGATTTAACGTAGCATTTTAAAGAACCGAACTTTTTTTAGAGTTTTTTAGACACCTTAACTTATGTCAGGTCAGTTGGTCAGGTTAAGAGTCCATAACTGACACAAGATGAACAATTATTCAGCTGAATTCTAATAAGCTCAGTTGTTATGTTGCTAAGGGAATGTCATGCTTGATTCCACATTGGTTCGATCATAACTCAAATCACTGCCATGTCTATGCAATGAAAGCAGTCTGTTATTTCGATAAAGGATAAGCAAACCATTATTTCACATTTGGAGAAAAGTGAAAAAGGAACAAATTTAGCACTCAAGTTTAAAGTCAGCAAGCAGCAGATCTCAGATATACGCAAAAAAAAAGAGAAGATCCTGAAATTTACCGACAGTGTTGAGACAAGCGTAGGATTGAAAATACGGGTTTTAAAGGCTTCAGCAGCACACCTCCACCATTGTAGGAAAACCAGCTTACCCAAAGGGTAAGATATTATTCTTTAGTAAAATCCAACTAGTGGTCTATTATCTATGCTGCATTCTGATTGGTTGGGCTACTACTAGGCTATATGTTATAGCCCACTAGTAGCAAAAAGCGCCAGATTTTTGGCAGCAAAAAAGGATTAAACTCTAGCTTTAACTAGCTTAAGTTGCAAATGCCAAATAAGGTTATCGTTACCAGTTTGTCGCATTTAGATACGTTTCATACACAATGTCAAAATGATGAGAAACGATGAAAATTCATCAGGCGAAGGCAAAGTTCAAAATAGAATGGGAAGGTTCGTATCCTGTTAAACGTATTCTTAGCGATCCATTTTCGTTTCTATGTCTTCCGTACACATGGTTTTAGTTCTTTTTGATGCCATCGATAAACCTCCAGGTTTCTCCCCAAATCTCTAGGGGTGCTTACCATTTGACAGAAAAATCCGGTTGGGGTGTCGAAAGCATAATGGTAAGCGATTTGCCAGTTTACTGTAGAAATGCCATATCCGTTACGGTTTGAATCCAAAAAAAGGGTAAATTTGTGTCACGTGAGAAGGAACTGAGAAATTGGTTAATGGTAAGCAACATTCCGTTTAGTGACCTTACCATTTACCTTCCATCCGGAATTTCCGAAATTTTCCGTCAAATGGTAAGCACCCTAGGTCTTCTAACCTTGTTTTCCAGGTTTTTGGTCTTTTGGGATTGAGAGGTCTGCAAGAGGGCCTCTTTTTAAGTGAACCCACATTAAGCGAACACTCTATATTATATTGAGTGAACGAATGGCTCACTTTGTTTGAAGACTTTCTTCCCATTTTTACTGCAAAGCGAACCTGTATTCAGGGGAACACCAACTAAGGTCACGTGGGTATCCACAAATTACAGGTTTCACTGTAGATCACTGTAGATGGGGATGGTAAAATGTCCGGAGAAGGGCTACCTTAAAATTACCTGATAGTGATCAGATTTAAACCATTAGCTTAATCCTTTCAATAACATTATCTAAATATTTCATGCTCATGAGACCAACATTTTCTGTGTTAAAGACTTTAAAAACTTTAAGTTAAGCTCGAGAATACCTCACAAGACCAGTGCGGGATTTGAAAACGACTTCTGCCAAGCCACGTCCGTGAATTTCTACGCCATAAATAAAGCTCTGAGTTGATGAATAAGCTAGAAATCCGATCGAGGTGACATACGAGTACCTGGAGTCTAAAAACGTCACTTTAGGTCCAATTTAACTCCAAACATGTTCTGCGTCCTCGGTCGCCATATTTGTTTCTTTTAGTGCCCAGTCTCAATTAGCGCGCGAGTTTCGCGCGAGCTTTCAGAGCATTCGTTTCGCGTTTCTCGAGTACTCGATCGAAAACGTGATCAAACGCGATCGACTTTTTCATGAAATATCAAGGTTTATGGGTGAGAAAAAAGTAAATTTTATTCCAAACAAATAAGTAATGAAACCAGCCTATTGACGAACCAGAAAGCAACCTCGTTCCCAGGTTCTCTCTCCTTACTGAGGACTTTTCAAATAATCGAACCTTAGTTACCAACAGTAAGTGAAAAATCCTTCGTGTAAAACTGAAGTGTAAATATAAAGGCATCAGTCCAATAAATACGGAACGAAAATTTTACTTCCTGCTAAAAGGTAGAGGTAACTTCTTAACCACATGATTTATTTCAAGTGAAACACATAAGCAGTTACAGGATTTGCACCTATGATCTTCCAGGACATCTATGAGAAACTCGGGGAGCGTTATGCCATACAACTAGACCGATGTGCTTATTCAAAATCGTGGCAGACTTTTTCTGCTTTTGATATATAATTATCATTCCCACCTATCACTGAACCTGTAATAGGTGATGGGCTCCTGACTGATTGGCAATCTTAAGAACATAGTTGTATGACCGAGCATGGCGAGAAGAGTCTCTCATACCTCAGTGGTAATAAGGGCACCCAACCGGTGGAAGTTCTTCTGTACAATTTGAAGAGGGTTTCAGTCTAAAACCATAAAACGCCATTTAACAGACTTTTGTATACTATTGAAATAAAGCTTTGGGTTTGAACCCTAACCCTGTTCACTAAGTAGCCTCTTCTCTTAAATGAGCACTTTAGCTCAGAAAACAGCTAACCCACCCTATTTATAACAGAACTCTAATCAGATGCGTAAATCTAATGGAAATGAGCTAACAAATTACACAAAGACGCTGAAACGATTGATAGACAGGCTCATTTCTAAGAAAACCAGAGTGACATACCTGGAGAGAGTTCATCCTCGGAGACCCAGGGGCAGATGAAGGGGGCGAGGGAAAGTCTAAACGGACGGAAAAATATATATGGAACGAAGAAAAGTAAAGAACGGCGAGAAGAGCCCTTGGGGACAATGTCTTACCAGACCAGTTCCAAACGGTCGCCGCTGTTCTGGCTTCTGATTGGTGCCAGAAAAACACAAGTTTTCTGGCACCAATCAGAAGCCAGAACGCATGAGAACGGCGGCGACCGTTTGGAACTGGTCTGGTAAGACATTGGGCGCGATCCATTCAACCAAAATTTCCGGAAATTTCGGTCCAAAACTCAATGGATCGGTTCGGTCCAACCGGAAAAGTTTCGAAAAAACAGGTCCACCTTTTGAGGTGGTCCTCTTTTCCCGGTCGGACCGGTCTGAATTTTGGTTGAATGGATCGCGCCCATTGTCCCCAGGGGCTCTTCTCGCCGTTCTTTAATTTTCTTCGTGCCACATTTTTCCGCCCGTTTAGACTTTCCCTCGTCCCCACTATCTGCCCCTAGGTCTCCGAGGATGGAGAGAGTTTAGAATTTGCCGACATTCTTAAGATCTCAAGTCCGTTTCATAAACCGGGTTCATAATGCTGTAAGAGGACCAACTCGGAATAAAGCCCAAATTCTAAATTCTAGTGAGCACCCACCCATTCATTGCTGTCAGTTTTTTAGTTACGTTCGAAAAAAAAGGGTCACCCCTAACAAGTAAGACAGGGCAGGACAGAGGATTGGAAAACACCCCATTCAAAACAGGAGAATACAATTTCGCCAATCGCCTGAGTTGTTAAGTCTTATCAGTCAGTAATGGGTGTCTTTCAATATAAAGCTATTTCGAGAAAGGTTGTCGAAAAATATGTGCCCGCGACAATCCCGAAAGGTAATATGGGATATGATCCACCTACTTTTGTTGCTTTCCTTTAGCACTCGCAAACATATATCCATGCCCTCTCGTGCCATTCTTTCAAATTCCTTTGAGGAAAAGCGAACTTAAAACCACCCACAACTCCATTCGTGATTGTCGCGTGCACTTTTTCTGACAACCTTTCTAGAAATAGCTGTATAAAAATTCAGCACGACAGCGGCGAGTCTTAGAGTACACAAACATGTTTATTCATTTTCTTTGTTTGTGTCCTCTAAGACTCGCCATCATGCTGAATTGTTTTAGAACTTTCCGCTAAACACTGTCACAACTCTAAAACAGTAATCAGTGAAGCATTGTGGTGGTGATTGATCTTAGGCAAATAAAAAAAGCTTAAAAACAATACCGTAATTATCGTATTGACGCAAAGCAGGGGCACCCAACGACGGCTTTCTGTAAAATATCTGTTCGGAGAAGCAAATATTGCCTAGAATTTTCTTTTATTTGAGGACAGCCAAAAATTTCTAGGTGACCGTTCCATTCATGTACAATTTTCGGGAATAAATTCCCTACGATTTTCTAAAGTAAGTTTAATTTTTCACATTTCACTCCCTAGGTTAGGCTATTTTTCGTAGAAAAAAGGAAACCTAAAATTATTTCCGGATTCAAAAATGTGATGGAGAGAGGAATCAGAAAAATTTTTCAAAATACGTTAAATTGCATCTAAAATTTTGTGGACAATAATACAGAAGCCCTTGTAATGTCGAAAAGACTCAAACACCCCTAGGATGACTGAATAGATATAGAATGTATTTCTAGAGATCTATTAAAAAGCACTCACGATAGCCTAAAAAGTGTTTTCAATGTATTTAGGAGGAAACCGTCGTTGGGTGCCCCTGGCAAAGAGCACATAATTCCAGAGAACAGTTTTATTTATTTATTACAATTTAATGGCAAAAGATTTCAGCTAGTAAGTGATCAATACAAAGGCATTGCCATAAGGACGGTCTGTAAAAGAGTCAAAGACCCCGTACAAGACGGACCACCTTCTAAAAAATATTCATTTCATAAAAACTAAGATTAAATAAGACAGACAATTAAAATGTGAAAATGCATATGGAGATATGTACAACAAAAAACAATCAATAAAATAATAATAATAATAATAATAATAATAATAATAATAAAAACCTCATACATTTCCGGCTAAAAACTCCCTCACTCCTTTCTTAAAACTAGCAATAGTTGTTGGCTGACGAACACGCAATGGTAGAGTGTTCCACATGTCCACGATCCTATTGAAAAAACTAAACTTAAATGTATTAGTTCTAGCATAATTCTTTTTAAAAGTACATTCATCTTTTCCCTTTAGAGGATACCGATCAGAATCTGAGAAAAACTGTACATATGTAGATAGATCAATATTTACATAGCCATTCAGGGCTTTATACAGGAATAATACGTCAAATAAAAATCGCCATTGTTCTAAGGACAACAAATTAAGCATTTTTCTCCGTTGATCGTAATCATCATGGTCTTCAAAATAAACTTACTGTAGTTGTCCTTCGCTGAATTCGCTCCAACTTAGAAATATTTCTAGATATGTGTGGTGACTATACAACTCTGCAATACTCTAGCTGTGATCTGACCAGGGCAAGATACAGAGTTCTCAATGTGGAAACATCTTGAAATCCTTTACAAGTCTCTTAGACCTAGGATCTTGTTGGCCTTATTCGATATTTTATCAATATGAGTGCTCCAAGACAGATTACAGATTGTATTAGTTTACATTTCCGTTCACGTTAAACTCCCTGAGGTTTTGTTGACCCCTTGCATATAAATTGTCGAGATCTGGGCCGGGTTGTTCGAAGCTGGGTTAAGGTAACCCACGGTTAGCGCGAAATTTGAACTCGAATATGAGAGCTTAAAAAGCAATTCAGTTTAATTCTCTTTGCCTACAATTTGATGGCTGGATACTCTAAAAAGAATAAAGAAAATTATCCGATAGTGTTAAAAGAAAAAGAAACCTGGGTTAAAATTTAACCCCGGGTTAGCGCTAACCGGCGTTCGAACAACTGGGCCCCGACTGAAATACGAAATGATCAGCTGGACAGTTTATAATCCTGGATCTTTTGCAGTCGTCAGCATATAATGACACACAGTTTCCAGGCGTTACTACTTCAGGCAAATCACCAATGAAAATTACAAAGAAAAAAGGGCCCAATAAGGAGCCCTGAGGTACGCCCGATGGAATAGCACACCATGTACAATTTATTCCTTCTATGACAACTCTCTGTTCTCGGTCGGTGAGATAATCCTTACACCAATTCAAAGCGCACCGGAGATACCAAAATTACACATTTTTTGCAGCAGGATATTATGTGCCACACTGTCAAAAGCCTTTGCAAAGTTCAAGAAAACAACGTCCGCCTGTTTGCCCTCATCCAAGGCCTTTGACCATTGATGGTGTGACAGAACTAACTGAGTAAAATCATATTGCAACTTAGATATGTATTTGGCATTTCATCACGTTTGTCAAGATCAGTACATTTACAAAGTTTATCAAACCAAAGAAATACTCGTGTTGATGTAAGACATGTAAGTAATTGAGCTTATTTGAAGCAAGCGTGAATTGAAGGCAGGCCTTGACGAGAGTAGCAGAAGTCACGTAGAACGAAAGAAGCCCTGACTAATATAGTAGACGTAGGTTCAGAAGGTCTATACAACTTTGACGTCTCCACTATGAGGACGACTAACTGGTTCTGGCTATCACTTCTCTTTGTGCTCCAGGCTCAGATCATGCTTCACCTTCCCCCGTAACATATCAAAATGGCGCCTGCTTTAAAAAGTACAATTATCACCTGTTCACTTTGCGGTCTCAGACAAGACTTCTTCATTGAGATCCTAGGTATATACATTTATGTACAGCTGTGACAGTAGTTGTCAACTTGAACATGTTTCCTCTCAGTTTACAAGTTCTTTGTTTCCGTTGCACCTTCGCCATCTTCCAAACTGCTCTTATCAAATGCACCTGCGATACAAATAAAAAAAACTAATCATGACGGTTCCCTTTTGTACGTATTCTTTGCACGATTTATTTTAGCCATCATCAACATGCTTCTGTTGCTCGTTGCACTAAATGTTTTACTCAAATATCCGGCACAAATTTTTTCAAAGTCAAACAAATAACAAAACCTTTACACTTTGAGGAATCATTTATATGCTAAAAATTCAGTAAAGTCATATTGTATCACTTTCAGCTTGAATGTGATTCGTATAATAATCGCACTGCATACCTATTGTTCTGACACGGAGAACTAAGTTGTGGGAGGCAACCGTGACTGCCAGGACAATAGGCATGCCGAATAATGAGAGTAAGCGACGTAAACCGCCAAAAGAGGAGGTGGGAGGGGCGAAACTTCTAAGTCACTTCCACTCAACCCCGTTGAACTAGCCAAGAGGCGGACAAAAACTAAGCAATTCTAACCAAGGGCCGCAATGCATCATGCCATGAGCGCGCAGGCCCAACACCTCTGAATGTAAAAAAGTTACTTAGGCCTAGTTCAGACGCCGTACTTTTCATGTGCCGAACGTAACTGAATAAGTTCGACTTTGGAGCGACACTGGGGCGACATCTGATTCAGACGGCGCACCGTGTGTCGAACATAAGTTAAGTTCGACAAAAGTTCGACAGACTCTGTTGAACTTAACGCTTTTGCCGCACTAAACTACCTGTAAAACTGCCGTACCAAATTGATTCAGACGCCGCTCTTTTGCCGTACTTAATTCATTAGTTAGGTTCGGCACATGAGTGGAGCGGCGTCTGAACCGCGCCTAAATTCACGCGTCACCGGCTAATTATGTATGCAGTGAGAATATTTTACTTTATTTCAAATTCCTTCGATTCGTTTGCTGTTTGTATACTGATCAGATTATAGCTTGAAGCAGGAGATTGATATCAAGCCAACCATGCTATCCGTTGCCACCCGAGCAGCCCAAGCAGCCTGTGCAATGGTTGCCCAGAATATCAGCCATCTCCTCTGGTACCAAATCGCGGATACGAAGAGAACTAAAGGGAAACGTATTGTAAAACCCAATCGAATCGAATGGAATACTTTCTTGGGGGCATATTAAATCTTTCGACTTCTCCGCGGAACAAGCATCATAAAAGAGGCGATTGATGACAAAAAATCTCCTTTTAAGAACACACGAAATCGACAAGGGAGTTGCCCTTGGCTCATTTGCCAAAAAAATACCTGTATAAAATGGAAGTTGCAAAATCAAATGCTCCTGCACCTGCTTGGGCTAGATTAAACGCTCAGGGAATCTTTCCGTCTGCTTTCAAACTCTCGCCCACCGGTAATTAGTTTGTATACCCTCTGAGCTGTCTCTGATTCCCTGAGGATGAATCTTTTTAAGACTAAAAATACTAGCAGCGTTTTTTTAAGCCTGTTCCAGGCTTCCAGATGGTAGGGATGAAGCATTGAAAGGCGTGTGGAGCGACTCAGTCGCGGAGCTTGAAACAGGCTAAATTTTTTCTTTTCTCAGGTACACCATCAAGAAAAGGTGTGTTTAACACTTACTTCTCTTCTCTTTGATACCGTAAAATCCCGAAAATAAGTCCCTCCATGTATAAGCCACTCCAAAAATAAGCCCCCCAAACCGGAAACGCAAAAAAAACCCCGTTAAATCGCCCCTTCAAATATAAGCCCCCCGAGGGCTTGTACTTGGAAAATTATGCTCAAATACAAAGTAAAACAAAGAAAAAACGGTAAATTCACTTCCAACTATAAGGCTAGCCCAATCGATTTTGAAACGCAAATTTCCCTCCGTAGATAAGTCTCTCCGAACATAAGCCCCTCCAAAAATAAGCCCCTCAAAAAGGGCCTTTGAAAAATATAAGCCCCAGGGCTTATTTTCGGAATTTTACGGTATATTAATAACTAAATATATTAGTAAATCTCAACTATCGTTTTTTACATTTTCATTTTAGTTAGTTAGAGATTCGAGCATGCTTTACGAAATATTCCATAAAAATCGGAAAATAATTAAATTCGGGCTTCTCTCCAGTTGCCTCACTTCCACGAACAGGGTTGGAAAAGACAATAAATAAAAAAAAAACCTAAGAAAACTCAGTATAACTCCCTTAATAATATTTTTCAAAATGATGGTTAGTGTCACGAACATCAATTTCACAAATTTTGACTAAGATAACTGAAAAACCTAAAAATGATATCAAATACAAACCTTTGAATGTCACATTATCTCCAATCAGCATAAAGGGTGCCCACTGCATGATGTCAGAAAAGCCAGTCTCTCTCATCGACTTCATGGCCTGATGAAGAGATTCACTGGCACTTTCACCACGAACAAGGTGCTCGTAAAAACGATTCATAAACCACATGGTAGCTTTGTCCTCTACAGCCCACAGCGCTGCCAGCACGGCGCGTGCACCCGATGCTAGAAAGGCTCGACCAATTCCAACAATTCCCTCAGCTCTAATCTGACCACTTGCACTATGACAGCAGCTAAGGACAACCAGCTTGGCTGTTAGTCGAACTTGTGAAATTTCAGCCATCGTTAATAAGTAGTCTTCTTCGTGTGGAGTTCCGCAGGAGCTTATAGGGGAAAGAGCTATTTCTCCACGTTCGGCATAACCATGAGCAGCGAAGTGAATGAGACTTACTGAATGCATGCTTTCCAGGACTGCCTGCTTAGTTGCATCCTTTCTAAGCAACGGTTGAACACCGAGCAGTCGCCCAATCATCTCTGCTTCCTTTCTCGCCCAAGGCAGTGGGATTAAATGTAGAATTTTTCCTTGGTAGTATACATCACTAACGTCTGGCTCCCCTACGATCAGTGCACCGGTTTTACTATGGTAGTCTGCTGGACTGAGCTGAATCAACTTAAGAGTCGTCAAGGAAGGGACAATGCGAATCCTGAAAGTATCCGATAAATACTTTCCATTACCATCCTTTAAAGCAGCAAAAGGAATAGGATACAACAAGTTATCCGGTATAATAATGATTTCTGATTCTTGGAGTAAGTCAGCTACAGGAGCGATTATCATGTTGTAACCATCAGCAAGGGTTAAAGGTTTAGAGTCTTGATTTTCGTCTTCGTCTTCTTCGATAAGACGAAAAGATTCGAAGCTGTCACTCTGAGATTGTTTGCATGATAGCGGGGAACTTACACATGAAAATAATGATCGATCTTCGCATTGGTCTTGACGTAAATCAAGAGAGCCACCAAATGTCTGATTTAGAAACACTTTATCTGCACTTTCTTTGAGTCTCGTTTGTCGAAAAACTGTAATTTTGTTTGGCTTGAGGATCCAAAAAAACATATCATGATCGAAGCAGGAAACATAAAGACAAGAACTAAGTGCATTTTTGTTCATAATGTTCTCAATGCCAATCCATGACTGTGGGTCGACTGACACCCCTTTTTCCACAGAGTACTTATCTGAAAGTACGTCTGTTAGTGCTCTGGATCGTCCAAGCTCGGCAACGTAAAGAGCTTCATAATAACTGCCTGTAGCAATTAACAACCTACAAAGAAAAAGGTAAGGGGAAACATGCTCATCAAAAAAAGAAATTTTGAATTGATCTTTCACTCTTAAAAAATCATGCATTTCTTCGCACTTCTGAATGCTTTCACGCAGATTTCGCAGAAGTTCAGTCATGCTTCCTCCTGCAACTAACTCGTTCAGAGCAATGGAAAGGTGGCTGTTAAACTGCATTTCTATGTCCCCTATTTCGTAACTTATCTTAAGTGCTTTATTAGCAAATTCTCGACTCTTTGCAGTAAGTTGAAACTCTCGACAAAGTTTTCCCAGATTTAAGTATAAAGCTCCTACACCAGCTTTGTCTCCGCTTTCTTGTTTGATCACTAGTGCTTTCTGAAGGTATTCTTCAGCCTTGGTATATTGACCAACAGATTCAAACACAGTTCCTAGATTTCCGTACGTAGATGCTTCTCCTTGTTTGTCACCGATTTCTTTCTTGATCACTAGTGCTTTTTGAAGGTATTCTTCAGCCTTGGTATATTGACCAACAGAAAGAAACACAGTTCCTAGATTTCCGTAATCTGCTGCTTCTCCTTTTTTGTCACCGATTTCTTTCGTGATCACTAGTGCTTTTTGAAGGTATTCTTCAGCCTTGGTATATTGACCAACAGATTGACACACAGTTCCTAGATTTCCGTACGCAGATGCTTCTCCTTGTTTATCACCGATTTCTTTCCTGATCACTAGTGCTTTTTGAAGGTATTCTTCAGCCTTGGTATATTGACCAACAGAAAGAAACACAGTTCCTAGATTTCCGTAATCTGCTGCTTCTCCTTCTTTGTCACCGATTTCTTTCCTGATCACTAGTGCTTTTTGAAGGTATTCTTCAGCCTTGGTATATTGACCAACAGATTGAAACACAGCTCCTAGATTTCCGTACGCAGATGCTTCTCCTTGTTTATCACCGATTTCTTTCCTGATCACTAGTGCTTTTTGAAGGTATTCTTCAGCCTTGGTATATTGACCAACAGATTGAAACACAGTTCCTAGATTTCCGTAAGCAGTTGCTTCTCCTTGTTTGTCACCGATTTCTTTCCTGATCACTAGTGCTTTTTGAAGGTATTCTTCAGCCTTGGTGTATTGACCAACAGATTTAAACACAGTTCCTAGATTTCCGTAAGCAGTTGCTTCTCCTTCTTTGTCACCGATTTCTTTCATGTTCACTAGTGCTTTTTGAAGGTATTCTTCAGCCTTGGTATATTGACCAACAGATTGAAACACAGCTCCTAGATTTCCGTAAGCACTTGCTTCTCCTTCTTTGTCACCGATTTCTTTCATGTTCACTAGTGCTTTTTGAAGGTATTCTTCAGCCTTGGTATATTGACCAACAGATTGAAACACAGTTCCTAGATTTCCGTAATCTGCTGCTTCTCCTTCTTTGTCACCGATTTCTTTCCTGATCACTAGTGCTTTTTGAAGGTATTCTTCAGCCTTGGTATATTGACCAACAGATTGAAACACAGCTCCTAGATTTCCGTAAGCAGTTGCTTCTCCTTGTTTGTCACCGATTTCTTTCCTGATCACTAGTGCTTTTTGAAGGTATTCTTCAGCCTTGGTGTATTGACCAACAGATTTAAACACAGTTCCTAGATTTCCGTAAGCAGTTGCTTCTCCTTCTTTGTCACCGATTTCTTTCATGTTCACTAGTGCTTTTTGAAGGTATTCTTCAGCCTTGGTATATTGACCAACAGATTGAAACACAGCTCCTAGATTTCCGTAAGCACTTGCTTCTCCTTCTTTGTCACCGATTTCTTTCATGTTCACTAGTGCTTTTTGAAGGTATTCTTCAGCCTTGGTATATTGACCAACAGAAAGAAACACAGTTCCTAGATTTCCGTAACATGCTCCAACTCCGCGATTATTTCCAGCCTCAATCATGATGCCGAGTGCCTTTTCGTAAAACTGTTTTGCTTCGTCGTATTTTCTTCTTTGATAGCAGATGTTCGCTAGTTTAAGTAATGTTATCCCTTCTTCTTCTTTTTGGCCACTATTGTGTAGTGTCACTAGAAGCTTTTTACCACATTCTATCGCACGGGTGTGATCGTACACACGAGTATAGCCATCAAGAAGTTTATGGTATACATAGATAAGAACTGGTGTGGTAAGTTCTTTGATTGTCTCTAGGGCTTTACCGTTAAGAAGCACCAAACATTCGTTAAAGATGTCTACTGCTCTTCTAATACGTCCAGTTTTGAAAAGGAAAGTTGCAACGACTGCACCAATAAGAATGGTCTGTTGAATCTCCGAGATGTTTTCCATGACGCTTTTTTTCTTAACATTGAGAAAAAAATATTTTAAGAGTAAGAAAGTCTAACGTCTTTTTAACTGAACAGTTAAACTTCTTATTCAAGGTAATCAAGCTTTCATGTAAGATTTACTGAGGTAAGTCAGGATTATAAGTGTTGGACTATCATTTCTTTGGCCTATTCTATACTTCTTGAATCTGCAAATGCAGAATATCTAAATAAATAGTTTTACAGAGTAGTTTGTAACCTACTGTTTACCACCATACATCGTACTGTTAAAGATTCTGGAAAATAAAACTATTTCAGCCACAAGCTTTTACAACAACAACGAGCTTTATTTGCATGACCATAAGTTTATATAGTATTGCAAGAGCTTTTTTAAGAACCAAAATTACGTCCATCATGGTGCAATTACGTTACTTTAATTTGTCACGAAGATCAAAGCAAGCTGAAATATATTTTATGAGTTGTATATTGATAAAGTAATTAGAAGAGTTCATCAGCTTTGAAAATCGGCGAACCGATCGAGGTTCTCTCTTACTCCTGACTCATTCCCCACTCGTTTGATATCTTTACTCACCCAGTCTAACTTTTGTTTCTAATATTTGCCATTACATCTTATATAGTGTTTTATAGTTTTTACCAGCTCCCTAGTTTTTAGTATTGAAATTTTTTCTCGCTCTTTAGGGACCTTAGGCATCGACAACGAAAAGGGCGGCGACGACGCTCCGCGACCGAAGTAGACTGGGTAAAGAATTTCGTTTTCGGCGGGAAAAACGAAGTTTAAGCAGTGCAGCTTCCCAGACAGACGACGACTTTTCTTGTTTCTCTTCTTTTTTTTGTAACATGGCATTCAGAGACCTCCGTAATTTGCTTCTGACAAGCCATGACGATGGTTTAATCGATAATGACGAACTTATTGTTCTTTATGATCTTTATTCTTCAAAAAATCCCGGCTTCCCGCATGACTTTTACTTATAAATGGAACTTATAAATGTAGAGCAACATTGGATTTGATGTCTAAAAATAGTCTTGCTTACAGCTGGCTTTTTCCGAAATGTAAAATTCTATGAGCCATATATATTTTAGGTTAGCTCTTTGTTACATTGTAAAGAGGAGGAATTTGCATTTAAAGGCTTTGTACTTTTTTCCATTTTTAGTTCTCACACATTCGTCTTTTCTAGGACTTAAAAAATATTAAGGCGAAATGGTTTGGCATTTGATTGGTGTTTATAAAATAAATAGAACATTACATGGCCCCTTGGAGATACGAAATTTCTTTTCTTGTGTTAAAGAATTTTTCACTCGTTCGCTGCGCCAACTCGTGAAATATTTTTCAACACTCGAGGACAAATTTCGTACAGGCTAATTCCTTATAACCAACTGGCGCTCACAATATTTGGAAGACGCAAGCAAAACACCATCAATTCGATGGTATTAATTATGTTGTTATATTCCTAGACTTTCACTCAACTAAACAGAGACTGCCATTGGTTGATTCTTGTTCACATGACCTTGACTTAAATCAAATGTATCCCGATCGTGATATATTTGAGCCTTATTGTACCCAGCTCGGGATTCATTACAGCACGTGATCAAAGCATGGTGGAAAGTGGCGTGACAAAAGGCGGGAAAAACGCTGCCAGTACGTTTTCTTTTTCGTGAATGAACAGTGAACAGTCAACAACACAAACATGAAGCCACAAGCTAAAAAGCAACGATTTTCAAAGTCATCCCAGAAGAGAAACAGCAGCTAGTGGAGGAAAAACTGAGATGCAGATAATATAAGGAAAGTACTT
This sequence comes from Porites rus, assembly GCA_964035705.1. Classification (NCBI taxonomy): domain Eukaryota; kingdom Metazoa; phylum Cnidaria; class Anthozoa; order Scleractinia; family Poritidae; genus Porites; species Porites rus. Next base: position 15,975,944 of record OZ038005.1, on the reverse strand, counting down.
TGTAAATCATTCATTCAGTGGTTTTGAGAATTAAATTTGTTTTCTTATAAGTACCGAGTCGACTGTTTTGATTTTCTCCGGTTATTCTTTTGTTCCTGTTGAAGTGAAAATCTAGAAATATAACAAAACACTTAATGTCAGGTCCCTCGGGAAACCTGTTAGTTTTGTTTTCCTTCGAGTACTGATGTTTCCCGAGACGAACTGTTTCCCTCGGGATCTAACGTCAAGTGTATAATATAAAATCGATCAAACTCCTTTCCAGACGCGGCAGCCTAGCTCTTTATTCCTGAGTTAAGTTAAGAAATGCAAGAATACGCAAAACGTATCCCTGGAGGGATCGGATGTTGTTTATTTTTGAGGAGTATCTTCAAGGAAAAACGTATGTTATATCGTGAAACCATGCCGAGAAATAGGCCAAAGTTTTGAAGAAATTTTCGAGAAGGTAAGCGTGTTTATAACAAGGTCTAACAAATTAGAAATATTCTGAATGACTAATAAAACAATTATTGAATTCGGCTTTCGTAAGATGAAAAGAATTATGCAGATCTTGAAGGATGTTATCCACCTCGGCCGATAACATCCTCCTCAATCTGCGTTATTCTTCACATCCTACTCAGCCTCATTTAATAATTGCTAATTAGCTAAAAGAACACGTTTAATTCACCATAACCAGTTACTGATGACCAAATTTGGAAGAATTTTGTGTTTAGCGAGGAAATGACGTCAAAAATGCAGCGTTTTTGCAGGTTAATGCACCGTTAACCGAGAAGACCTGGGGACGAGGTCGAGTTGTTTTGGTTGTGCACTTGAAAATGGCGGACATTTCACTCTTTTCAAGAGTAAGAGCTAGGCGAAAAAATAGCTAAAAACATGGCAAGAACAGCCAGAAGACAACTCGAAGGGCGACATCTGCTATTTGGAGAATATTTGCGGAGCTGAACAACCCTAAACTTGTGCTATCGAAGATGAACTTAACATCGATGGATCGATGGAGGTAAGAATGTTTCAGCCATGTTTTTCAACTACGAATTATTTTGAATGAATAATAAAACAATTATTGAATTCGGCTTTCGTATCATATGAAGAATTATGGAGATCTCGGAGGGTGTTATCCGCCTAGGCGTACGGCCTCGACGGATAACACCCTCCTCGATCTCCATAATTCTTCATAAGATACTCTGCCTCATTCATTAATTGTTAAATAACAGTAACACTAACCATAAATGTAATAAAAGTCAACCATAAATGTAATATCCACCATAAATGTAATAAAAACCCGAACCATAAATAAAATAAATTATAAAACATAAATGTACTAACACTTTAACCATAAATGTAGTAAGTATAGAAAATCGTATGAATTCGAGTACATTTCTTATTTATGGCACAAGTGACGTTGATATTGGTTAGAGCACTGCACCGCTATCGCGGAGGTGATCTTCTCCACATTTAAACTCTTTAAAGTTCAACACTTGGGCAAAGAAATCTGTCAGGATCGATCTTTTCTCAAGACATAACTAGACAGTAAAGAAAGTGAGCTCGTAAAACGTCTTTTCTTGGCTGCAGAGTTTGTGTGCAGTGGCCAGCTCTGACAATGAACCCAGAAGTTCTTAGCGACCAAACAATACCTGGGAATCCAATGGAGATTACAGTGGAACATCGATACAACGAAGGGCCAAGGGATTAGTAAATCGTGTTTGCTTTATTAAGGTTCCACTGAGCCGGGTCATCGCCAAACACTCGGGCGATAAATGTACTGCTTGAAATATAAATGTTGGTAAGCCAATTTATAACATTCATATACGTTATGATTTAGTACCGCTCAGGGACTCTACTCGCAGCACTTCACTTAGAATTTGTCTCTAGTAATAACTGAGCAAAAGAAGCCCTCGTTCGAAGTCCTGGTTCGAATCCTAGCTCGCAGCCATGCTCGAGTTTTCGCTCTGTATTTAGGTATACTCAAGTTTATGTCACGGAAACAGTTGAATTCTGAGCGATAACTGAAAGCTCTCTTGGAAATATTGCTTGCGTTCTACATTCGCTTCTACTTTTCAGAATAGACGAATCTGCCAACTCTTTTACAAACTTTTTTCATTTTGTCAGCAGTTATTTATGGTTTATACTTTCCAGGTAACTGATTCAGGAAATAACAAATAATCTCTACAAATCGTGTTTCAGTCATCTCATACATATTAATGCTTTTATACATTTAAAAGCAAAGTAACCATAGGCGTACGGGCAATTTCCTGCCAGGGGAGGCGGTAAACCATTTGCCCAAAAAATTCTCGCAAGTTGCCCAAATTTCTACGAAACAACATAGGCCGTACCGTGGCATATGAAGGTGGCTCGATACAGTTTTTAAGGGTCAATGCCTCCCAAGTTCGTGCTTAAACTACGTCGCCATAAAAAAACATTTGGAAAAATTGCCACCACAGTTGTATCCGATTAAGATGAAAATTTGTCATGATCAGGGTTGCAATGACATCGGAGTTGTCAAAGAAACGAAATGACGCCATTACCTATTTTACTTCCAGCAATATTTCTCGGCACTGAGAACTGTTCTTACAAAATCGTTCACGGGAGCTTTTTTCTCCAACACGGTCGCCTCGATGTTCTTGAAGTTAAAGCGGAATCTGTAAGAACGTTATCGAGATATTTTGGGATGAAGTTTTTATCGTTAGAAATACGGTAAAACAGGAAGATCTTGATGTTTAACCGTTATTTGTAGCAAACAAAGCGCTTTTGACCATGCAATTTCACCTCATAGTGGTTTAAAAACGTGTGTGAAAGATCGTGGAGATAGCTCCGGCCGACTGCTAGAAAGAAGGATTTGATTAGTATGTATCGAGACGCTCTTGTTAGTGGTTTTCTAAACAGTCGGTCTACTTTAACATACAAGCAAATAATTTTTAAACCCCTCGATACATTTTTTTTTTTGAAAAAAATAAGATTCTTCTCGTAATTTAAACTGAAGTAGTCAGCCACTTCTTCATTTTCAGACCCACTGCTGATGCTATCTGCAACACAGTGTTCTGTGAGCGGAGATGATTCTAGAAAGTTATGCGGAAGTTTATTCTAATCAATTCACTACCGGAAATAGCCCATTCCAGCTAGTGCAGTGCCGAACAATATTAAAAAGAATACAAAATATGTAAATCAACATATGATACCCTTCCCTGACCAGAAACTCATCACGTGCTAGACAACCACTGCCTCGTGTGAATGTAACTGAAATATTACGCCGACTTCAGGTTAAAATTTTAAAAACATGAAAAATAATAAAATAACAATAAAAACAAAAAATACAGCAAATATGAAAAAAATAAAAAAATAATAGTAAAAAAAACATGAAAACGCCTTTAAAAACTGGCTGCGCCCAAATTTTCTCTTGCTCCCCCAAAAAATGGGGGACTCGAAAATTTGGGGCAGCCCCCCCTTCGCCCCCCTGGCCCGTTCGCCCCTCTTAACGAAACTAAAAAGGATAAGTTCTTCTTGAAGCAATTACGTAGTTCTTACCTTTTAAGGGTGAGAAAAAAATATATCCCTTTCTTGGACTAGTCGAAGACAAGCCACACTTCTTATCTCCGGCAAGTGAAGTTTGACACGCCTGACGCACTAGCAAACCACCCCAGGCTGTTTTGCTCTGAAAGATCAGTAAAATCAAGCAGTCCCTTGTTGAATAAGGATGTCGAGCTACTTCGTTGACACTGCTAACGGGGAAAATTAAAGACTCGCATGATGCCACGGTAAAGAAAAGCTACATAAAATATAAATATAACTGAAACTAAAGACAAATTATGTCTCATGCTACCGCTTAACACACGAAGCGGAACTTCTGAGATCGCGGCGAATGCAAGAAAGACAAAACCATCTTGCTCCCATATTAAATAGTAGATCAAATATAGGTAATACGAAAAGCGATTAATAATGCTGACATACAATGTATCCTAAACTGCCAGGAAAAGAGAGATACAAGAGATCAAAGTAGATCATTTTTTGAACAGAGAGAATCAACCAACTGTATAACCGACAAAACGTTGCATGAATAAAATTAAAAAGTAGGGAAAAAAACCGTCACTTTTTGTTGCTCAACCTGTAAAATGGGTGAACTTGAAAGATTCACAACTATCAGTGGAGTAAATAACGTTTTTTCGTATCTTCCGACACCTAAGTTCAAAATATCGCTATGAAGCCGTAATCCCAAACAAGGTTATATGTCTCATATAGGAGACGTCAAACTAAATAGTTTGAATAAGCGGGTAATGCTTTGCTTTAAAGTAGCCATTGACCTTGCAATCAAGTTCTTAAAATCTCTTTTTGGTGTAGAGTCTGCCAATATTTAGAAATGGCAACGAAAGAAATCTTAATCTGCCCTACCACCGGTCATCAACAAGAAATTGTTTCGCTTTCCGAGAATAAGGAACGACCGGAAACAAACAACTCTCTCTACTAATTTCCTCGTTCGCATCTCAAGAACTGAAACTGAATATTCGAATCTTAAACTAGGAAATGTAAATGGCTAGATCAACGTACTCACCCAGAAATCTGTCTCACCAGATGGAGAAGGAGAAGTACCAAAAGGAAAGTTAAAATTGAAAACTCTCAGACTGCCCCTACAGTAAGGAATAAAGCCCCTTGTTACTATGCTAATTTATTGGAACAAAAGAAAGTTTTTACATAAAAAAAGAGTTCAACGCCCACATGACTGGTTTGGCCGATTGCTAGAAAGAAGGATTTGATTAGTATGTATCGAGGCGCTTTCGTTAGTGGTTTTGTAAGTTCAGTTCGGTTTACTTTAACAAATTAGCGAATAATTTTTAAACCGCTCGATAGATTTTTTTTTGGAAAAAAATAAGATTCTTCTCGTAATTTAAACTGAGGTAGTCGCCACTTCTTTATTTTCAGGCCCTTTGCTGATGTTATCTGCCATACAGTATTCTACGAGCGGAGATGATTCTAGAAAGTTATGCGGAAGTTTATTCTAATCAATTCACGACCGGAAATAGCCCATTCCAGCTAGTGCAGTGCCGAACATTATTAAAAAGAATACAAATATGTAAATCAACACATGATACCCTTCCCTAATAACCAGAAACTCATCATGTGCTAGACAACCACTGTCTCGTGTGAATGTAGCTGAAATATTACGCCGACTTCAGGGTAAAATTTTAAAAACATGAAAAATAATAAAATAATAATAAAAATAAAAAATACATGAAACATAAAAAAAATGCTAATAGTTAAAACAAAAACATGAAAACGTCTTTAAAAACTGGCTTCGCCCAAATTTTCTCTTGGTGCCCCCAAAAAATGGGGGGTCGAAAATTTGGGGGGAGCCTGCAGCCCCCCTCCCCCCCCCCCCCATCGCCCCCCTGGCCCGACATCCCCCGTAAGAAAGTTAAAAAGGATAAGCTCTTCTTCAAGATATTACGTAGTTCTTACCTTTTAGGGTAAGAAGAAAATATATCCCCTTTTTGAACTAGTCGAAAACAAGCCACACTTCTTACCTCTGCCAAGTGAAGTTTGTTACGCCTGATGCACTAGCAAACCACCCCAGGCTGTTTTGCTCTGAAAGATCAGTAAAATCAAGCAGTCCCTTGTTGAATAAGGATGTCGAGCTACTTCGTTGACACTGCTAACGGGGAAAATTAAAGACTCGCATGATGCCACGGTAAAGAAAAGCTACATAAAATATAAATATAACTGAAACTAAAGACAAATTATGTCTCATGCTACCGCTTAACACACGAAGCGGAACTTCTGAGATCGCGGCGAATGCAAGAAAGACAAAACCATCTTGCTCCCATGTTAAATAGTATATCAAATATAGGTAACACGAAAAGCGATTAATAATGCTGACATACAATGTATCCTAAACTGCCAGGAAAAGAGAGATACAAGAGATCAAAGTAGATCATTTTTTGAACAGAGAGAATCAACCAACTGTATAACCGACAAAACGTTGCATGAATAAAATTAAAAAGTAGGGAAAAAAAACCGTCACTTTTTGTTGCTCAACCTGTAAAATGGATGAACTTGAAAGATTCACAACTATCAGTGGAGTAAATAACGCTTTTTATATCTTGCGACACTTTAAGTTCAAAATATCGCCATGAAACCGTAATCCCAAACAACGTTATATAAGACACGTCAAAATAAATAGTTTGAATTAAGCGAGTAATGCTTTGCAATGCTTTAAAGTAGCCATTGTCCTTGCAATCAAGTTCTCAAAATCTTTTGTTGATGTAGAGTCTGCCAGTATTCAGAAATCGCAACGAAAGAAATCTTAATTTGTCCTACCACAGATAATCAACAAGAAATCGTTTCGCTTTCCGAGAAGAAGGAAAGACCGGAAACAAACAACTCTCTCTACTAATTTCCTCGTTGGAATCTCAAGAACTGAAACTGAATATTCGAATCTTAAACTAGGAAATGTAAATGGCTAGATCAACGTACTCACCAAGAAATCTGTCTCACCAGATGGAGAAGGAGAAGTACCAAAAGGAAAGTTAAAATTGAAAACTCTGGGAGTGTCCCTGCAGTAAGAAATATAGCCCCATATGTTAATGATTTCCCAAAAGAAACACCCTAGCCCCTGATAAACAGCGTTTTCACTAACGTGGCTAGCATTTATGCAAATTTATTGAAACAAAAGAAAGCGTTTACATAAGAAAAGAGTTCAACTTCCACAGGACTTGTTTGGTACACCAACATGGCCGCTGTTTCACTGTTTTGGAACACCAATATGGCCGCCGTGACGTCATGAGAAAACGCTCTATAACATACACGACGTGTCGCGAGGCAGCATGAACTTTCATACCAAGGGCACCCAACGACTTTTTTCTGTAAAATTAGTTGCAAGGAGCAAATATTGCCTAGAAATCTCTCAAACTTGGGAAAGGCCAGCTTGTTCCTATATCCTCTATTTTCTCTTTTAAGATCGTCGAGCGCGCGTATGAAAATAGAAATCGCGGGGATTTATGACCGCAAGCGAATATTGGGAATTTTTCTTGCTGTTAAGGGGAACTCAAAGTATTCACTTTCCTCCGAAGAAGTTTGTGGCGCCTGACTTGCTATGAAGTTCTCAACGGCTGTTTCGCTGTGCAAGGTTAACGAACCCAGCAATCGAATGTAGCGGTGCCAAGATGTATTATAACACTTATGCTCTGAAAACCTAATTCCATCAATATTAACCCTGCAAAAGAAACGACATTTGGAACTGTTTTGCTTTCCAAGAAAGTGAAAAGGACTAACATGCTTCAATACAAACATTAGAGAAAAAAAACGGAAATGATTTATCTTTGTAACATATATCTATGCTACACTACCAAGAGTTTACCAGGAAATTTATCTCTAAGAGTACAGTGAAGTACAATAAAGCTTTAGGACTCTCCGCATTTTATGATCAGCTGATAACGATACCAAGAAAGGAATACGCAGTTTAATTAACATGCACGAAATAGACGTAGGGTTTTTTTTTTGTTAATTTCAATATCTACCCGGCGTTACATGTCTGTATCAACTGGGAATATTTATAAGCTTTTCTGTTAAGGGAATCTATTTCGTAAAGGCAAAACGATTTCAACTGATTGTATGAGCTCTTCAAAGAGTTGCTTCGAACTTTTGAAATCACACGACAAACGATCCCTACTAATCGAGGTCGAGTTTTTTGAGTCTGTTATAAACAATCGCAATTCAGGAAACTTACTGCGAAAATTAAAATCTCAGGTAAGATATATGAAATAGAAAAAGGTAAGCTAAGATAAGTTTATTCTTTATAAACCAAGCTACTTACCTCGAAGTCAGCCGCCCTTTCGTACCTTTATCAGATGTGGAAAAATCTGGGACTTTCCCTGCATTCCAAGAAACAAAAGCTGTAACAAATTCAGAACTGGATGCCGAATAGTTAGAACCGATTTCCAAAATGCATGTCTAATATGAATACCTTAATGTGTACATTTTTGGTGTCGAGATAACGAACCGATAACGAATAGTCCAAAACGAGTCATTCCACTAGCATATGCAGCGCATATCTGCTGCCTCGTACCCAGACGCCTCTCTCTCGATGAAAATGTGCGCGCAAAGGAAGGCGGGAAGGAGACAACGGGCTTTCCCCTGCCATCTGTACCCTTCCCATTGTCCCGTGCGGCGGTTCATTACCAGTCGCTCGCCTCTACCTGCAGAAAACGAAGCACCTGAGGGGGAGGCTGATATTTCCGTATCCGTATAATCAGCCGACCGTTTGTCCATGTTTCGGATTTTAGAACTGTCGGTGCCTGGATAAAAAAAATTCTCTTTTGTCTTTATGATATCTCTCCTGAACGGTACCAAGATATTTTAAAAAACTGCATGATCAACTGACAGATATGAATGAGAACATATCAACATGCAGCTTAGCAGTATAGTTATTATTTTACTCGGCTAGTTTATTTTATAAAATGGTATGAAGTTTGTATCCACCTCACTGAAAACGAAATTACCCAGTTTAAATAAGGCAAATTTATATTATTTGTCTCAAACAAGTCAAAACAATTTTAGCAAAATCTTTCTTTGGAAGAGTCATTTCGCCAATATTACAGGGCGCAAAACAAACGAAAGTTTAAACTGTTTCGCTTCTTTAGGAAGTAAAAAGAAGTACCATCCTCGCATACAAACATTTTTTTAAAAAAACTGAAATGAAGTTTGTTTGTGACATATTATGCAAATCTCTCCGGGACTTTCCCTAAAACTGCGAGAAAAAAAACGGCTTTGTCCATAATGATGTCACTGATAGCTGGGCGTTATTCACAAAATCTCATCGGAGCCGAATGATCGCATCAACTAGTTTTACCCAAACGGGGATCATACAACCAAAATGAAATTCTCTTTGGTGTTCAAATGGTTAACTCCTGAATCAAAGCCTGTCGTACCTCTAGACTGGTGTCCTGTCAAGCGTGAAAACAAGAGTTTTATCGTTCTCGCTGTGTAATGACTTCTTAGCTGTTTACTCCAGCAATGAATCTATTTGGTCATATCATATGAAAAATAAATGAGAGCTCGTCCCTGAACAAGTAAGGCAAGCCATAGACAAAAGCTGGCTGAATGAAAATACCTTCCTGAAAGTCTGTAGCGTTCAGTGCGTTACTCGTTATGTTTCTGGTGAAAACACGACTGAAAGCAGCATAATCCAAACGTCAAACCTCAACTAGGCTTCCGTGCCTCTTAACTAGTGTGATGAAACCGAAATTGAAAAAAATCCCTGACTCTCCCTGAATTCCAAGAAACAAAAACGCTATGTACTCGATGTCACTGATATTCACAAAGTCTCGATCGGAGGAGAATTGGCTTGGACTGCTGACACTTAGGTGCGATGGGATCGGCTCGTACTGTCCAAGCATTGTAATGGTAAAATACCAACAGAGTCATGGCTTTCTCTGTAATACGTGAGACAAAGGGTCAATAGGGATATGGGTAGCCCTCTAAAAAGGCTCCAGTAATAACTTTCAAATGACACATGTCTAAGACTCACGGCAGTGGATCCTGGAGCAACAATTCGTGCATCAATTTAGTCAATTCGCTTATTATCTCCGACAGCCTAACGGGTTGCACTAACAGGCACAGTTAACAGACAATATGTAACGTCGAACAGATCACATGGACACACATGGATGGAGTAAAGCCTTCTTCAACATTAAACACGGGAATTACCGACTTGTTTCTTGCTGAATTAGGTAGATTTGACTATTATATACATGGAAAAGGCTCATTTGAAACAAATTGAAAACTTTCTTTAAACGCCCTTGTGGTTGTTTCAGTCTTCCTTAGACGTTCCAACAGGCACTTTTATAGTACGCAATCATGAATAACACGCAACAGGCGCTCCTTGATCGGTGAACGCGTTCACGCACCTCCTGACCATCTTTGCGAAAGGCGAATCGTTGCAAAGACAGAGTGCGATCTGGGTACGAGTTAAAAGTATAGAAATTCAAACTTTAGGGCTGGTTTTTTGAACAAAGAATAGATGGCAGGGCCCGCAGAGCAGTTTTTAATTTTCGATATAAGTTAACGAACCTCGTTATAACGAACATATTTTGCCACACCCTTGACCCTTCGTTATATCGAGGTTCCACTGTACTTAATTTTATTTATTTATTTTTCAAAAAGTGGGGGGCCCTGGCTTCCCCAGCCCTTCCCCCTGCGGGGGCCCTGGACGGGTTAAACTACCGTTCCATTAATTAAAATAATAGTTGCGAAATATGACACTTATACACAGGTCCTTCAATAGGCTAGTCTGATTATCAGGCTTTTCTAAGGGGCTACGAGACAGGAGATTTTCGCTTTTCTTTTCCCCTTTTTCCTCCAAAAACGCCTGATACTCAGGCTGTCAACAGGCCTTTAACAACTTCCAACTACCAGAAAACCCTCACTTTCAAAACGAGGCCAAGTGCAGAAACAGTCCTCACTATAAAAATGATTTTTTTAATGATAATATAGATAGCTCATTTCACATCTAAGTTTTTTCACAGACTTGACGCAATCCGTAAATGAACTGAGGACAACCCCGTTCCTACGGACGGGTAGGAGAGAACCCTGGGAACGAGGTTGACCAGAAAGTTGCATACCCTTGCGAGGGCAAAATGTGGTTTGCGCATGCGCTGGAAACGATCCACGATCTTAAACTTGCAGGGCATTGAGGGGTAGAGTAAGATCACTACACTAGCGAGGTTACAATCAACAATAAGTTAAAGAGATAAATTATTTTCTATTTCACTTTGAACATTTCATTCAGGTTCGTACCCCCGACACCCAGGCCTCTCGGTTTAAACTGGCGTCAGAAGAACAAGAAGGTCGCCTATGATTGTTACGTATATCTCGTTGGTTCCGGCCATCGCCGCGTAAAGGATGAACAAACAAACTGGCGCCGGTAAAATAACCTTCGTGTTTCTTCCGAATTTGAGGGAAAAAACCCTTGAAGAATCTCTTTGACAATGACTCTGAATGCCGCGAGGATTGTGAATATGATAACAAATGAAATAATCATTGTAGTATAGTAGTGAAAGTGTTTTTGCAGATGTCGTGCGATGAATATCCCTTCAGACCAAAAAGTTGAAAAAAAATCTTGCGGTAAAAGGAGGGCGGAAAGTTAAGAACTTGGTCAAAAATAATACACGCCCCGGAGTATTGTTAAATCCTTTACTTACTACAACTGCTCAGTATATTTACTACTTGTCAATACTAAGAAAGTAAGAGCGTATTTACAGCGTACAGACCATACTTGTTGCTATTCCAGCTTGAATAAAGCAGACAATATCAGTCGGTTCTAAATTCAGGATATAAACTTTACCACCATAAACTGAATGAGGACTATATACAAGTTATACGTTAATTCTGAATATCACACTTCTTGAGTGCACTTTAATACTGCATGTAACACTTCCTTAATTATCCAACTGGCAAAGAAGAGCCACACCACGCACGATCCAATGGGACTGCGGCTGATAAGATGGCAGGCGCAAGTCCATCAAAAAGTTAGTGGAGTGGCCTGTGGTAGAGAGCGTACCTTTCCTCTCGCTCGTGTTGTAAACAGGGGCGACAAAATGCGGCCGGTCAACAATCTCTTCCTTCTTGCAAAGTTTCGGCCACAAAACAGGCATACTATCATACAAAGCTTTCCCGCGCGACTCTCCAATCACTCTCTTTTCTCTATCCCATCGAGAGCCTTCCATCATGGACACAGTCCTCGGGTGGAGTTTCGCAATTATTGTCGCCGAGAACCTCGAAGTCAAACGTTAGGAGATCAATGGGAACGGTGTATTTTTTGGCCCCTTCAGCTGCTTTGATCCCGGTAAGAAGGCCTGCGTGAAGAAAAAAAACAGATACCCAGAACACGGGAGGCGCTCCATTGTGAAATTGTCATACCACTCTTAAAGAAACTTGAGGCGAGCAATCAGATCATTGATGTAACTGCCAAGTGGTTTAGGAGATGGCTAGGACTTCTTCATCCACAGACCAGGGATTTTGCCTTTAAGTATGCCGCTCGCTACCTCCTCTAGTTCAGAGGACATAACAACCAGGCCCTGTGGAACAATGTTTAGGGATCATATAAAAGGTCGGGTAAACCGGCTTAGTGAGTCCCATGCCTAAACACGCAGCGAAAACAACATCCTGTAAGTTGCCTACCCCATAACAAAGGAGCAAAATATATACCCGCAGGGAGAGGTGAGAGGAAACGGTAACATGTCTCGGGTACATTTCCTAGAGACAAGTGCAGTATGCAACATGTCGTCCAATATCGCACACAGATGAACGCAACATGATTTGAAATAACGGAGGTTGCCTGACGTACTATTTCCACCTTAGGAGAAACTGTATTTACTGCTTTCAGTCAGCGACAGGTTCGAGAGGGTCCAGTAATACAGTCAACTCTCTTTAAACAGACATCAAGACTTAGTCTCTGTCATATTTGACCCTCTATGCATTGGACACCTGGAGTAAGTCATTTTCAGTCATTTTCTCTGACTCTCTATAAGGCGCGCAGACACTTCCCGTCGCAATGGCCACGGTCTGCCTTAGAGACTGTAAAGGAGTCAAGATTCTACTTCACGTTTAGTCAAAACTTCAAACAAGAACTCGATAAAAATAGCTATTCAATTTACCTGAAGTTCACTCACCTTAACAGCTTTCTGTATGTTCATAAGCGAAGATCGCACGACTTCTCGTTAGCCTGTTAAACCTGACCATTTCCTGCACCAATACGGTGTTCATACTCTGCGTATAGGTGGTGGGGTATTTCCGCAGTGCCACTTCCGTGTCAAAGTTCTTGTGTAAAATATCTTCAGCTACCCCAAAGAGTATCTCGTCGTCGGATTTTCCACCTTTGGCGGAAGCTCGAGACTGCGTCAAAAGGATGCTGTTGGGTTTCCTGTTGGTTCTTACTGATGTCTGCATTTGGCGTGCATTCCAAATACCTCAGGATGCGCAATGAGCAGAAGGCTGCGTCCGTACTCGATGTACGATGCGTAGTCGCCTTCTTTAGGAGCAAATTAGTTGCCGCTTGGCGAAAACTTGTACTCTTTATTGTCTATGATGGCCGGGCAGTAGAACTTATCCTGGATTGTCAACAGGGTTCGTCCGTCACGTTACACGGCCTCCGTAGTTGCATTCTCCCGTGAGGTGGCTCAAAGGGGGAAACTGGACGTCCTGTAACGCAAAAACATGCACCAGCGCACATTAAAACAGTAGGGACGAAACCTATATACAGGCGATTCGCTCTGACCGAACACCTCTAATTAACAATTATTCCACGAGTGCGCGTTGGCTGTAATCATTTCACATCCAAACAAGCGCGAGTGCAATAATTGCTTTATTAAAAACGCCCACAAAATATCGAGAATTCTTCCCGTCTTTATTACCATATCAAAAGCAGTCTTTTGAAATATGGTCAGGAAACGAGCAGCGGCCTTTCAAGTTTGAATCAACCAAGAAAGTTGGAAGTTCAGGACTTGTACGGTAAAAATAACTATTTTTGAACATGGACTGTTGATAGTCGACTCATGCACGTAGGGCCAGCTGTGGTACCATGATTTGAAACGTGCGGAAAGAGAGTCAAAAAACAAGATTTCACCCACGGTTAACTGTTATTTTTTTCTGCTTTATCAACGCGTGCTTTGTCGGTTTATTTAGTTGAAGTTTTCTCCGGACCGAGTTGGCTTTCCCCTTCTGGCGCTGACTCTCCTTCTAGTCAGGTGGCTAAATGCTCGGATCTATACAGAGCGGACAAAAGCACCAAACTTTGCATGGTTGTAGCTTAGGATATGTTAGTCAATTTTAGGATCGGTGCCCACTGCTACCTGTTCAGGATTTGCAGCAACTGCTCAGTGAAGTTCTTTACGAACCTTCCATGATGGGCTCCCTGTGGTGAAAATTGAAATCCCTTGTTTTTTTTTACATATTTAGATGAACGTAACATTTAAGACATGAAAATAGAAATAGAAATAATATTATTATTGAAATTAATGAGAAAAAACTAGATAACTCGATGATTGAACAAGAAAATCCAGGGAGATGTTTTCAGATTCGTAGTCAGTCCCACGCGGCCTTTCAAGATGGCGGCTTGAAGTCTTCACTATGTGGGTTGTAAGTATCCGTAAAAAATTGCTGTTTTTTATGCAAAATTGTGCTAATTTTGAATCAAAAAATGTTTATGTAAAGTTTCAACCTATTCGTAGTGATATATGTGCTATCAAAAGCCACATTTTCGTTTCATATTTTACGAATTATTAACCGCTTTACTGAAATCGTTTTCTTGCTGGATTAAGATTTTGAACTAAGCTGAGATGTTTTCTGCGCACCAAGATGGAGATCAATTGGGATCGTTGTCTCATTTGCCAAGGATCCACAAGAGAAGATTTGAGATGCCCGAAAAATGCCCATTGGTTTAATTCACGCGGTACAAGCGTTTATAGAACGTTCCTTGAAAATGTAAGAAAGAGGACTGTTTGCCTGTTGCCGTTAAGTTCGATATTGAAAACACTACAGTCGATACCCTAATAGTAAAAAATGCAAAGTGGCATCAGTCCTGTCACCTTAAGTTTAGCAAGTCCAAGTTAGATAAAGCAAAAGAAAGGAGGAACAAGACTGTTGAAGCAGATCGGCAACAGCAAGTTGTAGATCGTGGCACGAAACGAGCTCGGAAGGCTGACACTAGTGAGACCGAAAAGTGTGTGATATGTGACGAACATGATGGGGGCCACCTACACAGTTTCTGTACGTTGGAAGCCGACAGAAACCTAAGACGTATTGCTAGCGATTTACAGGACTATGGCCTTCTCTCAAGAATATCTGGTGGAGATGTGATTGCTATAGAGGCGAAATATCATATGTGCTGTCTAACTAAGTTGCGCAATAGGCATAGGTCAGAAGAACGCAAAAAGAAAAGTGAAGCTGCATGGAAGGCCGAGGAAGACGAGAAAATAAATGAATCAAGAGCATTTGTTGAACTCACTGAATACATAGCCAATGCAGTGGAGAATGAAACACATTTTTTTTTACTCTCCGAACTCCATAAGCTCTATGAAAATCGACTAAAGGATTTTGGAATAGAGAAATCAGTCAATCGGTTTAGACTGAAGAACAGGCTATTGGGTGAGTTCCCTGAGGCACAGGAACAAAATGATGGACGGCAGACTATAATTGTTTTCACGGAAGGCCTTAAAAGCGTACTAAAAGAGGTTTTAAAGGAAAGAGACTTCTGTGATGATACTTTAGTCTTAGCACAAGCCGCAAAGATAGTCCGTCGAGACATGTTTTCTCACGAGGGATTTACTTTCTCTGGTGCTTTTCCCCTTGAATGCCAAGAAAATTCGGTCCCAGCAAGTCTCAAAACACTCATATCTATGTTACTAAATGGTATTAGTCTTAAAGAACAAGAACATAAAGAGTCGCAACCTTGCCTCACAATATGTCAGACGGTTCTGTTCAACTCGAAGAAGCGTTCATCAAGTTTTTCAAGGCATACCAGAGCAAGAGAGCCGTCATTGCCAATTTACATTGGTTTTAACATACACTCACTGACCAGATGCAAGACATTGATAACCAAGATGTACCAGCTAGGCTTGTCTGTCTCCTATGATAGAGTTATAGAGATTCAGGAATGGCTTGCAACGGCTGTTTCCGAACGTTTCGAGAAAGATGGCTGCGTAGCACCTGCATGTCTTAAGAAGGGACTGTTTTGTGTCAGAGCTCTCGATAATCTCGACCATAACCCGAGCTCTACTACAGCGTCATCATCCTTCCATGGTACTGGCATAAGCATTTTCCAATTCCCAACCGAGAACAATCCTGGCCAGAGTCGACCGCCGATAACTGTCCCACAAAATGGCACATCTACACATTCCCTTCCTGCTAGCTATGCTGTTGTCCCTCCAACGGAGCTTAAAACTACGGCTACAACAGTGCCAGCACGGAATCTCTGTGAACCAAGCAACACAATCGAGGATCAAAAGTCACTAGAAAGCAGATGGGTGGCACATTCAATGGAACTGTTGAACAAAGAGCATCTAAACTCGGAAGATAAGATTGCATGGTCAGCCTATCACTCTGCTTATCAGTCAGTCACGAAGGATCCTCCTGCTGTTTCTGCTCTTCTACCCCTCTTTTACGAGAAAGCTGCAACGCCAGCCATGATTAAGCACGGGATGGATGTGCTTAAGCAAGCTATTACGTTTTTAAATCCGCCCCAGATACCAGTTATAGCTCTTGACCAGCCCTTGTTTGCTTTGGCAAAGATGGTGCAGTGGAGGTGGCCAGGAACTCATGGTGAAGATAAGTACGTAGTGATGTTTGGGGGATTGCATTTAGAGATGGCTCTGTGGAACACCCTAGGAGATTTGCTCGAGTCATCTGGTTGGACTGCGGCCTTGGTGGAAGCAGAGATTGCATCATCTGGCGTTGCCGATTCCTCTTTGAAGGCATCACATCTAACAAGAACAAGGTAATTCCAGCGTTTTGAAATTGACCGTTAAAAAAATCAGACGAAAGAAGACGAAAGGGTGGTTCACACTTGAAAACAAGCTCAAGATATTAAGAACATGTGTCTTTTTTCTTTTCCTTTCCTTGCGAAAGAAAGAAAATCAAAAGGAGCTGCGTTCTCCATACGGTGAAGCTTGCGCCTAGTGTGAACCACGTGTACGAAAGAAGTTACTATGACTTACGACTGTTGTTCATGCAGTTGCCTCCAAATGTAAACCATCCTTAACAAATGAACTCTGTTCTATTTTGCAGGCATGCTCATCAAGTCACACTATTGGCGCTTAGCAAGTTAAAGCAGGAGGCTTATGCGTGTTCTGCAAGCGATGACGGACAACCCTCACTAAGTACTTGGGAGTCCCAATTACGCAACAGAAGCCCAACGTTCCTGTTCTGGGACATGATTATAGGCTATGAGACGTTAATCCTGATGTTCATCTGCGGGCATCGGGAAAAGTGCTTTTCCTTGTATGTAGAAGTTTTGGAAGAACTGGTCCATATCTTTTTCGCTCTCGATCATGTGAACTATGCTAGGTGGGTTCCAATTCACCTAAGAGACATGAGATCTCTTCCTTCGGCAATCCAGCATGAGTTTGAGCAGCAGAAACACTGGGTGTTGTCAAAGACGAACAACAGATTCCCGGCGATCCCTATCGACCAGGCACATGAGCAGGAGAATAAGAATGTCAAGTCAGTTGGAGGAGCTGTTGGACTTACTGAAAATCCAGTGGCATTTAGGTAAGTATCGAACAATCAGCTTACATCACTTAACATAGTGATAGACCACCTATTTAAAGCTATAGTGTTGCTCAATTTAGTTTATGGTTTGTTTGTATATGAAGCCTCTGAGGCTGAACTTACAACTGCGCAATGTGTTTTACATAGATGGTTCAAACGTAATTACATTCTCATTATGTTAACATCCGCCGGCTCTTAGAAATACAAGACAAAAGAATAAATAGCAAGGTGTCAAAGTCAGAAGGCCACCTTCTTTACTATATGTTACCTTAAGCAAAAGAGACCAGCTGTTAGTTTCGCCGCAGTCTGCTGCCGCGCCTAAGCTTAGAATTAATACGCGGAGGTTTAAAAGCACATCTATAAATCGCTTGATTTTTAGATTTATTTTAGTTATTTTGATCTTATTTTTGGTATTTTATAATTCATTTGTATGGTATCGTTTGTTGTAAGTTTTATCTTAGCTTTAGCTTTTATCTTTTTGCTATTGTTGTGACATAGGATATGTATTTCTATTCTATGAAATAAATACCTGTCATTATTAAATGCCATTAACTATTGCGATATCTTTTGTCTGTCTTAAGGCGATGGATGCTTTCCGGCCCGGAGGCAGCACGTCTCATTTCCCAGTTCGAGGAAGAGTATCTGGTTGACGATGATCCAGAGAGCCCTAAGAACTTTCAGAACCACGAATCTGGCAAAGCAACACAGCTTCTCTTTCAGCGTCAAGTGCGCAGTCTTACGGATGTCATACGTACTATGGGAAACCCTTTCATTGACGACTTTCCAGAGTTGGTGAGGTTAGACAGCAGAGATTGCATGGATGTCGCAGTTGCTGAAGCACATCGTTCACTAAGGGATGTTGGAAAGCAGCAGTATGCAGAGTATCGAAGGAGTGTAGTAACGGAGTGTGCGAAATCCATTCACGATCCAATCAAGAAAAACAACCTGCCATTGTTCAAGAAACCACAACCAAGGTCAACCTCAAAACAGGGAAAGAAGATATCCGCCCTACAGAGCAACTTGGCTCTCTTTGCACAGCTATATATCGCCATGCAAAATAGGGAAAGTGACCTAAAAGAATTCTTCTCTCATGAAGTGCAGGCGTTCCCTCCATCTCTTTCCGAGTATAGGAACTTACGACTACCAACAGCTAAGTCAGATCTTTTAGCATGTCTCCCCCAGTCAAATGAGCTGCCTGATCCGCCCCGACGCTTTGACTGTACAATTCTTGATGGAGCTGTAATTGTTCATTGTCTCCCCACTACTGGTGCTTCTACCTTTGACGAGTACGCAGACCAGGTATTCATACCGCATTTGCAAAATCAGATCCAGCATTCAGAGAGAGTAGATGTCGTGTGGGATGCATACATTCCAGGAAGTTTGAAGGAATCTACGAGGGAAAAACGAGGGACAGGAGCAAGGCGAAAGGTTTCCGGGCAAGCAAAGTTGCCAGCCAACTGGATGCAGTTTCTTAGAGACTCCTCAAATAAAACTGAGTTGTTCCAGTTTCTGACTTCGAAAGTTGCTGCCTTCAAGTTCCCAGCGAACAAGAGAGTCTACATTACATCAGGTAGCTAATGTTTTATTTATACGGGGTGCACATGTGTACTACACTGGTATTTTTTTTTTTTTTTTTTTTCTTTCTTTTATAACTATTTTCACTCACAGGTCAAGCAGTGTTAAAAGGAGGAGGGGTAGGAGAACCGATGCCAAACTGCAACCATGAGGAAGCAGACACACGGATTGTTGTCCATCTGTGCCACGTTCTATTGAGCAGTAAAACGGCACTTGTTCGGACGGTAGACACTGATGTTGTTGTAATCCTAGTTGGAAAGTTCACCGATCTTCGTTTAGTCAATTCAGAGGCAGACGTATGGGTTGCTTTCGGTATGGGAAGAAATTTTCGGTTAATCAGCATCGGCGATATCTCGGCTTCCCTTGGCGTCTCAAGGTCGCGCTCCCTACCAGTGTTCCATGCCCTTACTGGCTGCGATACAACGTCCCAGTTGTACGGCATAGGCAAACGTTTGGCCTGGCAAGCGTGGGAGAATTGCAGCGAATACGTCACGCCTACCCTAGAGTTTCTGGCTACGCAACCATTTCAGGAACTTTCCACAGACTCCACCCACTTCTGCAATCTGGAGCGGATGACTGTCGTTTTGTATGACAAAACGAGTCCCCGGAATTCTGTCAATGAGACGAGGATGGATCTCTTTTGCAGACGTACTGAAGACATTGACTATCTCCCTCCAACCCAAGTAAGGCAGAAAAATGAATCAGCAGAAATTTCTATTTACATTGCAAAAACATTAATTGGATTTTTGTTATTCCTAGAACGCGCTGTTGCACCATGTTCAGCGGGCCATCTTTCAGGCGGGCATCTGGACCACAGCTGACCGAACCATTCAAGACATTCCTTTGCCTGACAGCTTTGGCTGGAAAAAGGATGGCGATACTTGGAAACCTGTGTGGATCACCATCCCCGAGGTGTCGAAGAGTTGTCAAGAGCTGCTAAAGTGCTCGTGCAAGCAACAGTGCACTAGGTGTACATGTGTAAAGGCCAACTTACGTTGCACCCCACTTTGCAAGTGCAAATGCAGTAAAAGTACCTCAGAGTAGCTCATTGCTTGTATATAAGCAAACAAATTCTAAACTGGGAGGCTTAGAGACAGGGGATCGTCGTAATTGTTTTCTATTTTAAAAGGATGTGAAGCTTTTATACTAGCATTTTAAAGTAATAGCACTATTCAAAAGCATCTCATTCCCAATGTAACTTGCAGTGGAGAAGCAAATAAAAGCCTAGCGAGACGGCAGACAGAACATGGTTGTAAAATCTGTGCTGCTATCGTTTTTTGTTTCTTAATGTTTTCCCTATCTTTTATCGTAATTTTTACAAAGTACCATATGAAATTGCCCTGTGGGGCCTGGGTACGAGTGAAAGCTGTCAAGCTATAATCTAATCAAACAGAGTTGTTAGTTAATCTTTAAAAAAACGAAGTTCCCGTTTTCTTTAAAGGATTTCTGCCGGCTCATTTTGACGAAATTAAGCGTAAAATTAGATCTTGAAAGTTTTGGCACAGGAAACCCAACAGTGCAAATTTTCAGAAATTGATTGCCGATTATTAGAAAATCGGCTTCAGTTGGAAGTGGGCACCGATCCTAAAATTAACTAACATACCCTAACCTACATTCATGCAAAGTTTGGTGCTTTTGTCCACTCTGTATAGATCTCACCAAAATTTTGCACTAAGCCACCTGACTATTCCAGGTCTGTTCACTGTGCCCCTGATGAGAATGACAGACCTTCTGAGCGGACTAAATTTTATAATAACATCAGTCTATGTTAATAACAGTGTAAAATTGCTATTTATCTATTTAGTTCTCGTACCATAGCTGAATGAGTATTTACCACTTACTAAATGCTATGCATTCTTATTAAAAAATAACTAACGTATTTGTGGCTATTCTTCCCGCAGCTGCATGTAGTTTACGCTCAATGAACTAATGTGTGGTCATTGAACTACTGGTGTGGTTATGGATCTCTTGTGTACTTATTGAACTGCTGTGTGGTTATTGAACTAACAAAAAGGAAAATCGAGTATTCTTCCCGACTTTATTTGTAAAAACAACCGATTATCAGTTTGTTTTTAATTTTGAGCAGACCTGTACGGTTACCATTTTTGAAGAGCATGGTATAATGGCTCATATACCATAATGGCTAAGCCAATCAGAGTTCTAGAATTGCATTATTCAATGATTCAGGTTTTAATAATTACCTGATAATGATGCCATTCTGAATAGAGAAACTGTCAGTTGGTAGCCCAGCTTGTTCCAGTCCCTTATCTTCACAGGGTCTCCCAAAGTCTCCGGTCACCGAGAAGTCATTCGAACAGGGGATGCTGGTGTCACGGAAAGCTTTCACCCATTCTGCAGTTTGTTGCTGAAAAGTGAACATACTTCCTTAAAACAAGAGAAATTATTAGTCTCGCTTGCGCAAGCAGCGAGACTCATAATCGGCAACGCGTTTTTCTTCGTATTTAGGACACAAAAGGAGAGTCACGTAAAAGAACACAACGAAGACTTAAAAATCTAAGCGGACTTAAGATCTCCAGTCTGTGGTCTGCGAGCCGGAATCTGCGGTTGTAAGTCATACAGCACAAATTCATGTCAATGAAAGCTTAACGCCATACAGAAAACGACTACTGGGCAGAATCTTACAATTCAAGCGCGACCACAACTACAAGTTTATTTGGACGGCTAACGGTAAAATAATTCTGAAGAAAACCGAGAGTTCCACTACGAAATGTTTCGTAACCCATGGGGAATTCGAAGAGTTTCTTGACGAGCTCAATTAATTAGCTATCAGTTTAATGACTTCTATAAACTTATATTATTACGGAGGCAAAAATGGCTGATTACCAGGAAAACGTAAGTAGTTGTTTACCATTTTATGATTTAACTGAGTCTACTTAGATCCCACCCTCCTCTTTTCTGACTGCGATGATATTGGATATTATATCGCGATAATATCACGTTAGAATCTACTAGAGTCTATTTAAATCGTCCTTTCCTCTTTCCTGAATGCGATGATATTGGATATTATCACAATAATATCATGTATGACAATATAAGAGCAAAATATCAGATAATAATATAAATTATCGTTGGATAGAGTTAGTACGTTATATCATTATAAACAATTAGAGAAATATCTGATAAACAATTTTGATATTTTTAGTCTGATAAAAAGTTTGACAATGTTCGATGTTAGACCTATTCCAGATCAATTATAAAAATCTGATAACTCAGGGGCACCCAACGGCAATTTTCGGGAAAATATCTGTTCGGAAGACGATTTGAGATCTAGAATTTTCGGAGCATTTGTTGTAAAATTTCTTGCTTGCCTGCCTCTCCTAGGATTTTCGAACATCTACAAAATGGTATAATTACCCATTTTCAAGGGATTTTGACCCTAAAAAAGGCCACCTAGAATTTTCGGCAGCCTTTTCCTGGCTGAAATTTTCGAGAAGGTAAGTTTTTATCCCTACAATTTTCGGATCACTAGACTTTCAGCTAGGAAATCCGAACAGATGAAAAATTTTTAGGGGATAAAAAGATGCCTATATCTACCGTTTGAATACTAAAATACGTTCACCAATGCTATGTTAAGTGGTCTTGAACTATATCCTCGTTGAGTGCCCCTGATAACTATCTGATAAATTAATGATATCCTTTCGATATCGCAGCTTTATGCAAATCCAAATAAATTCGACGAGTGCGACCCAGATTTAATGTTAAATACCCCCTGCTCAGAATATTATTCAGTCCGTAGCTTTAATAAAATGCTTGTAAATTCAGACGCAAAATCTTTTTCAGTTCTTCACTGTAATATTAGAAGTTTATCTAAAAACCTAAATCTATTAGAAGAACTATTATGCTCCCTTGACTCCAAGCAGGATATACTTGGAATTACAGGAACTAAATTAGGTGAGAAGTCTATTTCTAATGTAAATATCAAAGGCTAGAATTTTTTTTCACAGGGGCTCGCCAACAAACGCAGGTGAAGCTGCTTTATATATAGCCAATAATCTTAAAGCTGTATGTAGGCCTGACATTGAATTTGACGTAGCGCTAGTTGAATCCTGCTGGACAGAAATTGATGCTGGTTAAGGTAAAAAGGAGATCATAATAGGTTTTATCTACATAGACTACGAGTAGTCCCCCATTTGTCCTCAGGGATAGTAGAGCGAGCGAAAAACCTACGAGGCTTACTGATCACACAGCAACACTCATTAACCATATATTTATATAAATTGTTTACAAAATTTCACAGCAGGAATCCTGACAGTTGATATAACAGATCATCTTCCGATTTTCGGCTTAGTCAGAACCCAGCCTACACGGAATGATAGTAACAAAAAATATTTTCGAGACTACTCAAATTCAATAAAGATCTATACTTAGATGATATAAAACTGATCGATTGGCACGAAATCCTCAACCCAGAAAAGAATCTAAATGAAAAGGTACAGGACACAACCAATACCCTGAATAAAATTGTAGACAAACATGCGCCTATCAAGCTGGCTAGCCAAAGCAAGCAAAGGCAACTTGATAAGCCATGGCTCACTAAGGGTATCCTAAAATCGGTAAAAAGGAAACAGAAAATGTACCGTACGCATTTCTTAAGCAAGGACTTACAAAAAATCGGGGAATATAAACATTATGCAGCTATTCTTTCACATCTTAAGAATAAAAGTAAGACAGAATACTATAACATGCAATTTGCAAAGTACAAAGACAACCTTAAGCAAACTTGGAAACTTATTGGTACTCTTGTTAAAAGGAAAACCAAAGGTCAAACTTTCCCCACGAGAATCTCTCACAATCACAGGACTTTTACACAAGAAAAGAACGTTGCCGAATTATTCAATAACTTCTTGTAAACATTGGGCCAACTTTAGCAAAGGAAATCAAAACTGATCATACAGACCCTTTGCAATATATAGAATCTACGCCATCAAACAGTTTTTACCTTGCTCCAGTAACCCAAACACAAATATTTACATTATTTGCTGGGCTAAAAGGAAACAAAGCATCCCTTATTGTTCCTAACAAGCTTATTAAATTTGCAACTGAACAGCTCTCTGCACCCTTTACTGAAATATATAATGAATCAATATTATCAGGGGAGTTTCCTGAAATATTTAAGATATCAAAAGTAACCCCAATATTTAAAAGTGGTAGTCTATCTGAGTTAGGAAATTACAGGCCAATAGCAGTTATTTCTCCCTTTAGTAAAGTACTGGAAAGACTAGTATAATTATGACCAACTTGTGTCCTATCTGGAAAAAGAATGTCTACTTTTTAACTTCCAATTTGGCTTTCGAAAGGGATATTTCACTGAATATGCTACTCTAGAAACTGTGGAAAAATTAAAGTCAGCAGTTGATGATCAAAAAATATCATGTGGTATCTTTTTAGACTTTTCCATGGCCTTTGTTTCAATTAACCACCATATTCTCTTAGAAAAATTATATAAGTATGGGATCCGAGGATTCCCCCATGCATGGTTTTCAAGCTATATATATGTAACTACTCGTAAGCAATATGTCAAAATTGGTAATACAGAATCTCGCCTGAAAACCATCACATGAGGTGTACCTCAAAGCTCCACACTACACTGTAGGTCCACTGCTGTTTCTATTGTATATTAATGATTTGCCCAGGTCTTCGAAGAAATTAACTTTTAGGATTTTTGCAGATGATACAAATATGTTTTATTCTTCAAAAGACCCAGAACAATTACAATCAGTTATCAATGAAGAACTTGGAGAGGTCTTAAAATTCTGTGCAACAAATATGCTGTCCATTAACTTCAAGAACGCTAATTACATGATAATTACTTCACCTAAGAAGAAAACAAAATCAGAATAATAGCTTGTAATATAGAGCAAAAGTCCCAGATTAAATATGTGGGTGTCTTTATTGATGAACATCTAAAATGGGATGCTCAGCTCCAGCACATTAACAAAAAATAACAAAAAACATTGGAATTTTATTTAAGCTTAGACATTATGTGCCTATAAGTACACTCAAACAACTGTACTATACTCTCATATATCCGTATCTAACATATGGATTAATGAGCTGGGGTACTGCATACCAAAATAAGTTAAATAAAATCAAAGTAAGTCAAAATAACTGTATTCACTGCATCTTCTTTGCAAACAAAAGAGAAAGTCCCACATTGTAGTTTACACTATTAGAAATCTTCAAGTTAGGGAATATCTTTAAATTAAAAATTGGCGCTCTTGTGCATAAAATTCAATATAAAAAAAAAAGATACACCTCCTGCCCTCTATGACTTAGTTCAACCAGCTTCAGCTGTCCATAATTAATTATAATACTAGGTATGCCACTAATCAAAACCTGTGAAGACCGTTTTCCTGAACTAATTATGGCCTAGCAAGGTTTAGTGTAGTGGCATCACTGACCTGGGAAGCAACACCTAAGTAAATTAAGTGTCTCCCCTCGAACAGTTTTAAAAAGAATATAAACTCTTTCTACTTGACAGTAAGGCATCTTGAACAACCCTAATCTGTTATTTAGCTCTATTTATTTGATTATTTAATTTAAATAGTTTTTTATAAGTACTGTGTAACCTCCACCCACTTGTAACTGCTCTGTGGTAGTAGCCAACTCGAAAGCTTGGCTCCTTTGGCTGCTACACACTCTTTTCCTTTGTTATGTTTAACTCAATGTATCGTTAGCTCTGTTTTTACTTCTTCTTTTTTTTCTCTTATTGTTGTTGTGTTGTAATTGAATAAGTGTGAATAAATGAACTTGAACTTGAACTTGGACAGTCTATTGCGAGTCTCGATTCGCGACTCGATTAGCAATTTATTTACTCTAAGAAAATTAGGAGAATTGTTTACCTTGTCTTCAGGGTCGCTTTCTCTTGCTGATCTTGTTATCCAACAGTCATTCCTGTGAGTTGTTTTGCAGGTTGCCATTCTATTCCACTTCACCAAGAATCTCAAATATGTGATGCAATGTTGTCAACCACTAAAAAGAATTCACAAAAATTAACTTCATTTGACAAGGCACTCCCTCGTTTGGTCTAGACAGGGATGCAGGCTTTTAGCCAGACATTGAAAACTGGCCGTCCAGAAGGCATGTTTTTCCAAAACGCATAAGAGATTAGGTGAATTTTCCTTGTGTTTCTTCTGGCTAAAACCTTGCAGGGATGTTATGCTGTACAGAGTATGGTTTTCAGGGTCTTGAATCTTCCCCAGTATTTTGTGTCTTTAACAGGGAGTGTTTTTGAACTGAAACCCTTAAAAAGAGTACGTGTGAAGGCTGCAGGTTCCATGAAATTGGTATGAAAAAATTACCTAATTCTGTATGCGACACCAAATTAATCAGGGTTACAGTTGAACCTTGATTATATGGACTTTTCAATTATACACATTTGTTTTGCTGGTCCTGTTTTTCATGAATATTTACCCTTTCAGCCCTATTTAAGAGTGATCAGCATCAAGTTTCTCCTTGTAATATTAATGCCTTGTAAAACAGAGTGGTCACTAGCAAGGCTGCTGCCTAATGGGTGCCCGGTTGCCTGAGGTGCCTATGATTTACCCTCGGGCGACCAAAATTTCAAACAGGGAGCCCAAACAGGCGCCTAAAACATATGATTCTCAGGCTAACTTCCAGTGAACAAACAACAAAATTCCCTGCTCATTCTGCTCTTTTGAAATGACGAAGGAAAACATCGTTTGATCGTCATTCATAGGCAAAAATATATTACCACTGATAAAAGGTAAACAAGCAGCACTCATGTCTTGAAATTCGCTTCTGTGACTTCTGCTACAGAGCAGTTGAAGTTTCTCATCTGAAAATGGTGTCAAATGAATAATTTGATAGTCTGTCAAAAACCTTCGATAATAAAATCATGACTTTTCTTTCAGCGTTAGAAATGTTAGGTCGCTACTGCATGAAGTAAAACTGAGAAAAAGTTGTGATCCGTGGAAAAGCAAGCTGGCTTTAAATTACACGTGACATCGGTATGCTATTAACATTTGCAAGTTTGTATAGCATTTTCTATCTTGCTAAGAACACAAACGGTACACTTGGAGGTTTCTTTTATCATTTAATCAGCAACATCTACGCCTTCCTTACTTTTTGCTGTACGTTTTGTGAGAACTTTTGAAAGGCTCGCAAAAACATTCCAGTTTTTCAAAATGATTCACAGCGGCTATTCAAGATCATACTTCAATCTCTTCTTAATTTACTCTGTCGCGTGCAATGCCCGTAAATACAAACCTTCACATAAATAAAAACAGTTGACAGTGATAGTTGAAAAGATAGACTTGATACAAAAATACTGAGTCAATTTTCCAAACTTCCAGAAACAAACCTTTTGTTGGTCCTTTTTTATCACCTAAAAACTTAAACTTAACTTCGCTCAAATTGTAGACGCAAGGTCCATTGGTCTGTGCATTCAATGTATGTGCGAATGATTATTAAGTTTCTTGAGAAATACATTGTTTCCTGAAATCCTTTAGAGTGGTGAGTATAAAAAATGCTGGTTTCTCAAAACTTGAGACTTGGTTTTCGTGTTTCAAAACTCGATTCGTTTGAGGCTCAAGTATTGTTCCAGTTTTGTCTCATCAGGCAACGTTCCTTTTAAGCCTTCCCAACTTATCTAGGAAGATCGAAGGGCTTCTGCTCGCAGGGTATAAATTGATAAACAACAACAACTTCAAAGATAGATCTTTCCAGTGATACCTCATTTTGGATATTTTGAAAAATCCTGTCAAAATTACACCCACTAAAAAAGGTAACATTTTGGGGAAAAATCCACTGCCAGTTTCGCTGTTTACATACTACTCTTTGAAGATTAAGTTGCCCCTTTCCTAAAAAGTTAGCCAGCCACAATTTTGTGCTAAACAAGGACGATAAAGTGGGCAACAAAACTGCTAATAAACAAGAAAGGCAAAGGGAAAAAAGAGAGCAAGAGAGAAAGATTGAAATAGATTCACAAAAAAAGGTCCAAATTTTGGCTTTTGCACATGCCTGAAAAACAAAAAAGCTGTTTAACTACGTCAGATTAGTCGAAAAACATGCCTTTTTCCTTGCAAAACTCTTTTTTAGCCCTTCTTATGCTAATTAGCTGAAAACTAGTCCAAAGAAGAGGAATTGGTGAAAAATGCGGTTTTTTCGCTACTCGATGGCCGTCACCAAAGGGTTAATAAAGTTACTGATCTTTTTTGATTGGGCTCCTAGAAATGCGGCTCGGGCTCCTAACTTTTTCTTCTAATTTTCTTGGGCAGCAGCCCTGCACTAGAATTACAGACATGATCACACAAGATGAATTTGCTTGATATTTTATCAACTTCTCCCCTCTACTTCTGTAGGAAATGAATAGGGGCAACAAATGAGAATTTAAATTTTGATGATAGAGTTTAAAGGGTTAATTAAAGATGTGATCTTGAAAAATTAAAAGAATTAAAAGTTCATTAATCCTTCCAAACGTTTGTTTAAAACGCCGTTTTAATCTGTTTCGCTTTGAAAAAGCACAAGATGAACAATTATTCAGCTGAATTCTGATATGCTCAATTGTTATGTTGCTAAGGGAATGTCATGCTTGATTTCACATTGGTTCAATCATAAACTCTATTGACTGCCATGTCTATGCGATGAAAGCAGTCTGTTATTTCGATGACGGATAAGCAAACCATTATTTCACATTTGGAGAAAAGTGAAAGAGGAACAAATTTAGCGCTCAAGTTTAAAATCAGCAAGCAGCAGATCTCAGATATACGCAAAAACATAGAGAAGATCCTGAAATTCACCGACCGTGTTGAGACAAGCGTAGGATTGAAAATACGGGTCTTAAAGGCTTCAGCAGCACACCTCTACCATTGTAGGAAAATCAACTTACCCAAAGGGTAAGATATTATTCTTTAGTAAAATCCAACTAGTGGTCTATTATCTACACTGCATTCTGATTGGTTGGGCTACTACTAGGCTATATGTTATAGGCCAATAGTAACAAAAAGAGCCAGCTTTTTGGCAGCAAAAAGAGGATTAAAGTCTAGCTTTAACTAGCTCAAGTTGTTTTGTCTTGATTTTTTTAACCAACTAGCTGGATTTTACTAAAACAATTATTCCTCTCACCCTCATGGCCTTTGAGCCAATAGCCTATTCAGCCTTCAGCCTCATGGACTATTGACTCAGAGCCCATTCAGGCTCAAGGAATAATTGCTAATAAGTTTAATACCTAAGATCCCTGAGGAGCTTCACACATATGTGCGGCCTATTATTACACATTTTTTTAGCAACATGGCCTTGAAAAAGCAACATAAGGCTACATGAAATTGCAACATGGGTAAATACCAACCAGGCAGAGGAACATGGCCTACTCCTCAAAATGGGAAATGACCATACTTGAAATTCAGAATAGGGACATACATACCACCCCCCCCCACCCATACTTGTCCAAGACTCTGACAAACTTATGCATGGCTTTGTCTAATTTCTCATTGTATTTTTTGTTCTTTATTCTTATAGTTTTGTACAGAATTTTCATAACAATACAATGCCATGCATAAATTTGTTAAAGCATTGGACAACCCTCCCCCCATCCAAGAGCAGACCTCTCAAGTCTCACAGTTTTGAGGACAATCTCATGGTCTCATGATGAGGTACAAAAATCTCACGGTAAACAGATTCACAAGCCGATGGAATACACTTTTTGAATATTTTCATTTTTGCCTCGAAAAATTCATTTTCAAGCGTCAGTTATGTAGAAATCCACAGTTCTCAGGCATATTCATCTCTATTTGTCATATTTGATCGTCTTGTTGACAAGATAAATGCTAAATAAGGTTATCGTTACCAGTTTGTCGCATTTAGATACGTTTCGTACATGATGTCAAAATGGTGGGAAACAATGAAAATTCATCAGGCGAAGACAAAGTTCAAAACAGAATGGGAAGGTTCGTATCCTGTTAAACGTATTCTTAGCAATCCATTTTCGTTTTTATGTCTTCCCTACACAGGGTTTTAGTTCTTTTTGATGCCGTTAACAAACCTCCAGGTTTCTCCCCAAATCTCCACGTTTTTTTTACCTTGATCTCCAGGTTTTTGGTCTTTTGGGGTTGAGAGGTCTGCAAGAGGGCCTCTTTTTAGTGAAGCCCACATTAAGCGAACACCCTATACTATATTAAGTGAACGAATGGCTCACTTTGTTTGAAGACTTTCTTCCCATTTTCACTGCAAAGCGAGCATGTATTCAGGGAACACCAACTAAGGACGTCATGTGGGTATCCACAAATTACAGATTTCACTGTAGATGTGAATGGTAAAATGTCCGGAGAAGGACTCCCTTAAAACTACCTGAGAGTGATCAGATTTAAAACATTAGCTTAATCCTTTCACTAATATTATCTAAATATTTCATTCTCATGAGATTTAAGTTAAGCTCGAGCATACCTCACAAGACCAGTGCGGGACCTTCTGCCAAGCCACGTCCGTGAATTTCTATGCCATAAATAAAGCTAAGTGTTGACGAATAAGTTAAAGATCCAATCGAGGTGATATACGAGTACCTGGAGTCTAAAAATGTCACTTTAGGTCCAATTTAACTACAAACATGTGCTGCGTGCTCCGTCGCCATATTTGTTTCTTTTAG
The DNA here is from genome assembly GCA_964035705.1 of Porites rus. NCBI lineage: Eukaryota > Metazoa > Cnidaria > Anthozoa > Scleractinia > Poritidae > Porites > Porites rus. The sequence continues at coordinate 15,945,502 of OZ038005.1, read as the reverse complement.
TGCCCAGTCTCAATTAGCGCGCGAGTTTCGCGCGCGAGCTGTCAGAGCACTCGTTTCGCGTTTCTCGAGTACTCGATCGTAAACGCGATCAAATGCGATCGACTTTTTCATGAAATATCAAGGTTTATGGGAGAGAAAAAAGTAAATTTTATTCCAAACAAATAAGTAATGTAACCAGCCTACTGACGAACCAGAAAGCAACCTCGTTCCCAGGTTCTCTCTCCTTACTGAGGGCTTTTCAAATAATCGAACCTTAGTTACCAACAGTAAGTGAAAAATCCTTCCTGTAAAACTGAAGTGTATATATAAAGGCATCAGTCCAATAAATACGGAATGAAAATTTTATTTCCTGCTAAAAGGTAGAAGAAACTTCTCAACCACATAATTTATTTAAAGTGACGCTATAATATTGAAAAACTTAGAAACACATAAGCAGTTCTGACAGGAGCCGATTCCAACGGGATTTGCACCTATGATCTTCCAGGACATCTATGAGAAACTCGTGGAGCGATGTGCCATACAACTAGACTGCTGTGTGTATTCAAAATCGTGGCAGACTTTTGCTGCTTTTGACATATAATAATCATTCACCCCTATCACTGAACCTGTAATAGGATGGGCTCCTGACAATTGGGATTCTTAAGGACATAGTTGTATGACCGAGCATGGCAAGAAGAGTCTCTCATACCTCAATGGTAGTAAGGGCATCCAACCGGTGGAAGTTCTTCTGTACAATTTGAAGAGGGTTTCAGTCTAAAACGCCTTTTAACAGACTTTTGTATACTATTGAAATAAAGCTTGGGGTTTGACCCCTAACCCTGTTCACTGAGTAGCCTCTTCTCTTAAATAAAGTTACTTGATGAGCGCTTTAGCTCAGAAAACAGCTAACCTACCCTATTTATAACAAAACTCTAGTCAGATGCGTAAACCTAATGGAAATGAGCTAACAAATTACACAAAGACGCTGAAACGATTCATAGGCATGCTCATTTCTAAGAAAACCAGAATGACATACCTGGAGAGAGTTTAGAATTTGCCGACATTCTAAAGATCTCAAGTCCGTTTCATAAACCGGGTTCATAATGCTGTAAGAGGACCATCTAAGAATAAAGCCCAACTTCTAAATTCTAGCGAGCACCCACCCCTTCATTGCTGTCAGTTTTTTACTTACGTTTGAAAAAAAGGGTCGCCCATAGCAGGTAAGACAGGACAGGGCAGAGGATTGGAAAACGCCCCATTCAAAACAGGAGAATACAATTTCGTACATCGTCTGAGTTGTTAAGGCTTATCAGTCACTAATGGGGGTCTTTCAATATACAGCTTTTTCGAGAAAGGTTGTCGAAAAAACATGTGCCCGCGGCAATCCCGAAAGGTAATATGGGATATGATCAATATACTGTTCCTGACATTGTAGCTGTCGAACCTAATTTTGATGCTTTCTTTAGCACCCGCAAACATTCATGCCCTCTCGTGCCATTCTTTCAAATCCCTTTGAGGAACAGAGAACTTAAAACCACCCACAATTCCTTTCGTGATTGTCGCGTGCACTTTTTTTGACAACCTTTCTAGAAATAGCTGCATAAAAATTCAACACGACAGCGGCGAGTCTTAGAGGACACAAACATGATTATTCATTTTCTTTGTTTGTGTCCTCTAAGACTTGCCATCATGCTGAATTGTTTTAGAACTTTCCGCTAAACACTGTCACAACTCTAAAACAGTAATCAGTGAAACATTGTAGTGGTGATTGATCTTAGGCAAATAAAAAAAGCTTAAAAGCAATACCGTAATTATCGTATTGACGCAAAGGAGGGGCACCCAACGACAGTTTTCTGTAAAATATCTGTTCGGAGAAGCAAATATTGCCTAGAATTTTCTTTTATTTGAGGGCAGCTTAAAATTTTTAGATGACCATTCCATTCATATACAATTTTGGGAAATAAATTCCCTACGATTTTCTAAAGTAAGTTTAATTTTTCACATTTCACTCCCTAGGTTAGGCTATTTTTCGTAGAAAAAAGGAAACCTAAAATTATTTTCGGATTCAAAAATGTGATGGAGAGAGGAATCAGAAAAAATTTCACTTTCAAAATACGTTAAATTGCATCTAAAATTTCGGGGACAATAATACAGAAGCCCTTGTGATGTCGAAAAGACTCAAACACCCGTAGGATGACTGAATAGATATAGAATGTATCCCTAGAGATCTATTTAAAAAGCACTCAGGATAGCCTAAAAAGTGTTTTCAATGTATTAAGGAGAAAACCGTCATTGGGTGCCCCTGGCAAAGAGCACTTAATTCCAGAGAACACTTTTGTTATTTATTACAATTTAATGGCAAAAGGTTTAACGTAAGTGATAAATACAAAGGCATTGCCATAAGGACGGTCTGTAAAAAGACGAGTCAAAGACCCCATATAAGACAGACCACCTTCTAAAAAATATTCATGTCATAAAAACTAAGATTTAATAAGACAGACAATTAAAAATGTGAAAATGCATATAGAGATATGAACAAAAAAAATCAATAAAATAATAATGATAAAAACCTCACACATTTCCAGCTTAAAACTCCCTCACTCCTCTATTAAAACTAGCAATGGTTGCTGCCTGACGAACAAGCAATGGTAGAGTGTTCCACATGTCCACGATACTACTGAAAAATCTAAACTGAAATGTATTAGTTCTAGCATAATTCTTTTTAAGAGTACATTCATCTTTTCCCCTTAAAGGATACGGACCAGAATCTGAGAAAAACTGTACATACACAATAGCCATTCAGTGCTTTATACAGGAATAATACGTCAAATAAAAATCGCCTTTGTTCTAAGGACAACAAATTGAGCTTTTTTCTCCGTTGTTCGTAATCATCATGGTCTTCAAAATAAACTTAGTTGTCCTTCGCTGAATTCGCTCCAACTTAGAAATATTTATAGATGCGTGTGGTGACCACACAACACTGCAATACTCTAGCTGTGATCTGACCAGGGCAAGATACAGAGTTCTCAATGTGGAAACATCTTGAAATCCTTTACAGGTCCCTTAGACCTAGGATCTTGTTGGCCTTATTCGATATTTTATTAATATGAGTGCTCCAAGACAGATTGCAGATTGCATTAGTTTACATTTCTTAACGTTAAACTCCCTAAGGTTTTGTTGACTCCATGCATTGAAATTGTCGAGATCTGGGCCGGGTTGTTCGAAGCTGGGTTAAGGTAACCAACGGTTAGTGCGAAATTTGAACTAGGATATGAGAGCTTAAAAAGCAAATTGAGTTTAATTCTCTTTGCCTACAATTTGATGACTGGATACTCTAAAAAGAATAGTGAAAATTATCCGATAGTGTGCTTTCCTTTTTATCAGTGATAAAAAGAAAAAGAAACCTGGGTTAAAATTTAACCCCGAATTAGCGATAACCGGCGTTCGATCAACTGGGCCCTGACTGAAATACGGATATGATCAGCCGGACGGTTTATAATCCTGGATGTTTTGCAGTCGTCAGCATATAATTACACACAGTTTCCAGGCATTACTACTTCAGCCAAATCACCAATGAAAATTACAAAGAACAAAGGGCCCAATAAGGAGCCCTGAGGTACGCCCGATGGAATAGCACACCATGTACAATTTATTCCTTCTATGACAACTCTCTTTTCTCGGTCGGTGAGATAATCCTTACAGTAATTCAAAGCGCACCGGAGATACCAAAATTACACATTTTTGCAGCAGGATATTATGTGCCATTCTGTCAAAAGCCTTTGCAAAGTCCAGGAAAACAACGTCCACCTGTTTGTCCTCATCCAAGGCCTTAGACCATTGATGGTGTCACAGAACTAACTGAGTAAAATCATATTATTACTTAGATATCTATTTGGCATTTCATCACGTTTGTCAAGATCAGTACATTTACAAAGTTTATCAAACCAAATTAATACTTGTGTTCATGTACGACATGTAAGTGATTGAGCTTATTTGAAGCAAGCGTGAATTGAAGGGCAGGCCTTGACGAGAGTAGCAGAAGTCACGTAGAACGAAAGAAGCCCTGACTAATATAGTAGACGTAGGTTCAGAAGGTCTATACAACTTTGACGTCTCCACTATGAGGACGACTAACTGGTCCTGGCTACCCCTTCTCCTTGTGCTCTACGCTCAGCTCATGCTTCACCTTCTCCCGTAACGTATCAAAATGACCCCTGCTTTAAAAAGTTCAATTATCATCTGTTCACTTTGCGGTCTCAGACAAGACTACTTCATTGAGATCCTAGGTTATACATTTATGTGCAGCTGTGACAGTTGTTTTTAACTTGAACATGTTTCCTCTCAGTTTACAAGTTCTTTGTTTCCGTTGCACCTTCGCCACCTTCCAAACTGCTCTTATTAAATGCCCCTGCGATGCAAATAAAAAAACTAATCATGACGGTTCCCTTTCGTATGTATTCTTTGCACGATTTATTTTAGCCATCAATCAACATGCTTCTGTTGCTCGTTGCGCTAAATGTTTTACCTAAATATCTGGCACAGATTTTTCCAAAGACAAACAAGTAACAAAACCTTTACATATTGAGGAATCATTTATATGCTAAAAATTCAGTAAAGTCATATTGTATCACTTTCAGCTTAAATCTGATTCGTATAATATTCGCACTGCATACCTATTGTTGGGAGGCAACCGCGACTGCCAGGACAATAGGCATGCCGAATAATGAGAGTAAGCGTCGTCAGCCGCCACCAGGGGAGGTGGGAGGGACGAAATTTCTAAGTCGCTTCCACTGAACCCCGTTGAACTAGCCAAGAGGCGGGCAAAAACTAAGCAATTCTAACCAAGGGCCGCAATGCATCATGCCACGAGCACGCAGGCCCAACACCACGGAATTTGAAAGAGTTACTTAATTCCCGCGTCAAGGGCCAATTATGTATGCAGTGAGAATACTTTACTTTATTTCAAATTCCTTGGGTTCGTTTGCTGTTTTTATACTGATCAGATTATAGCTTGAAGCAGGAGATTAATATCAAGCCAACCATGCTATCCCTTGCCGCCCAAGCAGCCCGAGCAGCCTGTGCAATGGTTGCCCAGAATATCAGGCATCTCCTCTGGCACAAAATCGCAACCACGAAGAGAACTAAAGCAAAACGTATTGTGAAACCCAATCGAATCGAATGAAATACTTTCTTGGGGGCATATTAAATCTTTCGACTTCTCCGCGGAACAAGCATCATAAAAGAGGCGATTGATGACAAAAAACCTCCTTTTAAGAACACACGAAATCGACAAAGGAGTTGCCCTTAGCTCATTTGCCAGAAAAATACCTGTATTAAATAGAAGTTGCAAAATCAAATGCTCCTGCACCTGCTTGGGCTAGATTAAGTGCCTAGGGAATAATCTTTCCGTCTGCTTTTTAACTCTCGCCCACCGGTAATTAGTACGTATACCCTCTGCGCTGTCTCTGGTTCCCTGAGGATGAATCTTTTTAAGACTAAAAATACTAGCAGCTTTTTTTTTAGCCTGTTCCAGGCTCTCAGATAGTAGGGATGAAGCGGTGAAAGGCGTGCGGAGCGACTCAGTCGCGGAACCTGGAACAGGCTACATTTTGTCTTTCATCAGGTACACCCTCAAGAAAAAGTGTGTTTAACACTTACTTCTCTTCTCTGTGAAACGGTATATTAATAAATTGTTTTCGTATGCCATTTGGAATCTCAACTATCGTTTTCTACATTTTCGTTTTAGTTAGTTATAGATTCGAGCATGCTTTACGAAATATTCCATAAAAATCGAAAAATAATTAAATTCGGCCTTCTCTCCAGATGCCTCACTTCCATAAACAGGGTTGGAAAAGACAATAAATAAATAAAAAACTAAGAAAACTCAGTATAACTCCCTTAATAATATTTTTCAAAATGATGTGTAGTGTCACGAACATTAATTTCACAACTTTTGACTAAGATAACTAAAAACCTAAAAATGATATCAAATACAAACCTTTGAATGTCACATTATCTCCAATCAGCATAAAGGGTGCCCACTGCATGATGTCAGAAAAGCGAGTCTCTCTCATCGACTTCATGGCCTGATGAAGAGATTCACTGGCACTTTCACCACGAACAAGGTGCTCGTAAAAACGATTCATAAACCACATGGTAGCCTTGTCCTCTACAGCCCACAGTGCCGCCAACACGGCGCGTGCACCCGATGCTAGGAATGCTCGAGCGATTCCAACAATTCCCTCAGCTCTAATCTGACCACTTGCACTATGACAGCAGCTAAGGACAACCAGCTTGGCTGTTAGTCGAACTTGTGAAATTTCAGCCATCGTTAATAAGTAGTCTTCTTCGTGTGGAGTTTCGCAGGAGCTGATAGGGGAAAGAGCTATTTCTCCACGTTCGGCATAACCATGAGCAGCGAAGTGAATGAGACTTACTGAAAGCATGCTTTTCAGGACTGCCTGCTTAGTTGCATCCTTTCCAAGCAACGGTGGAACACCGAGCAGTCGCCCAATCATCTCTGCTTCCTTTCTCGCCCCAGGCAGTGGGTTTAACTGTAGAATTTTACCTTGGTAGTATACATCACTAACGTCTGGCTCCCCTACGATCAGTGCACCGGTTTTACTATGGTAGTCTGCTGGACTGAGCTGAATCAACTTAAGAGTTGTCAAGGAAGGGACAATGCGAATCCTGAAAGTATGCGATAAATACTGTCCATTATCATCCATTAAAGCAGCAAAAGGAATTGGATACAACAAGTTATCCGGTATAATAATGATTTCTGATTCTTGGAGTAAATCAGCTACAGGAGCGACTATCATGCTATAACCATCAGCAAGGGTTAAAGGTTTAGAGTCGTGATTTTCGCCTTCCTCTTCCTCGATAAGACGCAAAGATTCGAAGCTGTCATTCTGAGATGGTTTGCATGATAGCGGGGAACTTACACATGAAAATAATGATCGATCTTCGCATTGGTCTTGACGTAGATCAACAGAGCCACCAAATGTCTGACTTCCAAACATTTTATCTGCACTTTCTTTGAGACTCGTTTGTCGAAAAACTATAATTTTCTTTGGCTTAAGGATCCAAAAGTACATATCATCATCGAAGCAGGAAACATACAGACAAGAACTAAGTGCATTTTTGTTCATAATGTTCTCAATACCAATCCATGACTGTGGGTTGACTGATACCCCTTTTTCCACAGAGTACTTATCTGAAAGTACGTCTGTCAGTGCTCTGGATCGTCCAAGCTCGGCAACGTAAAGAGCTTCATAATAACTGCCTGTAGCAATTAACAACGTACAAAGAAGAAGGTAAGGGGACACATGCTCATCAAAAAAAGAAATTTTGAATGGATCTTTCACTCTTAAAAAATCACGCAGTTCTTCGCACTTCTGAATGCTTTCATGCAGATTTCTTCGAACTTCAGTTATGTTTCCTCCTGCCACTAACACGTTCAGAACAATTGTAAGGTGGCTGTTAAACTGCATTTCAATGTCCCCTATTTCGTAACTTATCTCACGTGCTTTATTAGCAAATTCTTGACTCTTTGCAGTAAGTTGAAATTCTGCACAAAGTTTTGCCAGATTTAAGTATGAAGCTCCAACACCAGCTTTGTCTCCGATTTCTTTATCGATCACTAGTGCTTTTTGAAGGTATTCTTCAGCCTTGGTATATTCACCAAAAGATTTAAACACAGTTCCTAGATATCTGTAAGCAGATGCTTCTCCGTGTTTGTCACCGATTTCTTTCAAGATCACTAGTGCTTTTTGGAGGTACTCTTCAGCCTTGGTATATTGACCAACAGAATGAAACACAGTTCCTAGATTTCCGTAAACAGATGCTTCTCCTTGTTTGTCACCGATTTCTCTCGTGATCAATAGTGCTTTTTGAAAGTATTCTCCAGCCTTGGTATATTGACCAACAGATCGAAACACAGTTCCTAGATTTCCGTAATCTGCTGCTTCTCCTTGTTTGTCACCGATTTCTTTGCTGATCACTAGTGCTTTTTGAAGGTATTCTTCAGCCTTGGTATATTGTCCAACAGATTGAAACACAGTTCCTAGATTTCCGTAATCTACTGCTTCTCCATTTTTGTCACCGATTTCTTTCCTGATCACTAGTGCTTTTTGAAGGTATTCTTCAGCCTCGGTATATTGACCAACAGATTTAAACACAGTTCCTAGATTTCCGTAAGCAGATGCTTCTCCTTTTTTGTCACCGATTTCTTTCCTGATCACTAGTGCTTTTTGAAGGTATTCTTCAGCCTTGGTATATTGACCAACAGATTTAAACACAGTTCCTAGATTTCCGTACGCAGATGCTTCTCCTTTTTTGTCACCGATTTCTTTGCTGATCACTAGTGATTTTTGAAGGTATTCTTCAGCCTTGGTATATTGACCAACAGAAAGAAACACAGTTCCTAGATTTCCGTAATCTACTGCTTCTCCTTCTTTGTCACCGATTTCTTTCCTGATCACTAGTGCTTTTTGAAGGTATTCTTCAGCCTTGGTATATTGACCAACAGATTGAAACACAGTTCCTAGATTTCCGTAAGCAGATGCCTCTCCTTTTTTGTCACCGATTTCTTTCCTGAACACTAGTGCTTTTTGAAGGTATTCTTCAGCCTTGGTATATTGACCAACGGATTTAAACACTGTTCCTAAATGTCCGTAAGCAGATGCTTCTCCTTCTTTGTCACCGATTTCTTTCCTGATCACTAGTGCTTTTTGAAGGTATTCTTCAGCCTTGGTATATTGACCAACAGATTTAAACACAGTTCCTAGATTTCCATAAGCAGATGCCTCTCCTTTTTTGTCACCGATTTCTTTCTTAATCACTAGTGCTTTTTGAAGGTATTCTTCAGCCTTGGTATATTGACCAAAAGATTGAAACACAGTTCCTAGATTTCCGTAAAAAGATGCTTCTCCTTCTTTGTCACCGATTTCTTTCCTGATCACTAGTGCTTTTTGAAGGTATTCTTCAGCCTTGGTATATTGACCAACAGAAAGAAACACAGTTCCTAGATTTCCATAATCTGCTACTTCTCCTCGTTTGTCACCGATTTCTTTCCTGATTACTAGTGCTTTTTGATGGTATTCTTCAGCCTTGGTATATTGACCAACAGATTGAAACACAGTTCCTAGATTTCCGTAAGCAGATGCTTCTCCTTGTTTGTCACTGATTTCTTTGCTGATCACTAGTGCTTTTTGAAGGTATTCTTCAGCCTTGGTATATTGACCAACAGATCGAAACACAGTTCCTAGATTTCCGTAATCTGCTGCTTCTCCTTGTTTGTCACCGATTTCTTTCCTGATCACTAGTGCTTTTTGAAGGTATTTTTCAGCCTTGGTATATTGTCCAACAGATCGAAACACAGTTCCTAGATTTCCGTAATCTACTGCTTCTCCTTGTTTGTCACCGATTTCTTTCCTGATCACTAGTGCTTTTTGAAGGTATTCTTCAGCCTTGGTATATTGACCAACAGAATGAAACACAGTTCCTAGATTTCCGTAATCTGCTGCTTCTCCTTGTTTGTAACCGATTTCTTTGCTGATCACTAGTGCTTTTTGAAGGTATTCTTCAGCCTTGGTATATTCATTAACAGATCGAAACACAGTTCCTAGATTTCCGTAATCTACTGCTTCTCCTTTTTTGTCACCGATTTCTTTGCTGATCACTAGTGCTTTTTGAAGGTATTCCTCAGCCTTGGTATATTGACCAACAGAATGAAACACAGTTCCTAGATTTCCGTAATCTGCTGCTTCTCCTTGTTTGTCACCGACTTCTTTGCTGTTCACTAGTGCTTTTTGAAGGTATTCTTCAGCCTTGGTATATTGACCAACAGATCGAAACACAGTTCCTAGATTTCCGTAAGCAGATGCTTCTCCTTGTTTGTCACCGATTTCTTTGCTGATCACTAGTGCTTTTTGAAGGTATTCTTCAGCCTTGGTATATTGACCAACAGAAAGAAACACAGTTCCTAGATTTCCGTAATCTACTGCTTCTCCTCGTTTGTCACCGATTTCTTTCCTGATTACTAGTGCTTTTTGATGGTATTCTTCAGCCTTGGTATATTGTCCAACAGATTGAAACACAGTTCCTAGATTTCCGTAAGCAGATGCTTCTCCTTGTTTGTCACTGATTTCTTTCCTGATCACTAGTGCTTTTTGAAGGTATTCTTCAGCCTTGGTATATTGACCAACAGATCGAAAGACAGTTCCTAGGTTTCCGTAATCTACTGCTTCTCCTCGTTTGTCACCGATTTCTTTCCTGATCACTAGTGCTTTTTGAAGGTATTCTTCAGCCTTGGTATATTGACCAACAGATCGAAACACAGTTCCTAGATTTCCGTAATCTGCTGCTTCTCCTTGTTTGTCACCGATTTCTTTCCTGATCACTAGTGCTGTTTGAAGGTATGCTTCAGCCCTAGTATATTGACCAACAGAAAGAAACACGGTTCCTAGATTTCCGTAACATGTTCCAACTCCGCGATTATTTCCAGCCTCAATCATGATGCTGAGTGCCTTCTGGTAAAACTGTTTTGCTTCCTCGTATTTGCTTGTTTGATGGTAGATGTTCGCTAGTTTAAGTAATGTTATCCCTTCTACTCCTTTTTGGCCACTACTGTGTAGTGTCACTAGAAGCTTTTTACCACATTTTATCGCAAGGGTGTGATCGTACACACGAGTATAGCCATCAAGAAGTTTACGGTATACATAGATAAAAAGTGGTGTGGTAAGTTCTTTGATTGTCTCTAGGGCTTTACCGTTAAGGAGCACCAAACATTCGTTAAAGATGTCTACTGCTTTTATAATACGTCCAGTGTTGAAAAGGAAAGTTGCAACGACTACACCAATATGAATGGTCTGTCGAATCTCCAAGATGTTGTCCATGACGCTTTTTTCTTAACCTTGAGAAAAAAATACTTTAAGAGTAAGAAAGTGGAAACAAGATTCTTAACGTCTTTTTAACTGAAAAGTTAAACTTCTTAGGCAAGATAATCAAGCTTTCATGTAAAATTTACTGAGGTAGGTCAGGAATATAAGGATTATAAGTGTTGTTGTCGCGGGATTTATTTTATTTAGGTTTTGTCGTAGGCGCGGCCGAGTTCCGGTTAGGTTTCGGTCGATGTTAGATAGGATTTCGTGACGTGTTGACACTAAATAACATCGACCGAAACCAGCTTTCCTTGGGAAGACCATAAGCCACGTCGTTCAATGCAATACAGCTGAGTCTATTACAGATTTAACCTTTTTTAGCGATATGACCCGGAAACGACAACATTGACCGTTTTATAACTCGAATTAACGCAAATATAACATCCTCGCTGCGATCGATCAAGTGAGCGGAAGTCGACGGGATCATTTCAGTCATTGTGTAAGACGCCGCTGACATATCGATGACTCATCTGGTTTTAATAGGTCGATGTTATCTCCCAGCTCTGTGACAGAGGGCGGGAAAACGCTGTCAGTTTTCTTTTTCGTGAATGAACAGTCAACAGTCAATAACACAAACATGAAGCCTCAAGCTAAAAAGAAACGATTTTCAAAGTCATCCCTGAAGAGAAACAGCAGCTAGTGGAAAAAAGATAAAGAGAAAAAAGAATTAAAACTGAAATGCTTTTTAAGCTTTCAAATCTGAATTCAAATCTCGCACTAACCTTGGGTTATCTTAACCTAGCTTTGAACAACTCGGCCCAGGATTTTATTACAATCGGAGTCGCCATGGCAACGTAATGACGCCATTACGTTTTTTATTTATCTTTGTGTTTCTCTGTACCAGGAGTTTTTTGAAGAAATCGCTTAAGGGAGTATGTACCTGCCATAATTTCCTCAATTATTGCAAAGTTTGAACAAATTTTATGGGAGCGTTTTGGAAATATTTTGAAACGAAGTTTTAAGAATCATAAAAAAGTGAAATAGCATACTATCTACACAATTAGCTAATATTTTAAGAAAATGATAAGCTTAGGAAAAGCGGCTTCACCTCATAGTAGTTTGATCCCATTGACAACTGCGTACAAAAAAAAAAGAAGAGAATTGCTCCCGACGATCGCGAGTAAGAAGAATTTTATTAACCTGCGTTCAGCTGCTTTTGTTACAGTTTTTGCATGCAATTTGGTACATGCCTACAAATTTCGCATTATTCAGAAAACCGCTCGATTAATTTTTTTATAAACTACACAATCCCGAGATCAATTGTCAATAAATATACCCTGTAAGTTTCAAGAACATTGAAAACTGGGAAGGCTTTTAAATAGGGCTTCAAATATAACCAACTGTCCTCATTATTCACTGGCATTGTTTTCAAGTTTCATATGCACGTGCACGAATATAAACAAGGTTATATAAGAGACGTCAAACTAAATAGTTTGAATTAAGCGGGTAATGCTTTGCAATGCTTTAAAGTGGCATTGTCCTTGCAATCAAGTTCTCAAAATCTTTTGTTGATGTAGAGTCTGCCAGAAATCTCAACGAAAGAAATTTTAATTTGCCCTACCACCGATCATCAACAACAAATCGTTTCGCTTTCCGAGAAGAAGGAAAAACCGGAAACAAACAACTCTCTCTACTAATTTCCTCGTTGGCATCTCAAGAACTGAATATTCGCATTTTAAACTAGGAAATGTAAATGGCTAGATCAACGTACTCACCAAGAAATCTGTCTCATCAGATCGAGAAGGAGAAGTACCAAAAGGAAAGAGAAAATTGAAAACTCTGGGACTGTCCCTGCAGTAAGAAATAAAGCCCCATATGTTAATGATTCCCCAAAAGAAACACCCTAGCCCTTGATATACAGCGTTTTCACTAACGTGGTTAGCATTTATGCAAATTTATTGGAACAAAAGAAAGCGTTTACATAAGAAAAGAGTTCAACTCCCACAGGACTTGTTTGGTACACCAACATGGCCACCGTTTCACTGTTTTGGAACACCAATATGGCCACCGTGACGTCATGAGAAAACTGTCTATAACATACACGACGTGTCGCGAGGCAGCATGACCTACTGATGAATCGTTTGGAGCTTTCATACAAGTCTCACCAACAACTTTTTTCTGTAGAATTTGTTGGAAGGAGCAAACATTGCCTAGAAATCTCTAAAAGTTGGGAAAGGCTAGCCTGTTCCCATATCCTCTATTTTCTCTTTTAAGATCGTCGAGCGCGCGTATGAAAATAGAAATCGCGGGGATTTATTGACCGCAAGCGAATATTGGGAATTTTTCTTGGTGTTAAGGGGAACTCAAACTATTCACTTTCCTCCGAAGAAGTTTGTGGCGCCTGACTTGCTATGAAGTTCTCAACGGCTGTTTCGCTGTGCAAGGTTAACGAACCCAGCAATCGAATGTAGGGGTGCCAAGATGTATTATAACACTTACGCTCTGAAAACCTAATTCCATCGATATTAACCCTGCAAAAGGAACGACATTTGGAACTGTTTTGCTTTCCAAGAAAGTGAAAAGGACTAACATGTTCAAATACAAACATTAGAAAAAAAACGGAAATGGTTTATCTTTGTAACATATATGTATGCTACACTACCAAGAGCTTACCAGGAAATCTATCTCTAAGAGTACAGTGAAGTACAATAAAGCTTTAGGACTCTCCGCATTTTACGATCAGAAATCAAAGCCTCGTACGCTGATAACGATACCAAGAAAGGAATACGCAGTTTAATTAACATGCATGAAATAGACGTAGGGTATTTTTTTGTTAATATCTACCCGGCGTTACATGTCTGTATCAACTGGGAATATTTATAAGGTTTTCTGTTAAGGGAATCTATTTCGTAAAGGCGAAACGATTTGATTGTATGAGCTCTTCAAAGAGTTGCTTCCAACTTTTGAAATCACACGACAAACGATCCCTACTAATCGAGGTCGAGTTTTATGAGTCTGTTATACACAATCGCAATTCAGGACACTTACTACGAAAATTAAAATCTCAAGTAAGATATATGAAATAGAGAAAGGTCAGATGTGTTTATTTTTTATAAACCAAGCTACTTACCTCGAAGTCAGCCGCCCTTTCGTGCCTTTATCAGATGTGGAAAAATCTGCGACTTTCCCTGCATTCCAAGAAACAAAAGCTATAAATAATTCAGAACTGGATGCCGGATAGTTAGAACCGATTTCCAAACTGCATGTCTAATATAAATACCTTAATGTGTTATTTTTTGGTGTCGAGATAACGAACCGATAAAGAATAGTCCAAAATGTGTCATTCCACTAGCATATGCAGCATATATCTGCTGCCTCGTACCCAGACGTCTCTCTCCCGATGAAAATTTGCGCGCAAAGGAAGGCGGGAAGGAGAAAACGGGCTTCCCCTGCCGTCTGTACCCTTCCCATGGTCCCTTGCAGTTCATCACCAGTCGCTCGACTCTACCTTGCGAAAAACGAAGCGCCTGAGGAGGAGGCTGCTATATCTGTATAATATAATCAGCCGACGGTTTGTCCATGTTCACGGTCTTAAAACTGTCGGTGCCTGGATATGAAAAAATTCTCTTTTCTCTTTATGATATCTCTCCTGAACGGTACCAAGATATTTTCAAAAACTGCATGATGCACTGACAGATATGAATGAGAAAATGTCAACATGCAGCTTAGCAGTATTATTATTTTACACGGCTAGTTTTTTTTTTAAAATGATGGTGTGAAGTTTGTATCCACCTCACTGGAAACGAAATTAGCCAGTGTAAAGAAGGCAAGTTCACATTATTTGTCTCAAAATAGTCAAAACAATCTTAGCAGAATCTTTCTTTGGAAAAGAGTCATTTCGCCAATATTACAGGACGCAAAACGAACGAAAACTTAAACTGTTTCGCTTTTTTAGAAAGTAAAAAGAACTACCATCCTCGCACACAAACATTTTTTACAAAAAACTGAAATGAAGTTTGTTTGTGACATATTACGCAAATTTGTCCGGGACTTTCCCTAAAATTCCGAGAAACAAAACCGCTTTGTCCATAACGATGTCACTGATAGCTGGGTGATTCACAAAATCTCGTCGGAGCCGAATTCGCTTGGACTACCGACACTCAGCTATGATCGGATCGACTAGTTCTACCCAAACAGGGATCATACAACCAAAATGAAATTCTCTTTGGCGTTCAAATGGTTAACTCCTGAATCAAAGCCTGTCTTACCTCTAGACTGGTGTCCTGTGAAGCGTGAAAATAAGGGTTTTATCGTTCTCGCTGTGTAATGACTTCTTAACTGTTTACGCCAGTAATGAATCTATTTGGTCACATCACATGAAAAATAAATGAGAGCTCGTCCCTGAACAAGTAACGCAAGCGATAGACAAAACCTGGCTGAATAAAAATACCTTCCTCAAAGGCTGTAGCGTTCAGTGCGTTAAGGACTTTTAATGCACTCTTAATTTATGTTCTCGTTATGTTTCTCATGAAATGACGACTGAAAGCAGCATAAACCAAACGTCAAACCTCAACTAGGCTTCCGTGTGATGAAACCGAAATTGAAAAAAATCCCTGACTTTCCCTGAATTCCAAGAAACAAAAACGCTGCGTCCACGACGTCACTGATATTCACAAAGTCTGGATCGGAGGAGAATTGGCTTGGACTACTGACACTTGCGATGGGATCGACTCATACTGTCCAAGCATTATAATGGTAAACTACCGATAGAGTCATGGCTTTCTCCGTAATACGTGAGACAAAGGTTCAATAGGGATATGGGTAGCCCTCTAAAAAGGCTCCAATAATAACTTTTAAATGACACATGTCACGGCAGTGGATCCTAGAGCAACAATTCGTGCATGAATTCGCTTATTGTCTCCGACAGCCTAACGGGTTGCATTAACAGGCACATTTAAGAGACAATATGAAACGTCGAACAGATCACATGGACACACATGGATGGAGTAAAGCCTTCTTTAACATTAAACACGGGAATTACCGACTTGTTTCGTGCTGAATTAGGTAAATTTGACTATTATATATATGGAAAAAGGCTAATTTGAAACAAATTGAAAACTTTCTTTAAACGCCCTTGTGGTTGTTTCAGTCTTCCTTAGACGTTCCAACAGGCGCTTTTGTAGTACGCAACCATCAATAACACGCAACAAGCGCTCTTGGATCGGTGGCCGCGTTCACGCACCTGCTGACCATCTTTGTGAAAGACGGATCCTTGCAAAAACAGAGTGCGATCTGGGTATGAGTTAAAAGTATAGAAATTCAAACTTTAGGGCTGGTTACTTGAACAAAGATTAGACGGCAGGGCCCGCAGAGCAGTTTATAATTTTCGATATAAGTTAACGAACCTCGTTATAACAAACATATTTTGCCACTCCCTTGACCCTTCGTTATATCGAGGTTCCACCGTACCAGAAACCCATAATTATGAGTTTCTGACTGTACTTAATTTTATTTATTTATTTTCAAAAAGTGAGGGGCCCTGGCTCCCCCAGCCCCTCTCCCTGCGCGGGCCCCGGACTGGTTAAACTACCGTTCCATTATTTAAAATAACAGTTGCAAAATATGACACTTATACACTGGTCCTTCAATAGGCTAGTCTGAGTATCAGACTTTTCTAAGGGGCTACGAGACAGGAGATTTTCGCTTTTCGCTTTTCTTTTCCCCTTTTTCGTCCAGAAACGCTGATACTCAGGCTGTCAACAGGCCTTTAACAACTTCCAAAAACCAGAAAACCCTCACTTTCAAAACGAGACCAAGTGCAGAAACAGTCCTCATTATAAAAGTGATTTTTTTAATGATAATATAGATAGCCCATTTCACATCTAAGTTTTTTCACTGACTTGACGCAATCCGTAAATGGACTGAGGTCAACCTCGTTCCCAGAAACGGGTATGAGAGAACTCTGGGAACGAGGTTGACCAGAAAGTTCCTTTGCGAGGGCAAAATGTGGTTTCCGCAGGCGCTGGAAACGATCCACGATGTTAAACTTGCGGGGCATTGAGGGGTAGAGTAAGATCACTACACTAAGGAGGTTACAATCAACGATAAGTTAAAGAGACAGACTATTTTCTATTTCTCTTTGAACATTTCATTCAGCCTCGTACCCCGGACACCCAGGCCTCTCGGTTTAAACTGGCGTTAGGAGAACAGGAAGGTCGCCTATGATTGTTACGTATATCTCGTTGGTTCCGGACATCGCCGCGTAAAGGATGAACAAACAAACTGGCGTCGGTAAAATAACCTTCGTGTCTCTTCCGAATTTGAGGAAAAAAAACCCTTGAAGAAGCTCTTTGACAATGACTCTGAATGCGAGGATTGTGAATATGATAACGAAGGTAATAATCATTGTAGTATAGTAGTGAAAGTGTTTTTGCAGATGTCGTGCGAGGAATATCCCTTCAGACCAAAAAATTGAGAAAAAAAAATTGCGGTAAAAGGATTGCGGAAAGTTAACAACTTGGTCAAAAATAATACACGCTCCGGAGTATTGTTAAATCCATTCCTTAGTACAACCGCTCAGTATATTTACTAATTGTCAGTACTAAGTAAGTAAGAGCGTATTTACAGGGTACAGACTATACTTGTTGCTACTCCAGTTTGAATAAAGCAGACAATATCAGTCGGTTCTAAATTCAGGATATCAACTTTACCACCATAAACTGAATGAGGACTATATACAAGTTGTACGTTAATTCTGCATATCACACTTCTTGAGTGCACGTTAATACTGCATATAACACTTCCTTAATCATCCAACTGGCAAAGAAGAGCCACACCACGCATGATCCAAGGGGACTGTGGCTGATCAGATGGCAGGCGCTTGTCCATCACAAAGTTAGTGGAGTGGCCTGTGGTAGAGAGCGTACCTCTCCTCTCGCTTGTTTTGTAAACAGGGGAGACAAAATGCGGCCGGTCAACAATGTCTTCCTTCTTGCAAAGTTTGAGCCACAAAACAGGCATGCTTCATACAAAGCTTTCGGATGCGACTCTGCAATCACTCTCTTTTCTCGATCCCATCGACAGCCTTCCACGAACAAGCCGTTAACAAAGACACCGTCCTCGGGTGGAGTTTCGTAATTATTGTCGCCAAGAACCTCGAAGACAAACGTTAGGAGATCAATAGGAATGGTGTATTTTCTGGCGTAGTTCTGCTTTGATCCCGTTAAGAAGGCCTAAGTGAAGAAAAACCCAGATACCCAGAACATGGGAGGCACTCCATTGTGATACCACTCTTGAGGAAACTTAAGGCGAACAATCAGATCATTGACGTAACTGCCGAGTGGTTTAAGAGATGGGTAGGACTTCTTCATCTACAGACCAGGGATTTTGCCTTTAAGGATGCCGTCCGCCACCTCCTCTAGTTCAGAGGGTATACCAAGCAGGCCCTGGGATCATATAAAAGGTCGGATAAACCGTCTTAGTGAGTCCCATTCCTAAACACGCAGCGAAAAAAAATATATACCCGGCAGGGGGAGGGGAAAGAGGAAACGGTAACACGTCTCGGGTAGATTTCCTAGACACAAGTTTAATGTGGAACATAATCACCTAATTTCCCACACAGATGAACGCAACATGATTTGAAAAAACGGAGTTTGCCTGACGTACTATTTTCACCTTAGGGGAAACTGTATTTACTGCTTTCAGTCAGCGACAAGTTCGAGAGGGTCCAGTAATACAGTCAACTCTCTTTAAACAGACATCAAGAGTTAGTCTCTGTCTTATTTGACCCTCTATGCATTGGACACCTAGAGTAAGTCATTTTCAGTCATTTTCTCTGACTCTCTATAAGGCGCGCAGACACTTCCCGTCGCAATGGCCACGGTCTACCTTAGAGACTGTAAAGGAATAAAGATTCTACTTCAAGTTTAGTCAAAACTTCACACAAGAACTCTATAAAAATAGCTATTCAATTTATCTGAAGGTTTACTCACCTTAACAGCTTTCTGTATGTTCATAAGCGAAGATCGCACGACTTCTCGTTAGCCTGTTAAACCTGACCATCTCCTGCACCAATACCGTGTTCATACTCTGCGTATACGTGGTGGGGTATTTCCGCAGTGCCGCTTCTGTCTCAAAGTTCTTGTGTAAAATATCCTCAGCCACCCCAAAGAGTATCTCGTCGTCGGATTTTCCACCTTTGGCGGAAGTTCGAGACGGCGTCAAAAGGATGCTGTTGAACAACTGTTGGGTTTCCTGTTTGTTCTTACTGATGTCTGTATTTGGCGTGCATTCAAAATACCTCAGGATGCGCAGTGAGCGGAAGGCTGCGTCCGTACTCGATGTACAATGCGTAGTCGCCTTCTTTAGGAGCAAAGTAGCTGCCTCTTGGCGAAAACTTGTAGTCTTTATTGTCTATGATGGCCGCGTAGTAGAACTTATCCTGGATTGTCAACAGGGTTCGTCCATCACGTTACACGGCCTCTGTAGTTGCATTCTCTCCTGAGGTGGCTCAGAGGGGTAAACTGGACGTTGTGTAACGCAAAAAGATGAACCAGCGCACATTAAACAGTAAGGACGAAACCTATATACAGGCAATTCGCTCTGACCGGACACCTCTAATTAACAATTATTCCACGAGTGCGCGTTGGCTGTAATCATTTCATATCCAAAAAAGCGCGAGTGGAATAATTGCTTTATTAAAAATGCCCACAAAACATCGATAATTCTTCCCAACTTTATTTGTAAAACAACCGATTATCAGTTTGTTTTTAATTTTGAGCAGACGCGTACGATTACCACTTTTGAAGAGCATGGTATGATGGCTCATATACCATAATGGCTAAGCCAATCAGAGCTTTTGAATTGCATTATCCAATGATTCAGGTTTCAATAATTACCTGATAATGATGCCATTCTGAATAGAGAAACTGTCAGTTGGTAGCCCAGCTTGTTCCAGACCCTTATCTTCACAGGGTCTCCCAAAGTCTCCGGTCACCGAGAAGTCATTCGAACAGGGGATGTTGGTGTCACGGAAAGCTTTCACACATTCTGCAGTTTGTTGCTGAAAAGAGAAAATACTTCCTTAAAACAAGACAAATCATTAGTCTCGCTTGCGCAAGCAGCGAGACTCATAATCGGCAACGCGTTTTTCTTCGTATTTAGGACACAAAAGGGGAGTCACGTAAAAGAACACACCGAAGGCGTGAAAAGCCAAATTAAAGAGGAGATCAAGGAAGACATAAACAAGCTCGGCAACGATGGTTTTAATGTCGAGGTCAAGCTGGATGAGCTCGAGCAGTACGCGCGAGGAGACTGTCTCGAAATAACCGGTATTCCGGTCGTACCTAATGACAGCCCAGCGTTGCTGGTGATGGAAATGTCTGAGATTATGGGAGTGAACCTCAACGAAAACGATATATCGATCGCTCATCGTTTACCGCCAACGAAGAAAGTGAAAGATCGACTAATTGCCAAGTTCACTCGAAGAGAGAAAAGAGACGAAATTTACAGCAAGAGGAAAACTTAAAATCTAAGCGGACTAAAGATCTCCCGTCTGTGGTCTGCGAGCCGGAATCTGCGGTTGTAAGTCATAAAGCACAAATTCATGTCAATGAAAGCTTAACGCCATACAGAAAACGACTACTGGGCAGAATCTTACAATTCAAGCGCGACCACAACTACAAGTTTATTTGGACGGCTAACGGTAAAATAATGCTGAGGAAAACGGAGAGCTCCACTACGAAATGTTTCCTAACCCATGGGGACTTCGAAGAGTTTCTTGACGAGCTCAATTAATTACCTATCAGTTTAATGACTTCTATAAACTTATAGTATTACGGAGGCAAAAATGCCTGATTACCAGGAAAACGTAAGTAGTTGTTTACCAATTTATGATTTAAATGATGGAGAATTTCATGCAATGGTTGGCAGCTGGCTGGATAGGCGTCATGATCTTGACCTTTACGATCTCCTCCCAAATCCAAATAAATTCGACGAGTGCGACCCAGATTTAATGTTAAATACCCCCTGCTCAGAATATTATTCAGTCCGTAGCTTTAATAAAATGCTCGTAAATTCAGACGCAAAATCTTTTTCAATTCTTCACTGTAATTTTAGAAGTTTATCTAAAAACCTAAATCTATTAGAAGAACTATTATGCTCCCTTGACTCCAAGCTGGATTTACTTGGAATTACAGAAACTAAATTAGGTGAAAAATCTATTCCTAATGTAAACATCAAAGGTTATAATTTTTTTTCACACGGACTCGCCAAAAAACGCAGGTGGAGCTGCTTTATATATGGCTAATAATCTTAAAGCTGTACCTAGGCCCGACATTAAATTTGACGTAGCGCTAGTTGAATCCTGCTGGGCAGAAATTGATGCTGGTTAAGGTAAAAAGAAGATCATAATAGGTTGTATCTACAAGCATCCCACTTGTAATTTAGAATAGTTTCGCAACCAACTAAATGATATAATCAAAACAATTAATCCCAATAGACATGAAATTTACATCTTTGGAGATATGAAGATAAATTTCCTGAAATTCAATGAACATACTCAAACTGAAGAGTTTTTAGATATGCTTTATGCCAATAACATCTTGCCGATCATTACTAAACCTCGCCCCATGTAAGGGAATCCATGACAGTTTTGGATTCTGGATTCCACCCTGTGGATTCCGGATTCCGGATTCCAGCTCAGTGGATTCCGGATTCCAAAAAGGGCTGGATTCCAAATTTTTTTTCTGTTTTAATGCTTTTCTTTGCATTTCGTTTTCGTGTTCGAATCTTGCTATACTGAAAGACGTTGTTTAGAATACACAACAAGTTTGTTTTCTTTTTCGATTTATAAATTACGTGAAGAAATGTATTACTGTTCCTAAAGGGGTTAAGGTATAATAATGAGGGGGACATTGGGGGACTGTCCACACCGCAACACCGTGGAAAAAAAAAAAAGAAACATAGCATCACCACAAAAAAACGAGGCGAAACACCGACATCGCAATTTTAAATTTTGTCCTTCAATTAATCTAGTCCAAATCTCCATATGATTACGGATCTCGGATCTCGGACCTGGTTTAGTGATTAGTAGAGAGTGAGACTGACCTCAAGACTCTATTTTTCACTTACTCTATTTTTGCGAACTCTATTTTCAGTACTGGAAAAGGGTACAGTCATTGTCAGGGAAAATCGAGCTGCGATTTGCAAGAAAACGGCCTAGCAAAGTTCGTGTGTAACTCCAAATCAATTTTTCCTATCTTTGCCATATCATAAACCAGCGAAGGTTAATCAAGTATTTTGCTATCCACCAATAATATAACAGAAGGTTCATTTTGCTTGTGTGTCGTTACATTCGTAGTTTTCCTCGTCCTGTCCGAACGCCTGGAACAGGCTACGTCGAATCATGTTTGCAAATTCTTTTGGAACATTAAAACAGTGTTTCGAATGAATAGAACTGAACAAAACGTTAAAAGCCGCCAATTGCTAATCACCTCCAAACTATGACGAAGAAAAGCTTGGTTCTTAATTAACAGTTAATGAATGAGGCTGAGTATCTTGTGAAGAATTATGGAGATCGAGGAGGTTGTGATCCGTCGAGGCCGTAGGCCGAGGCGGATAACACCCCCCGAGATCTCCATAATTCTTCATATGATACGAAAGCCGAATTCAATAACTGTTTTATTATTCATTCAAAATAATTTCTAGTTTAAAAACATAGCTAAAACATGCTTACCTCCATCGATCCATCGATGTTCAGTTCATCTTCGATAGTGTACGTTTAGGTCTGTCCAGCTCCGCAAATATTCTCCAAATAGCAGATGTCGCCCTTCGAGTTGTCTTCTTGCTGTTCTTGCCATGTTTTTAGCTATTTTTGCGCCTAGTTCTTACTCTTGAAACGAGTGAAATGTCCGCCAATTTTTCAAGTTCACAACCAAAACAACTCAACCTCGTCCCCAGGTCTTCTCGGTTGACGGTGCCTTAACCTGCGAAAACGCTGCATTTTTGACGTCATTTCCTCGTTAAAGTCAAATTTCTTCCAAATTTGGTCATCAGTAACTGGTTATGGTGAATTAAACGTGTGCTTTTAGCCAATCAGAATCGGGGAAGTATTTTGAATGAATAATAACATGTTTTAAGACATTGTTTTTCGTTCTTTTTCTACTTTTTATTGGAATCATTGTCATAGCGCAAAAAACTAAATTCGGTTACCGCTCTCTTGTGAAAACTTTCATTTATAGAGACACAGTAAGCTGTAGAACACGCGCATTAGATATCACTTCTTAACTGAATTGCTTTCACACTTTCTCATATGACTCGTAAGACACGAATTTTAGCCAAATACAAAAAAAATACACTTCTCCTAGGACGGGATAAGCATATATACTCAGTAAAAGATTTACAATAAAAAAGAGCACTACAAAAGATTAAATTCGACTTCAAGCTGACAAAAGTGGTGTGCCGATCAGCGCGGCCCTAAAGTGACTAAAGTTGACTGTGTCACATAATTGTCTAAGAATGATAACATAGCTCAAAATAAATTTCGGAGAGTGGCCGGACCACGTTGATCCACTAAATAAATTTTTACGTTGTCACGTCTCTACGTTTTTGACTGGTCAAAATAAAGATAAAAAGTCAGTAACTCTTGACAGTCTGCAAGCCCAAAACTATCAGTTACTTGGTCTGGTTGTTGCTGAACCATTTAAATCGAGTTCAAAAAGTGGCTTAATACACAGAACGGCTCAAAACGTAGTCAAAGATAGCCTGATTTGCCCGCGTTCAGTCAAAAGTGCAGAGCTGAACTTGTTTGTTGTTTATTGACTTACGCTACGCAAGCATCCTTGCTGGACAGCATGCGAGACCAAACCACTAACTTTAGCACATCAGTGCTACACTGTAAATTCGAGGGTAAATAAAGTTTATTGATTGATTGATTGACCACTCCCTCCTCCCTCGCCCTAGAGGTCAATGAAATCCCTAATCTCGGACCCAGATCTCTTGTTGTCGAAGCCAAATGCGAGATCTGGCCCCATATGAAGCCCGTGAACTATTGTTTTGACACCAGATATGCCGATATTATGTCGTCACGTTCAGGTCTATACCCTCGGGAGGCTTTCCATAGACTAGCCTACTCGCAGACGTCCTTTGGGGTTCGTTCGTCACGCATTCACTTCTCCCCCACGGATGGTTTTTCTTACGAGCGAGTAGCTCAATTTAATGTGGAGTGGATCTTTAGTAAGTTGGATTCCGGATTCCAATCTCTAGTAGGATTCCGGATTCTTAGTGCTGGATTCCGGATTCCAAAGCCCAGGATTCCGGATTCCACGAGCAAAAAATTCCTGGATTCCGGAATCCGGATTCCCTTACATGGGGCGATAAACCTTTGAGGCTTACTGATCACACAGCAGCACTCATTGACCATATATATACAAACTGTTTACAAAATTTCACAGCAGGAATCCTGACAGTTGATATAACAGATCATCTTCCGATTTTCTGCTTAGTCAGAACCCAGCCTACACGGAATAATAGTAACAAAAAATATTTTCGAGACTACTCTAAATTTAATAAAGATTTATACTTAGATGATAAAAAATTGATTGATTGGCACGAAATCCTCAACCCAGAAAAGAATCTAAATGAAAAGGTACAGGAGGCAATCAATACCCTGAATAAAATTGTAGACAAACATGCGCCTATCAAGCTGGCTAGCCAAAGCAAGCACAGGCAACTTAATAAGCCATGGCTCACTAAGGGTATCCTAAAATCGGTAAAAAGGAAACAGAAAATGTACTTATTATCAAGGTGTCTGTAAAAGTAAGGTGTTCACATGGCCAGAATTGACTTTACTAGGGGGTTCCATTTCCGGGGTGGAGACACTCCCTCATTTGGTCTAGACAGGGATGTTGCACTGTACAGGGTATGGTTTTCAGGGTCTTGAGTCTTCCCCACTATTTTGTGTCTTTAACAGGGTGTGTTTTTGAAATGGAAGCCTTTAAAAGAGTATGTGTGAAGGCTGCAGGTTCCACGAAATTAGTATGAAAAATTACCTAATTCTGTATGCAACACCAAACTAATCAGACTTACAGTTGAACCTTGATTATCTGGACTTTTCAATTATACAAACTTGTTTTGCTGGTCCCATTTTTAATGAATAGTTACCCTTTAAGCCCTAAGAGTGATCAGCATCAAGTTTCTTCTTGTAATATGAATGCCTTGTAAAACAGAGTCGTCACTAGCAAGGCTGCTGCCTAACAGGTGCCTGGTTGCCAGAGGCGCCGACGATTTACCCTTGGGCGACCAAAATTTCAAACAGGGAACCCAAAGGGGGCCTAAAACATATGATTCTCAGGCTAACTTCCAGTGAACAAACAACAAAATTCCCTGCTCATTCTGCATTTTTGAAACGACAAAGGAAAACATCGTTTGATCGTCAGCCATAGGCAAAAATATATTATTATTATTATATTATTATGTTTTTATCTCATTTCTTCAATACTCATTTCTTGCTGTTATATTGTATTTCAAACTATTACATTTTTTACGATATAAGCTAGATAGTTACGTTTATGGCAGTCGATAGGAACAGATAAAATTGTCAATTCTTGTGCTAATTATTGTTAGTTAATCACTAGTCTTAATTTTTATAAATTGTAATTATCACACGGAATGTCTGAAAACCAGCTTACTGAGCCATTTACCGTGTTTAAATAAAGTTGATTGATTGATTGATTGATTGATTTATATTACTGCTGATAAAAGGTCAACAAACAGCACTTATGTCTTGAAATTCGCTTCTGTGACTTCTGCTGCAGAGCAGTTAAAGTTTCTTGTCTGAAAATGGTGTCAAATGAATAATTTAATAGTCTGAAAAACCTTCGATAATAAAATCATGACTTTTCCTTCAGAGTTAGAAACGTTAGGTCGCCACTGCATGAAGTAAACACTGAGAAAAAGTCGCGATCCGTGGAAAAGAAAGCTGGTTTCAAATTACACGTGGCATTGGTATGCTATCAACTTTGCAAGTTTGTAGCATTTTCTATCTTGCTAAGAACACAAACGGTACACTTGGAGGTTTCTTTTATCATTTATTCAGCATTATCTACGCCTTCCTTACTTTTAGCTGTACGTTTTGTGAGAACTTTTGAAAGGCTCGCAGAAACATTCCAGTTTTTAAAAATGATTCACAGCGGCTATTCAAGATCATATTTCAATCTCTTTTTAATTTACGCTGTCACGTGTGATGCCCGTAAATACAAACCTTCACATATATAAAAACAGTTGTGATAGTTCAAAAGATAGACTTGATACAAAAATACTGAGTTTTTCCAAACTACCAGATAAAAACCTTTCGTTGGTCCTTTTTTATCACCTAGAAACTTAAACTTAACTTTGCTCAAATTGTACACACAAGTGTTTCGTGTTTCGAAACTCAATTCATTCGAGGGTCGAGTATTGTTCCAGCTTTGTCTCGTCACGCAACGCTCCTTTTAAGCCTTCCCTACTTAACTAGGAAGATCGAAGGGCCTCTGCTTGCAGGGTATAAATTGACAAACAACAACAACTTCAAAGATAGATCTTTCCAGCGATACCTCACTTTGGATATTCTGACCAATCCGGTCAGAGTTACACTCACTAAAAAAAGTAACATTTTGCAGAAAAATCCATTCCTAGTTTTGCTGTTTACATACTACTCTTTGAAGATTTATTTGTCCCTTTCCTAAAAAGTTAGCCAGATACAATTCCATGCAAAACAAGGACGATAAAGTGGGCAACAAAACTGCTAATAAACAAGAAAGGCAAAGGGAAAAAAGAGAGCAAGAGAGAAAGATTGAAAGACATTCGCAAAAAAAGTTCCAAATTTTGGCTTTTGCGCATGCATGAAAAACAAAAAAGCTGTTTAATTACATCAGATTAGTCGAAAAACATGCCTTCTTCCTTGCAAAACTCCTTTTTAGCCTTTCTTACGCTAATTAGCCAAAAACAAGTCCAAAGAAGAAGAATTGGTGAAAAATGCGTTTTTTTTCGCTACTCAATGGCCGTCACCAAAGGGTTAATAAAATTACTGATCTTTTTTAATTGGGCTCCGAGAAATGTGACTCGGGCTCCTAACTTTTTCTTCTTATTTTCTTACTAGGCAGCAGCCTTGCACTAGAATTACAGATGTGATCACACAAGATGAATTTGCTTGATATTTTATCAACTTCTCCCCTCTACTTCTGTAGGAAATGAATAGGGGGAACAAATGAGAATTTAAATTTTGATGTTAGAGTTTAAAGGGTTAATTAAAGATGTGATCTTGAAAAATTGAAACGATTAAAAATTCATTAATCCTTAATTCAAAACGTTGGTTTAAAACACTGTTTTAATCAGCTTCGCTTTGAAAAAGCGCAAGTGGCACAAGATGAACAATTATTCAGCTGAATTCTAATATGCTTAATTGTTATGTTGCTAAGGGAATGTCATGATTGATTCCACATTCATAAACATTCATAAACTCAAATGACTGCCATGTCTATGCAATAAAAGCAGTCTGTTATTTCGATAAAGGATAAGCAAACCATTATTGGGTTATTCTAGAAAAAATCCACACCCCCACGACGGAAGGCACAGTTTTTTGACCCCCCCCCCCCCCTTCCACCTGGATTTCCAAAACTGCTTGAGCCCCCCTCCCCTCAGGATTTCCAAGTTCAAAGACCCCCCACTCATCTGGATTTCCACAAAATTGTTAGACACCGTAATTTTAATTTACACACAATGTAGAAGAATCCTTTTAGGCACTTAGATGATCTTTTTATTAAATAAGTCTCAATTTTCCATGAATTCTGTGTTTGTTGTGAAAGTTAAGATTCCATTTTCACATGTTCTTAACCCATTCGCCCCTAAACCGCCTGTAACCGCCCGTGCAGATCCAGGTCCTTTCTACCCATTGTGACGTCATCAGTTTTAACGTTCAAGGACAACTTTCTTCGCTAACTTGTGCAGAGTGAAGAGATCTTTCAAACCATACCAGAATGAGCACAATTCAGTCAAGGAAACCGGAGAAACAAGCAAAAAACCATGTGACATTGACCTGAAAATCTCCATGAAAATCTTGTTCCATTACCCACCTACCTTTCCTTTCACCTAATCCTAAGATCCTAAAAGCTTTCCTAAGAACTCTTCCCACCAAAATGAAGCCCACTAAATGCCCAGCAAGAGAAAAAAAAAAATGAGGCAAGAAAAGCGAAAAAAGAAGGGAGGAGAGAAAGCGAAAAGTAAAAGTCAAGACTGCTGTGTCACTTTTAAACCCAAAAACTATCTCGAAATTTTGCTTTCTGCGCATGCCCGAAATTCGCAAGCTGATATTTTGCATCTGGATCACAAGGCCGCGAAGTGTTTGACCTGTAAACCAGTTTGTGGTAAGTTTTAGCTCTTTATAGCACGACAGTGACCAGAAAACCACTCGACTAGCTTCAAAACGCGTTTTTCAGCAAAATCTCTAGGAGCGAATGGGTTAAACAGGCTTACAATTTTTGCAAATCAGTTCATATTTGAGGGACCTTCTCTTTTTTTCTAGGACAAGCAAAATATACAGCAATATATACTACAACAAAGTTCAAAACTATGTTCACGAATAAATGGTTCTCTTCTTTTTCGATAAAAAATGACTGCGAAAGAAAGAAAAGGACTCTTGGGGGGATATTACATGACGCGCTAAACACTTGCCTTTCAAACTGGCCGCCGAACAATCACGAACAACATAACCACACTTACTTGTAAGGCGTGTTTAGTGGTAAATCACCCTGAAATAGCATTGACCTTGGAAAAATGTTTAATTCAAGGTAGAATCATTGTTTGCTTTCGTTGAATTGAGCGCTTTTTATGAATTATGCGATTTTTCTTGATATGTTCAAGTTATTGCACGTCGTTTCTATAAAAGTAACGAGGGTGAGGCTATAGATGGAAACTTAAAATAAATGTGGTAAGAGGTCTGTAGTTTGAAAGGATAATAAAATTTGAAAGGGCAAAGCAATTTTTTTAAAACTTATCAATTAAAGCGATTGAAACATCGATGAAATTGAAAGTTACCCCTGAGGATGTATTTTTAGGTTCAGAGCCCCCCTCCCGTGAGATTTTCCAGCATACCTTCTGTTGTGGGGGTGTGGATTTTTCTGGAATAACCCATTTCACATTTGGAGAAAAGTGAAAAAGGAACAAATCTGGCACTCAAGTTTAAAATCAGCAAGCAGCAGATCTCAGATATACGCAAAAACAAAGAGAAGATCCTGAAATTCACCGACAGTGTTGCGACAAGCGTAGGATTGAAACGGATACAGGTTTTAAAGGCTTCAGCAGCACACCTCTACCATTGTAGGAAAATCAGCTTGCCCAAATGATAAGATATTATTCTTTAGTAAAATCCAACTAGTGGTCTATTATCTATACTGCATTCTGATTGGTTGGGCTACTACTAGGCTATATGTTATAGCCCACTAGTAGCAAAAAGTGCGGGCTTTTTGGCAGCAAAAAAGGATTAAAGTCTAGCTTTAACTACCATAAAATTCTGAAATATAAGCCCCGGGGATTATATTTTTCAAAGGCCCTTTTTGAGGGGCTTATTTTAGGAGGGGCTTATATTCGGAGAGGCTTGTCTACGGAGGAAAATTTGCATTTCAAAATTGATTGGGCCAGCCTTATTAAGTTGGAAGTAAATTTACCTTTTTTGCTTTGTTTTACTTTGTATGCCCCCGGGAGGCTTATTTCTGGAGGAGCAATTTAACTAGCTTAAGTTGTTTTGTCTTGATATTTTTTACCTCAGAGATCTTAGGTATTAAACTTATTAACAATTATTCCTCTCACCCTCATGGCCTCTGAATCAGTAGCCTATTCGGCCTTCAGCCTCATGGGCTATTTAATACCTAAGATCTCTGAGGAGCTTCAAATCAAATCAAATCAGTTCTTTTATTTAGACACGTAACACCCAGGAGCACTAAAGTTCTCATTAAAACGTGTATGTGTAAACTATACAAATTAGAAAATTAAAAATTAAAAAAATACATATATATTATGCTAGCTTATAAATAGATCTACAAAATGGCTAAAAGCAGAATCTAAAAATAAAGCTATTTACAAAATTTACAAGCACTACAGCACACATATGTGCAGCCTATTATTACACATCTTGTTGACAAGATAAATGCCAAATAAGGTTATCGTTACCAGTTTGTTGCATTTAGATACGTTTCGTACACAATGTCAAAATAGCTGGAAACGGTGAAAATTCATCAGGCAAAGACAAAGTTCAAACCAGAATGGGAAGGTTCGTATCCTGCTAAACATATTCTTAGCGTTCCATTTTCGTTTTTATG
Source organism: Porites rus (assembly GCA_964035705.1). Classification (NCBI taxonomy): domain Eukaryota; kingdom Metazoa; phylum Cnidaria; class Anthozoa; order Scleractinia; family Poritidae; genus Porites; species Porites rus. The sequence goes on along the minus strand of OZ038005.1, from coordinate 15,915,291 downwards.
TCTTCCCTACACTTGGTTTTAGTTCTTTTTGATGCTGTTGATAAACCTCCAGGTTTCTCCCCAAATCTCCAGGTTTTTTTTTACCTTGATCTCCAGGTTTTTGGTCTTTTGGGGTTTAGAGGTCTGCAAGAGGGCCTCTTTTTAGTGAAGCCCACATTAAGCGAACACCCTATATTATATTAAGTGAACGAATGGCTCACTTTGTTTGAAGACGTTCTTCCCATTTTTACTGCAAAGCGAGCCTGTATTCAGGGAACACCAACTATGGTCACGTGGGTATCCACAAATTACAGGTTTCACTGTAGATGGGGATGGTAAAATGTCCGGAGAAGGGCTACCTTAAAATTACCTGATAGTGATCAGATTTAAAACATTAGCTTAATCCTTTCACCAACATTATCTAAATATTTAATGCTCATGAAACCAACATTTTCTGTGTTATAACCTTAAACGTTTAGATAAGCTCGAGCATACCTCACAAGACCTGCGCGGGACTTTAAAACGACTTCTGCCAAGCCACGTCCGTGAATTTCTACGCCAAAAATAAAGCTAAGTGTTGACGAATAAGTTAAAGACCCGATCGAGGTGATATACGAGTACCTGGAGCCCAATAATGTCACTTTAGGTCCAATTTAACTATATACATTTTCTGCGTGCACCGTACCTGGAGTCTAAAAATGTCACTTTAACTACAAACATGTTCTGCGTGCACCGACGCCATATTTGTTCCTTTTAGTGCCCAGTCTCAATTAGCGCGCGAGTTTCGCGCGCGAGCTTTCAGAGCACTCGT
>OZ038005.1:15869501-15907001 GCA_964035705.1 Porites rus | reverse complement strand
ACTCTAAAAAGAAAATTATCCGACAGTGTGCTTTTGATAAAAAGAAAAAGAAACCTGGGTTAAAATTTAACCCCGGGTTAGCGCTAACCGGCGTTCGAACAACTGGGCCCTGACTGAAATACGGAATGATCAACTGGGCAGATTATAATCCTGGATGTTTTGCAGTCGTCAGCATATAATGACACACAGTTTCCAGGCATTACTACTTCAGGCAAATCACCAATGAAAATTACAAACAACAAAGGGCCCAATAAGGAGCCCTGAGGTACACCCGATGGAATAGCGCACCATGTAGAATTTATTCCTTCTATGACAACTCTCTGTTCTCGGTCGGTGAGATAATCCTTACACTAATTCAAAGCGCACTGGAGATACCAAAATTACACATTTTTGCAGCAAGATATTATGTGCCACTCTGTCAAAAGGAAAACAACGTCCGCCCTTTTGCCCTCATCCAAGGCCTTTGACCATTGATGGTGTGACAGAACTAACTGAGTAAAATCATATTATAACTTATATAGCTATTTGGCATTTCATCACTTTTGTCAAGATCAGTACATTTACAAAGTTTATCAAACCAAAGTAATACTTGTGTTCATGTACGACATGTAAGTGATACTCAGTTACTCAGTTAGTTCTTTGAAGCAAGCGTGAATTGAAGGGCAGGCCTTGACGAGAGTAGCAGAAGTCACGTAGAACGAAAGAAGCTCTGACTAATATAGTAGACGTAGGTTCAGAAGGTCTATACAACTTTGACGTCTCCACTATGAGGACGACTAACTGGTCCTGGCTATCCCTTCTCCTTGTGCTCCACGCTCAGCTCATGCTTCACCTTCCCCGTGACGTATCAAAATGATGCCTGCTTTATAAAGTACAACTATCACCTGTTCACTTTACGGTCTCAGACAAGACTTCTTCATTGAGATCCTAGGTATATACATTTATGTACAGCTGTGACAGTAGTTGTCAACTTGAACATGTTTCCTCTCAGTTTACAAGTTCTTTGTTTCCGTTGCACCTTCGCCATCTTTCAAACTGCTTTCATCAAATGCACCTGGGATACAAATAAAAAAAACTAATCATGACGGTTCCCTTTCATATGTATTCTTTGCACGATTTATTTTAGCCATCGATCAACATGCTTCTGTTGCTCGTTGCGCTAAATATTTTACCTAAATATCTGGCACAGATTTTTTCAAAGTCAAACAAATTCATATTGAGGAATCATTTATATGCTAAAAATTCAGTAAAGTCATATTGTATCATTCAGCTTAAATGTGATTCGTATAATAATCGCACTGCATACCTATTGTTGCGACACGGAGAACTAAGTTGTGGGAGGCAACCGCGACTGCCAGGACAATAGGCATCCGAATAATGAGAGTAAGCGACGTCAACCGCCACCAGGGGAGGTGGGACGGGCGAAACTTCTAAGTCACTTCCACTGAACCCCGTTGAACTAGCCAAGAGGCGGGCAAAAACTAAGCAATTCTAACCAAGGGCCGCAGTGCATCGTGCCACGAGCGCGCAGGTCCAACACCACGGAATTTGAAAGAGTTACTTAATTCCAGCGTCACCGGCCAATTATGTATGCAGTGAGAATATTTTACTTTATTTCAAATTCCTTCGATTCGTTTGCTGTTTGTATACTGATCAGATTATAGCTTGAAGCAGGAGATTGATATCAAGCCAACCATACTATCCCTTGCCAACCAAGCAGCCCAAGCAGCCTGTGTAATAGTTGCCCAGGATATCAGCCATTTCCTCTGGTACAAAATCGCGACTACGAAGAGAACTAAAGCAAAACGTGTTGTAAAACCCAATCAAATCGAATGGAATACTTTCTCTCGGGCATATTAAATCTTTCGAGTTCTCCGCGGAACAAGCATCATAAAAGAGGCGATTGATGACAAAAAACCTCTTTTTAAGAACACACGAAATCGACAAGGGAGTTGGCCTTAGCTCATTTGCCAGAAAAATACCTGCGTAAAATAGAAGTTGCAAAATCAAATGCTTATGCACCTGCTTGGGTTAGATTAAGTGCCCAGGGAATCTTTCCGTCTGCTGTTAAACTCTTGCCCACCGGTAATTAGTACGTATACCCCCTGCACTGTCTCTGGTTCCCTGAGGATGAATCTTTTTAAGACTAAAAATACTAGCAGCGTTTTTTAGCCTGCTCCAGGCTCTCAGATAGTAGGGATGAAGCGATGAAAGGCGTGCGGAGCGACTCAGCCAGGAACAGCCTACATTTTTTCTTTCATCAGGTACACCCTCAAGAAAAAGTGTGTTTAACGCTTACTTCTCTTCTCTGTGATACCGTAAAATTCCGAAAATAAGCCCCTCCATGTATAAGCCCCTCCAAAAATAAGCCCCCCAAACAGGTATGTATACGCCCTTCTAAATATAAGCCCCCCGGGGCGTTGTACTTGGGAAACTGATTACCCTCAAATACAGAAGTGAAAAAAAACAAACACGGTAAATTCAATTCCAACTATAAGGCCAGTCCAATCGATTTTGAAACGCAAATTTCCCTCCGTAGATAAGCCCCTGCGAATATAAGCCCCAGGGCTTGTTTTCGGAATTTTACGGTATATTAATAAATTGTTTTCGTATGCTCTTTGGAATCTCAAATATAGTTTTTTACATTTTCACTTTAGTTAGTTAGAGATTCGAGCATGCTTTACGAAATATTCCATAAAAATCGGAAAATAATTAAATTCGGCCTTCTCTCCAGTTGCCTCACTTCTATGAACAGGGTTGGAAAAGACAATAAACAAAAAAAAACCTAAGAAAACTCACTATAACTCCCTTAATAATATTTTTCAAAACGATGCGTAGTGTCACGAACATCAATTTCACAAATTTTGACTAAGATAACTAAAAAAACCTAAAAAATGATATCAAATACAAACCTTTGAATGTCACATTATCTCCAATCAGCATAAAGGGTGCCCACTGCTTGACGTCAGAAAAGTGAGTCTCTTTCATCGACTTCATGGCCTGATGAAGAGATTCACTGGCACTTTCACCACGAACAAGGTGCTCGTAAAAACGATTCATAAACCACATGGTAGCTTTGTCCTCTATAGCCCACAGTGCCGCCAACACGGCGCGTGCACCCGATGCTAGAAATGCTCGAGCAATTCCAACAACTCCCTCAGCTCTAATCTGACCACTTGCACTATGACAGCAGCTAAGGACAACCAGCTTGGCTGTTAGTCGAACTTGTGAAATTTCAGCCATCGTTAATAAGTAGTTTTCTTCGTGTGGAGTTCCGCAGGAGCTGATAGGGGAAAGAGCTATTTCTCCACGTTCGGCATTACCATGAGCAGCGAAGTGAATGAGACTCACTGAATGCATGCTTTCCAGAACTGCCTGCTTAGTTGCATCCTTTCCAAGTAACGGTTGAACACCGAGCAGTCGCCCAATCATCTTTGCTTCCTTTCTCGCCCCAGGCAGTGGCTGTAACTGTAGAATCTTTCCTTGGTAGTATACATCACTAACGTCTGGCTCCCCTACGATCAGTGCACCGGTTTTACTATGGTAGTCTGCTGGACTGAGCTGAATCAACTTAAGAGTCGTCAAGGAAGGGACAATGCGAATCCTGAAAGTATCCGAAAAATACTTTCCATTACCATCCTTTAAAGCAGCAAAAGGAATAGGATACAACAAGTTATCCGGTATAATAATGATTTCTGATTCTTGGAGTAAGTCAGCTACAGGAGCGACTATCATGTTGTAACTAACAGCAAGGGTTAAAGGTTTGGAGTCGTGATTTTCGTCCTCCTCTTCTTCGATGAGACGCGAAGACTCGAAGCTGTCACTCTGAGATTGTTTGCATGATAGCGGGGAACTTGCACATGAAAATAATGATCGATCTTCGCATTGGTCTTGACGTAAATCAAGAGACCCACCAAATGTCTGATTTCCAAACACTTTATGTGCACTTTCTTTGAGGCTCCTTTCTCGAAAAACTATAATTTTGTTTGGCTTGAGGATCCAAAAGCTTATATTATCATCGAAGCAGGAAACATAAAGACAAGAACTAAGTGCATTATTGTTCATGATGTTCTCAATACCAGTCCATGACCGTGGGTTGACTGATACCCCTTTTTCCACAGAGTACTTATCTGAAAGTACGTCTGTCAGTGCTCTGGATCGTCCAAGCTCGGCAACGTAAAGAGCTTCATAATAACAGCCTTTAACAATTAACAACCTACAAAGAAGAAGGTAAGGGGACACATGCTTATCAAAAAAAGAAATTTTGAATTGATCTTTCACTCTTAAAAAATCATGCATTTCTTCGCACTTCTGAATGCTTTCATACAGATTTCGCAAAAGTTCAGTTATGTTTCCTCCTGCCAGTAACTCATTCACAGCAATGGTAAGGTGGCTTTTAAACTGCATTTCAATGTCCCCTGTTTCGTAACTTATCTCAAGTGCTTTATAAGCAAATTCTTGACCCTTTGCAAAAAGTAGAAATTCTTGACAAAATTTTCCAAGATTTAAGTATGAAGCTCCAACACCAGCTTTGTCTCCGATTTCTTTCCTGATCACTAGTGCTTTTTGAAGGTATTCTTCAGCCTTGGTATATTGACCAACAGATTTAAACACAGTTCCTAGATTTCCGTAAGCAGTTGCTTCTCCATTTTTGTCACCGATTTCTTTCCTGATCACTAGTGCTTTTTGAAGGTATTCTTCAGCCTTGGTATATTGACCAACAGATTGAAACACAGTTCCTAGATTTCCGTAATCTGTTGCTTCTCCTTCTTTGTCACCGATTTCTTTCCTGATCACTAGTGCTTTTTGAAGGTATTCTTCAGCCTTAGTATATTGACCAACAGATTGAAACACAGTTCCTAGATCTCCATAACCTGCTGCTTCTCCTTCTTTGTCACCGATTTCTTTCCTGATCACTAGTGCTTTTTGAAGGTATTCTTCAGCCTTGGTATATTGACCAAGAGATTGAAACACAATTCCTAGATTTCCGTAAGCAGATGCTTCTCCATCTTTGTTACCGATTTCTTTCCTGATCACTAGTGCTTTTTGAAGGTATTCTTCAGCCTTGGTATATTGACCAACAGAAAGAAACACAGCTCCTATACTTCCGTAATTTGCTGCTTCTCCTTCTTTGTCACCGATTTCTTTCCTGATCACTAGTGCTTTTTGAAGGTATTCTTCAGCCTTGGTAGATTGACCAACATATTTAAACACAATTCCTAGATTTCCGTAAGCAGATGCTTCTCCTTCTTTGTCACCGATTTCTTTCCTGATCACTAGTGCTTTTTGAAGATATTCTTCAGCCTTGGTATATTGACTAACAGAAAGAAACACAGTTCCTAGAGCTCGGTACGCAGATGCTTCTCCTTCTTTGTCACCCATTTCTTTCCTGATCACTAGTGCTTTTTGAAGATATTCTTCAGCCTTGGTATATTGACCAACAGATTTAAACACAGTTCCTAGATTTCCGTAATCTGCAGCTTCTCCTTTTTTGTCACCGATTTCTTTCCTGATCACTAGTGCTTTTTGAAGGTATTCTTCAGCCTTGGTATATTGACCAACAGATTGAAACACAGTTCCTAGATTTCCGTAAACTACTGCTTCTCCTTCTTTGCCACCGATTTCTTTCCTGATCACTAGTGCTTTTTGAAGGTATTCTTCAGCCTTGGTATATTGACCAACAGATTGAAACACAGTTCCTAGATTTCCGTAAACTACTGCTTCTCCTTCTTTGCCACCGATTTCTTTCCTGATCACTAGTGCTTTTTGAAGGTATTCTTCAGCCTTGGTAGATTGACCAACAGACTGAAACACAGTTCCTAGATTTCCGTAATCTGCTGCTTCTCCTTCTTTGTCTCCGATTTCTTTCCTGATCACTAGTGCTTTTTGAAGGTATTCTTCAGCCTTGGTATATTGACCAACAGAAAGAAACACAGTTCCTAGATTTCCGTAACATGCTCCAACTCCGCTATTATTTCCAACCTCAATCATGATGCTGAGTGCTTTCTCGTAAAACTGTTTCGCTTCCTCGAATTTGCTTTTTTGATAGTAGATTTTTGCTACTTTAATTAATGTCATCCCTTCTTTTTCTTTTTGGCCACTATTGTGTAGTGTCACTAGAAGCTTTTTACCACATTCTATCGCACGGGTGTGATCGTACACACGAGTATAGCCATCAAGAAGTTTACGGTATACATAGATAAGAAATGGTGTGGTAAATTCTTTCATTGTCTCTAGGGCTTTACCGTTAAGGAGCACCAAACATTCGTTAAAGATGTCTACTGCTTTTATAATACGTCCAGTGTTGAAAAGAAAAGTTGCAACGACTACACCAATATAAATGGTCTGTGCAACCTCCACGATGTTGTCCATGACGCTTTTTTCTTAACCTTGAGAAAAAAATATTTTAAGAGTAAGAAAGTGGAAACAAGATTGTTAACGTCTTTTTAACTGAACAGTTAAACTTCTTAGGCAAGATAATCAAGCTTTCATGTAAGATTTACTGAGGTAGGTCCGGATTATAAGTGTTGGACTATCATTTCTTTGGCCTGTTCTATAGTTCTTGAATCTGCAAATGCAGAATATCTAAATAAATAGTTTTACAGAGTAGTTTGTAATCTACTGTTTACCACCATACAAGGTACTGTTAAAAATTCTGGAAAATAAAACTATTTCAGCTACAAGCTTTTACAACAACAACGAGCTTTATTTGCATGACCGGCCATAAGTTCATATAGTATTGCAAAAGCTATATTAAGAAATGTAAAAAATGTAAAATTCTATGAGCCATATGTATATTAGGATAGCTCTTTGTTAAATTGCAAAGAAGAGGAATTTGTATTTAAAGGCTTTCTACTTTGTTCCATTTTTAGTTCTGACACATTCGTCTTTTCTAGGACTTAGAAAATATTGAGGCGAAATGGTTTGGTATTTCATTGGTGTTTATTAAATAAATAGAACATTACATGGCCGCTTGGAGATCATCCTCGGAGACCCAGGGGCAGTCAGTCGAGTCGGGAGGAAGAGCGCGACGAAAGTTTTCAAGTTCGGGCGAAAGAGCCCCTGGGTACCGACTCTCACCGAACTATTTCCAAAAATTCAAGCGGATGCCGGCTCCTGATTGGCACAAAAAATGCTTTGTATTATTGTGCCCAATCGGCGAACAGTTTTTCCTGAGTACTTTTCGTGAGTTCATACACGACCGCTATCGTTTCAATCACGGCTTGTCTGGCTCATGCACCATAGAAATGCACGCAGTCAGGAAACTTTCATTTTGATATAAAAATCCCCATCTGATTTTAAAATGCTGTCTGCCCGAAAACTAAAGTCGCTTTTCCGAAAATACAAGCTTGAGCTTACAACAGGTATTCACGCTTGCATCGGTCACGTCTTGCCGGTAAATATTAGGGAATTTTTAAAAGATACCACGACTGCTGACAACCACGAAAACGTCGCATGGAAAAGGGAATTTACATTTTTTCAGTTTCTATCGTGATTATTCCAACTCGCTTACTTTGTCAAGGCAAGCGAACTCTTCTGGAGCTGAATTTCTATCAACATATCTAAGTTCATGGAGAGAATGAATTTTGTCATTGCTTGATGGCGTCCTTAATTCACAAAACATGAAATTAGGCATTTTCACGGGTAGTCGTACAGTTGACGGCAAAGAAATGTACAAAAAACTGTGATGCATGTGCAAAGTTGTTGTTTTGCCCTGTCAAGCTATTGCTTGTTTGACCTTCTCGTCGCCGCCGCATCTAAAATATTTAGGAGCAACCTCCCGGGGCAAATTAAGCGAACTTGAAAACGCTCTCTCGTGTGTACTGACACGTGCAAAATGAGCTTGGAGCATGCTCCGGGGGCAAAACCCCTCGTGTGTTTCGGCCTTAAGCTCTTCTTGAAACAATTACGTAGTTTTTACCTTTTAGGGTGAGAAAAAAATATATCCCTTTCTTGAACTAGTCGAAGACAAGCCACACTTCTTATCTCCGACAAGTGAAGTTTGTCACGCCTGACGCACTAGCAAACCACCCCAGGCTGTTTTGCTCTGAAAGATCAGTAAAATTAAGCAGTCCCTTGTTGAATAAGGATGTCGAGCTACTTCGTTAACACAGCTAACGGGGAAAATTAAAGACTCGCATGCCGCCACGGTAAAGAAAAGCTACATAAAATATAAATATAACTAAAACTAAAGACAAATTATGTCTCATGCTACCGCTTAACACACGAAGTGGAACTTCTGAGATCTCGGCGAATGCAAGAAAGACAAAACCATCTTGCTCCCATATTAAATAGTATATCAAATATAGGTAACACGAAAAGCGATTCATAATGCTGACATACAATGTATCCTAAACTGCCAGGAAAAGAGAGATACAAGAGATCAAAGTAGATCATTTTTTGAACAGAGAGAATCAACCAACTGTATAACCGACAAAACGTTGTATGAATAAAATTAAAAAGTAGGGAAAAAAACCGTCACTTTTTGTTGCTCAACCTGTAAAATGGATGAACTTGAAAGATTCACAACTATCAGTGGAGTAAATAACGTTTTTTGTATCTTCCGACACTTTAAGTATGAAACCATAATTCCAAACAAGGTTATATAAGAGACGTCAAACTAAAATTTAAATACTTTGAATAAGCGGGTCAATGCTTTGCAAGGCTTTAAAGTAGCCAATGTCCTTGTAATCAAGTTCTCAAAATCTTTTCCTGATGTAGAGTCTGCCAGTATTTAGAAATCGCAACGAAAGAAATCTTAATTTGCCCTACCACCGATCATCAACAACAGATCGTTTCGCTTTCCGAGAAGAAGAAAAGACCGGAAACAAACAACTCTCTCTACTAATTCCCTCGTTGGCAGCTCAACAACTGAAACTGAACGTTCGAATCTTAAACTAGGAAATGAAAATGGCTAGATCAATGTACTCACCAAGAAATCTGTCTCACCAGATCGAGAAGGAGAAGTACCAAAAGGAAAGAGAAAATTGAAAACTCTGAGACTGTCCCTGCAGTAAGAAATAAAGCCCCGTATGTTAATGATTCCCCAAAAGAAACACCCTAGCCGCTGATATAACATATACGACTCGTCGCGAGGCAGCATGTCCTACTGATGAATCGTTTGCAACTTTCATACCAGGGGCACCCAACGACTTTTTTTCTGTGAAATTTAATTTGTCGGAAGGAGCAAATATTGCCTAGAAATCTCTCAAACTTGGGAAAGGCTAGCCTGTTCCTATGTCCTGTTTTTATCTTTTAAGATCGTCGAGCGCGCGTATGAAAATAGAAATCGCGGGGATTTATTACCCGCAAGCGAATATTGGGAATTTTTCTTGGTAGTAAGGGGAACTCATACTATTCACTTTCCGCCGAGGAAGTTTGTGGCGCCTGACTTGCTATGAAGTCCTCAACGGCTGTTTCGCTGTGCAAGGTTAACGAACCCAGCAATCCAATATAGCTGTGCCAAGATGTATTATAACACTTACGCTCTGCAAACCTAATTCCAGCGATATTACCCTGCAAAAGGAACGACATTTGGAACTGGTTTGCTTTCCAAGAAATTGAAAAGGACGAACATGCACCAATACAAAAATTAGAAAAAAAAAACGGAAATGATTTATGTTTGTAACATATATGTATGCTACACTACTAAGAGCTTACCAGGAAATCTATCTCTAAGAGTACAGTGAAGTACAATAAAGCTTTAGGACTTTGCGCATTTTACGATCAGAAATCAAAGCCTCGTACGATAACGATACCAAGAAAGGAATACGCAGTTCAATTAACCTGCATGAAATAGACGTAGGGTTTTTTTCTGTCTGTATCAACTGGGAACATTTATAAGCTTTTCTATTTAAGGGAATCCATTTCGTAAAGGCGGAACGATTTGATTGTATGAGCTCTTCAAAGAGTTGCTTCGAACTTTTGAAATCACACGACAAATGATCCCTACATACACCAATCGAGGTCGAGCTTTGTGAGCCTTTTATACACACTCGCAATTCAGGAAACTTAGTGCGAAAATTAAAAGCTCAAGTAAGATATATGAAATAGAAAAAGGTAAGCTAAGATGAGTTTATTTTTATAAACCAAGCTACTTACCTCGAAGTCAGCCGCCCTTTCGTGCCTTCAGTTAGATGTGAAAAAATCTGGGACTTTCTCTGCATTCCAAGAAACAAAATGCTATTAATAACAAATTCAGAACTGAATGCCGAATAGTCAGAACCGATTTCAAAAATGCATGTCTAATATAAATACCTTAATGTGTACATTTTTGGTGTCGAGATAAGGAACCGATAACGAATAGTCCAAAACGAGTCCTGAACGGTACCAATTAAGATATTTAAAAAAACTGCATGATACTCTGTCAGATATTAATGAGAAAATGTCAACATGCAGCTTAGCAGTATGATTATTTTACACGGCTAGCTAATTTTATAAAATGATGATGTGAAGTTTGTATCCACTTCACTGAAAACCAAATTAGCCAGTTTAAATAAGGCAAATTTACATTATTTGTCTCAAACTAGTCAAAACAATCTTAACAAAATCTTTCTTTGGAAAAGAGTCATTTCGCTAATTACAGGATGCAAAACGAACGAAAATTGAAACTGTTTCGCCTTTTTAGACAGTAAAAAGAACTACCATAATCGCATACACAACGCATACACACATTTTATTAAAAAAACTGAAATGAAGTTTGTTTGTGACATATTATGCAAATCTGTCCGGGACTTTCCCTAAAATTGCGACAAACAAAACCGCTTTGTCCATAGCTGGGCGTTATTCACAAAATCTCATTTGAGCAGAATTCGCTTGGACTACTGACACTTAGCTATGATCGGATCGACTAGTTCTACCCAAACGTGGATCATATAACCAAAACGAAATTCTCTTTGGTGTTCAAATAGTTAACACCTGAATCAAAGCCTGTCGTACCTCTAGACTGGTGTCCTGTGAAGCGTGAAAACAAGAGTTCTATCGTTCTCGCTGTGTAATGACTTCTTGACTGTTTTAATACGCCAGCAATGAATCTATTTGGTCACATCAAATGAAAAATAATCGAGAGCTCGTCCCTGAACAAGTAACGCACGCCATAGACAAAAGCAACCAAAAGCTAGCTGAATGAAAATACCTTCCTCACGGTCTGTAGCGTTCAGTGCCTGCCTCATACCCAGATGTCTCTCTCTCGCCTGCCGTCTGTACCCTTCCCATGGTCCCTTGCAGTTCATCACCAGTCGCACGCCTCTACCTTGCGAAAAACGAAGCAACTGAGGAGGAGGCTGGTTCAGTGCGTTACTGACTTTTCCTCATTTCCTGCACTCTTAATTTATGTACTCGTTATGTTTCTGGTGAAATGACGACTGAAAGCAGTATAAACCAAACGTCAAACCTCAACTACACTTCCATGCCTTTTAACTAGTGTGATGAAACCGAAATTGAAAAAAATCCCTGACTTTCCCTGAATTCCAAGAAACAAAAACGCTATGTCCGCGATGTCACTGATATTCACAAAGTCTCGGTCGGAGGAGACTTGGCTTGGACTGCTGACACTTAGGTGCGATGGGATCGACTCATACTGTCCAAGCATTGTAATGGTAAAATACCAAAAGAGTCATGGCTTTCTCCGTAATACGTGAGACAAAGGGTCAATAGGGATATGGGTAGCCCTCGAAAAAGGCTCCAATAATAACTTTTAAATGACACATGTCACGGCAGTGGATCCTAGAACAACAATTCGTGCATCAATTAAGTCAATTCGCTTATTATCTCCAACAGCCTCACGGGTTGCATTAACAGGCACAGTTAACAGACTATACGTAATGTCGAACATATCACATGGACACACATGGATGGAGTAAAGCCTTCTTTAACATTAAACACGGGAATTACCGACTTGTTTCGTGCTGAATTAGGTAAATTTGACTATTATATATATGGAAAAAGGCTCATTTGAAACAAATTGAAAACTTTCTTTAAACGCCCTTGTGGTTGTTTCAGTCTTCCCTAGACGTTCCAACAGGCGCTTTTGTAGTACGCAAGCATGAATAACACGCAACAAGCGTAGCCTGAAATTCATCCGATTGCTTCGAGTCGTTTTCTCCTCTCAACAACGTCTGAATCGACCAGCCGTTAATGCCGTCCAGTGACGTCACTCACTACCCGAAAACCGGGTAGTGATTTTGATTGGTTGATTGTCTAAACATTCGCATAATTATGTATAATTATGAAAAATTTTAGCGGGATTGTCATTTGATATTCAGCGGATCGCATCCCTGGCATTCTTTCGGTTAGTTCAAGCATTTCTATGAGCTTAATCTTTATCTTAAACAGCAAAATTGCCCTTGTCTTCGAAATTGAAATGTTAAATTGAACTGCGAATGAAGAATCATCGCGGAGAGTCGGTAGGTGAGTTTTCATTCAGAACCGCTTTGTGGTTTCGGCGGCCGGTGATTTTGTTTACGCGAAGTTTTCTGAGATCAATGTTATAATTCGACCTTCTTGCTATTTTTACCGTCAAGTGTGATGATTCTGTTAGCTTTTCTTTCTTTTCTCCTTGTTTTTTTCTTCGTTAAGGACCAAATAGCTTCTTTTCAATTAAAGCAAATCATTTTGTTTTTGAACTAAGTGTTCCGTGTGTGTTTTTATTTCATTGCGTGATTGCGACCGAGTTTGATTATAGAATTTAGTACAACCGGTTCAGAGTTGTATCGCATGCAGTTGATAGTTTGAACGTTAAACATGAACTACAATCGAAAAAAATAAAGCAGTTCTGTATCTTGCAGACATTTCCAAACGATATTTCTCGGTTTGCCACTTGAAAATCGTGTTTTGCTTTTTGCATAAATTAAAGCAAAGGTCAAGAAGTAGTGACGTCACTGGACGGCATTAACGGCCGGTCTATTCAGACGTTACTGAGGGAGTAATAACGACTCGAAGTAATCGGATGAAATTCAGGCTACAACAAGCGCTCCTTGATCGGTGAACGCGTTCACGCACCTGCTGACTATCTTTGTGAAAGGCGAATCGTTGCAAAGACAGAGTGCGATCTGCGTCGAGTTAAAAGTATAGACATTGAAAACTTATGGTTGGTTATTTCAACAAAGATTAGACGGCAGGGCCAGCAGAGCAGTTTTTAATTTTCGATATAAGTTAACAAACCTCGTTATAACAAACATATTTTGCCGCTCCCTTGACCCTTCGTTATATCGAGGTTCCACTGTACTTAATTTTATTCATTTATTTTTCAAAAAGTGAGGGGCCCTGGCTCCCCCAGCCCCTCCCCCTGCGGGGGCCCTGGACGGGTTAAACTACCGTTCCATTATTTAAAATAATAGTTGCGAAATATGACACTTATACACTGGTCCTTCAATAGGCTGGTCTGAGTATCAGGCTTTTCTAAGGGGCTATGAGACAGGAGATTTTAGCTTTTCTTTTCCCCTTTTTCCCCCAGAAACGCCTGATACTCAGGCTGTCAACAGGCCTTTAACAACTTCCAACTACCAGAAAACCCTCACTTTCGAAACGAGGCCAAGTGCAGAAACAGTCCTCATTATAAACATGATTTTTTAATGATAATATAGATAGCTCATTTCACATCTAAGTTTTTTCACAGACTTGACGCAATCCGTAAATGGACTGAGGACAACCTCGCTCCCAGGGACAAGTAGGAGAGAACCCTGGGAACGAGGTTGACCAGAAAGTTGCATACCCTTGCGAGGGTAAAATGTGGTTTGCGCATGCGCTGGAAACGATCCACGATCTTAAACTTGACTATATACAAGTTGTACGTTAATTCTGCATATCACACTTCTTGAGTGCACGTTAATACTGCATGCATTAATCCTTAATTAATCCTTCCTTAATCATCCAACTGGCAAAGAAGAACCACACCACGCATGATCCAATGGGACTGTGGCTGATCAGATGGCAGGCGCATGTCCGTCACAAAGTTATTGGAGTGGCCTGTGGTAGAGAGCGTACCTCTCCTCTCGCTTGTTTTGTAAACAGGGGAAACAAAATGTGGCCGGTCAACAATGTCTTCCTTCTTGCAGGGTTTGAGCCACATAACAGGCATGCTGTAATACAAAGCTTTCCCGTGCGACTCTCCAATCACTCTCTTTTCTCTATCCCATCGAGAGCCTTCCATCATAGACACCGTCCTGGGGTGGAATTATCGTCGCCAAGAACCTCGAAGTCAAACGTTAGGAGTTCAATAGGAATGGTGTATTTTCTGGCGCATTTCTGCTTTGATCCCGGTAAGAAGGCCTGAGTGAAGAAAAAAACAGATACCCAGAACATGGGAGGCACTCCATTGTCATACCACTCTTGAAAAAACTTGAAGTGACCAATCAGATCATTGACGTAACTGCCGAGTGGTTTAAGAGATGGATAGGACTTCTTCATCCACAGACAAGGGATTTTGCCTTTAAGGATGCCGCTCGCTACCTCCTCTAGTTCAGAGGACATAACAACCAGGCCCTGTGGAACAATGTTTAGGGATCATATCAAAGGTGGGGTAAACCGGCTTAGTTGGTCCCATTCCTAAACACGCAGCGAAAACAACATCCTGTAAGTTGCCTACCCCATAGTAAAAGGAGCAAAATATATACCCGGCAGGAAGGGGTAAGAGAAAACGGTAACATGTCTCGGGTAGATTACCTAGACACAAGTGCAGCGTGCAACATATCGTCCAATATCGCACACAGATGAACGCACAATGATTTGAAATAACAGAGGTTGCCTGGCGTACTATTTCCACCTTAGGGGAAACTGTATCTACTCCTTTTAGTCAGCGACAAGTTCGAAAGGGTCCAGTAATACAGTCAACTCTCTTTAAACAGACATCAAGAGTTAATCCATGTCTTATTTGACCCTCTATGTATTGGACACCTAGAGTAAGTCATTTTCAGTCATTTTCTATACGGCGCGCAGACTCTTCCCGTCGCAGTGGCCACAGTCTGCCTTAGAGACTGTAAAGGAATAAAGATTCTACTTCACGTTTAGTAAAAACTTCAAATAAGACCTCTATAAAAAATACCTGACGTTTCACTCACCTTAACAGCTCTCTGTATGTTGATAAGCGAAGATGGCACGACTTCTCGTTAGCCTGTTAAACCTGACCATTTCCTGCACCAATACCGTGTTCATACTCTGCGTATAGGTGGTGGGGTATTTCCGCAGTGCCGCTTCCGTGTCAAAGTTCTTGTGTAAAATACCCTCAGCCACCCCAAAGAGTATCTCGTCGTCGGATTTTCCACCTTTGGCGGAAGCTCGAGACGGCGTCAAAAGGATGCTGTTGAACAACTGTTGGGTTTCCTGTTGGTTCTTACTGATGTCTGCATTTGGCAAGCATTCCAAATACCTGAGAATGCGCAATGAGCGGAAGGCTGCGTCCGTACTCGATGTACGATACGTAGTCGCCTTCTTTAGGAGCAAAGTAGCCGCCGCTTGGCGAAAACTTGTAGTCTTTATTGTCTACGATGGTCGCGCAGTAGACCTTATCCTGGATTGTCAACAGGGTTCGTTCATCACGTTACACGGCCTCTGTTGTTGCATTCTCCCATGAGGTGGCTCAGAGGGGCAAACTGGACGTCCTGTAACGCAAAAACATGCACCAGCGCACATTAAAACAATAAGGACGAAACCTATATACAGGCGATTCGCTCTGACCGGACACCTCTCCACGAGTGGGCGTTGGCTGTAATCATTTCATATCCAAACAAGCGCGAGTGGAATAACTGCTTTATTAAAAACGCCCACAAAATATTGAGAATTCTTCCCGACTTTATTTGTAAAAACAACCGATTATCAGTTTGTTTTTAATTTTGAGCAGACGCGTACGGTTACCATTTTTGAAGAGCATAGTATACTGGCTCATATACCATAAGGGCTAAGCCAATCAGAGCTCTATAATTGCATTATCCAATGATTCAGGTTTTAATAATTACCTGATAATGATGCCATTCTGAATAGAGAAACTGTCAGTTGGTAGCCCAGCTTGTTCCAGTCCCTTATCTTCACAGGGTCTCCCAAAGTCTCCGGTCACCGAGAAGTCATTCGAACAGGGGATGTTGGTGTCACGGAAAGCTTTCACCCATTCTGCAGTTTGTTGCTGAAAAGAGAAAATACTTCCTTAAAACAAGAGAAATCATTAGTCTCGCTTGCGCAAGCAGCGAGACTCATAATCGGCAACGCGTTTTTCTTCGTATTTAGGACACAAAAGGAGAGTCACGTAAAAGAACACAACGAAGGCGTGAAAAGGCAAATTAAAGAGATCAAGGAAGACATAAAAAAGCTCGGCAACGATGGTTTTAATGTCGACGTCAAGTTGCAGAGCTCGAGCAGTACGCGCGAAGAGACTGTCTCGGAATGACCGGTATTCCGGTCGTACCTAATGACAGCCCAGCGTTGCTGGTGAAGGAAATGTCTGAGATTATGGGAGTGAACCTCAACGAAAACGATATATCGATCGCTCATCGTTTACCGCCAACGAAGAAAGTGAAAGATCGACTAATTGTCAAGTTCACTCGAAGAGAGAAAAGAGACGAAATTTACAGCAAGAGGAAAACTTAAAATCTAAGCGGACTAAAGATCTCCCGTCTGTGGTCTGCGAGCCGGAATCTGCGGTTGGAAGCACAAATTCATGTCAATGAAAGCTTAACGCCATACAGAAAACGACTACTGGGCAGAATCTTACAATTCAAGCGCGACCACAACTATAAGTTTATTTGGACGGCTAACGGTAAAATAATGCCGAAGAAAACGGAGAGCTCCACTACGAAATGTTTCGTAACCCATGGGGAATTCAAAGAGTTTCTTGACGAGCTCAATTAATTAACTATCAGTTTAATGACTTCTATAAACTTATATTATTACGGAGGCAAAAATGGCTGATTACCACGAAAGCGTCATGATCTTGACCTTTACGATCTCCTCCCAAATTCAAATAAATTCGACGAGTGCGACCCAGATTTAATGTTAAATATCCCCTGCACAGAATAATATTCAGTCCGTAGCTTTAATAAAATGCTTGTAAATTCAGACGCAAAATCTTTGTCAATATTTTACTGTAATATTAGAAGTTTATCTAAAAACCTAAGTCTAGTAGAAGAACTATTATGCTCCCTTGACTCCAAGCTGGATATACTTGGAATTACAGAAACTAAATTAGGTGAGAAGTCTATTTTTAATGTAAATATCAAAGGCTTTAATTTTTTTCACACGGACCGTCCGCCAACAAACGCAGGAGGAGCTGCTTTATATATAGCTAATAATCTTAAAGCTGTACCTAGGCCTGACATTAAATTTGACGTATCGCTAGTTGAATCCTGCTGGGCAGAAATTGATGCTGGTTAAGGTTAAAAGGAGATCATAATAGGTTGGACCTACACAGACTAGGAGTAGTCCCCCATTTGTCCTCAGGGATAGTAGAGCGAGCGAAACGCGAGCGCGCGTGAAAATCACCCCACGCGAGAAAGGCGACTCTCTCCCCGCTGCGTGTCGCTTTATCTCGCATGGGGTGATTTTCACGCGCGCTCGCGTTGCGTTCGCTCTGCTATCCCTGAGGACAAATGGGGGACTACTCGTAGTCTAGTATCTACAAGCATCCCACTTGTAATTTTAGAACAGTTTCACAACCAACTAAATGATATAATCAAAACAATTAATCCCAATAGACACGAAATTTACATCTTTGGAGATATGAATATAAATTTCCTGAAATTCAATTAACATACTCAAACTGAAGATTTTTTAGATATGCCTTAAGCCAATAACATCTGGCCGATCATTACTAAACCTACGAGGCCTACTGATCACACAGCAACACTCATTGACCATATATACATAAATTGTTTACAAAATATCACAGCAGGAATCCTGACAGTTGATATAACAGATCATCTTCCGATGTTCTGCTTAGTCAGACCCCAGCCTACACGGAATAATAGTAACAAAAAATATTTTCGAGACTACTCTAAATTTAATAAAGATCTATACTTAGATGATATAAAACTGATTGATTGGCACGAAATCCTCAACCCAGAAAAGAATCTAAATGAAAAGGTACAGGAGGCAATCAATACCCTGAATAAAATTGTAGACAAACATGCGCCTATCAAGCTGGCTAGCCAAAGCAAGCAAAGGCAACTTAATAAGCCATGGCTCACTAAGGGTATCCTAAAATCGGTAAAAAGGAAACAGAAAATGTACCGTACGCATTTCTTAAGCAAGGACTTACAAAAAATCGGGGAATATAAACATTATGCAGCTATTCTTTCACATCTTAAGAATAAAAGTAAGACAGAATACTATAACATGCAATTTGCAAAGTACAAAGACAACCTTAAGCAAACTTGGAAACTTAATGGTACTCTTGTTAAAAGGATAACCTAAGGTCAAACTTTCCTCACGAGAATCACTCACAATAACAGGACTTTTACACAAGAAAAGGACATTGCCAAATTATTCAATAACTTCTTTGTAAACATTGGGCCAACTTTAGCAAAGGAAATCACAACTAATCATACAGAGCCTTTGCAATATATAGAATCTACGCCATCAAACAGTTTTTACCTTGCTCCAGTAACCCAAACACAAGTATTTACATTATTTGCTGGGCTAAAAGAAAACAAAGCATCCCTTATTGTTCCTGACAAGCTTATGAAACTTGCAACTGAACAGCTCTCCGCATCCTTTACTGAAATATATCATGAGTCAATATTGTCAGGGGAGTTTCCTGAATTCTTTAAGATATCAAAAGTAACCCCAATATTTAAAAGTGATAGTCTATCTGCGTTAGGAAATTACAGGCCAATAGCAGTTATTTCTCCCTTTAGTAAAGTACTGGAAAGACTAGTATAATTATGACCAACTTGTGTCCTATCTGGAAAAAGAATGTCTACTTTTTAACTTACAATTTGGATAATATGTGCCTATAAGGGGCTGACCATTTAACTCTTGAAAGGGGGGGGGGGGTGGGGTAGGTGATTTTGAAAAAAAATTTCCTGCAAGTGCTTGTCGGAAGAAAAAAATTGCATGCAGCACAAATGTAATAGAAAGCTTATGGGAAAAAAAGGGAAAAAAATATCCTGCCCACCAGATTGCTAGAAAAAAAAAATTCTTGATGACCAGAAATCACCCAAACCGCCCCCCCCCCCCCCCCTCAAGAGTTAAATGGTCAGCCCCTAAGTACACTCAAACAACTGTATCCGTATCTAACTTATGGATTAATGAGCTGGGGTACTGCATACCAAATAAGTTAAATACAATCAAAGTAAGTCAAAATAACTGTATTTGCTGCATCTTCTTTGCAAACAAAAGAGAAAGTCCCTCACTGTACTTTACACTGTTAGAAATCTTAAAGTTAGAGAATATCTTTAAATTAAAAATTGGTGCTCTTGTGCATAAAATTCAATATCAAAAAAAGGATACACCTCCTACGCTCTATGACTTACTTCAACTGGCTTCAGCTGTCCATAATTATAATACTAGGTATGCCACTAATCAAAACCTATGCAGACCGTTTTCCAGAACTAATTATGGCTTAGCAAGGTTTAGTGTAGTGGTATCACAGACCTGGGAAGCAACACCTATGAAAATTAAGTGTCTCCCCTCGAACAATTTTAAAAAAGAATATAAACTCTTTCTACCTGAAAGTCAGACATCTTGAAGAACTATAATCTGTTATTTAGCTCTATTTATTTAATTATTTAATTTAAATAGTTTTTTATAAGCACTGTATAACCTCCACCCACTTATAACCGCTCTGTGGTAGTAGCCAACTCAAAAGCTTGGCTCCTTTGGCTGCTACACACTCTTTTCCTTTGTTATGTTTAATTCAATGTATAGTTAGCTCTGTTTTTACTTCTTCTTGTTTTTTTTTCTTATTGTTGTTGTATTGTAATTGAATAAGTGTGAATAAATGAACTTGAACTTGAACATGGACAGTCCGTTGCGGGTCTCGATTCTCGACTCGATCAGCAATTTATTTCCTCTAAGAAAATTAGGAGAGTTGTTTACCTTGTCTTCAGGGTCGCCTTCTCTTGCTGATCTTGTTATCCAACAGTCATTCCTGTGAGTTGTTTTGCAGGTTGCCATTCTATTCCACTTCACCAAGAATCTCAAATATGTGATGCAATGTTGTCAATCACTAAAAGAATTCACAAAAATTAACTTCATTTGATGAGGCATTTTGAAGAACAGAACTTGTATAAGAAGTTTTTACACACCTTATCTCATGTCAGGTCAGTTGGTCAGGTTAAGAGTCCATAATTTGTATTTTGAATGGAAATTTAACTGCTTTTACATCCTTATTATCAAGGTGTCCATGAAAGCAAGGTGTTCACATGACCAGAATTGACTTTACTAGGGGGTTCCATTTCCGGGGTGGAGACACTCCCTCATTTGGTCTAGACAGGGATGTTGCGCTGTACAGGGTATGGTTTTCAGGGTCTTGAGTCTTCCCCACTATTTTGTATCTTTAACAGGGTGTGTTTTTGAACTGAAGCCTTTAAAAGAGTACATGTGAAGGCTACAGGTTCCATGAAATTGGTATGAAAAAATTACCTAATTCTGTATGCAACACCAAATTAATCAGGGTTACAGTTGAACCTTGATTATCTGGACTTTTCAATTATACACATTTGTTTTGCTGGTCCTGCTTTTCATGAATATTTACCCTTTCAGCCCTATTAAAGAGTGATCAGCATCAAGTTTCTCCTTGTAATATTAATGCCTTGTAAAACAGAGTGGTCACTAGCAAGGCTGCTGCCCAATGGGTGCCCGGTTTCCTGAGGTGCCTACGATTTACCCTCGGGCGACCAAAATTTCAAACAGGGAGCCCAAACAGGCGCCTAAAACATATGATTCTCAGGCTAACTTCCAGTGAACAAACAACAAAATTCCCTGCTCATTCTGCTCTTTTGAAATGACGAAGGAAAACATCGTTTGATCGTCATTCATAGGCAAAAATATATTACCACTGATAAAAGGTAAACAAGCAGCACTCATGTCTTGAAATTCGCTTCTGTGACTTCTGCTACAGAGCAGTTGAAGTTTCTCATCTGAAAATGGTGTCAAATGAATAATTTGATAGTCTGTCAAAAACCTTCGATAATAAAATCATGACTTTTCTTTCAGCGTTGGAAATGTTAGGTCGCTACTGCATGAAGTAAAAACTGAGAAAAAGCTGTGATCCGTGGAAAAGCAAGCTGGCTTTAAATTACACGTGACATCAGTATGCTATTAACTTTTGCAAGTTTGTATAGCATTTTCTATCTTGCTAAGAACACAAACGGTACACTTGGAGGTTTCTTTTATCATTTAATCAGCATTATCTACGCCTTCCTTACTTTTTGCTGTACGTTTTAAGAGAACTTTTGAAAGGCTCGCAAAAACATTCCAGTTTTTAAAAATGATTCACAGCGGCTATTCAAGAGCATATTTCAATCTCTTCTTAATTTACTCTGTCGCGTGCAATGCCCGTGAATACAAACCTTCACATAAATAAAAACAGTTGACAGTGATAGTTGAAAAGATAGACTTGATACAAAAATACTGAGTCAATTTTCCAAACTTCCAGAAACAAACCTTTTGTTTGTCCTTTCTCATCACCTAAAAACTTAAACTTAACTTCGCTCAAATTGTAGACGCAAGTTCTGTTGGTCTGTGCATTCAATGTATGTGCGAATGATTATTAAGTTTCTTGAGAAATACATTGTTTCCTGAAATCCTTTAGAGTGGTGAGTATAAAAAATGCTGGTTTCTCAAAACTTGAGACTTGGTTTTCGTGTTTCAAACTCGATTCGTTTGAGGCTCAAGTATTGTTCCAGTTTTGTCTCATCAGGCAACGTTCCTTTTAAGCCTTCCCAACTTATCTAGGAAGATCAAAGGGCTTCTGCTCACAGGGTATAAATTGATAAACAACAACAACTTCAAGTGATACCTCATTTTGGATATTTTGAAAAATCCTGTCAAAATTACACTCACTAAAAAAAGGTAACATTTTGGGGAAAAATCCACTGCCAGTTTTGCTGTTTACATACTACTCTTTAAAGATTAAATTGCCCCTTTCCTAAAAAGTTAGCCAGCCACAATTTTGTGCTAAACAAGGACGATAAAGTGGGCAACAAAACTGCTAATAAACAAGAAAGGCAAAGGGAAAAAAGAGAGCAAGAGAGAAAGATTGAAATAGATTTACAAAAAAGGGTCCAAATTTTGGCTTTTGCACATGCCTGAAAAACAAAAAAGCTGTTTAATTACGTCAGATTAGTCGAAAAACATGCCATTTTCCTTGCAAAACTCTTTTTTAGCCCTTCTTATGCTAATTAGCTGAAAACTAGTCCAAAGAAGAGGAATTGGTGAAAAATGCGGTTTTTTCGCTACTCGATGGCCGTCACCAAAGGGTTAATAAAGTTACTGATCTTTTTTGATTGGGCTCCTAGAAATGCGGCTCGGGCTCCTAACTTTTTCTTCTAATTTTCTTGGGCAGCAGCCCTGCACTAGAATTACAGACATGATCACACAAGATGAATTTGCTTGATATTTTATCAACTTCTCCCCTCTACTTCTGTAGGAAATGAATAGGGGCAACAAATGAGAATTTAAATTTTGATGATAGAGTTTAAAGGGTTAATTAAAGATGTGATCTTGAAAAATTAAAAGAATTAAAAGTTCATTAATCCTTCCAAACGTTTGTTTAAAACGCCGTTTTAATCTGTTTCGCTTTGAAAAAGCACAAGATGAACAATTATTCAGCTGAATTCTGATATGCTCAATTGTTATGTTGCTAAGGGAATGTCATGCTTGATTTCACATTGGTTCAATCATAAACTCTATTGACTGCCATGTCTATGCGATGAAAGCAGTCTGTTATTTCGATGACGGATAAGCAAACCATTATTTCACATTTGGAGAAAAGTGAAAGAGGAACAAATTTAACGCTCAAGTTTAAAATCAGCAAGCAGCAGATCTCAGATATACGCAAAAACATAGAGAAGATCCTGAAATTCACCAACCGTGTTGAGACAAGCGTAGGATTGAAAATACGGGTCTTAAAGGCTTCAGCAGCACACCTCTACCATTGTAGGAAAATCAACTTACCCAAAGGGTAAGATATTATTCTTTAGTAAAATCCAACTAGTGGTCTATTATCTACACTGCATTCTGATTGGTTGGGCTACTACTAGGCTATATGTTATAGGCCAATAGTAACAAAAAGAGCAAGCTTTTTGGCAGCAAAAAGAGGATTAAAGTCTAGCTTTAACTAGCTCAAGTTGTTTTGTCTTGATTTTTTTAACCAACTAGCTGGATTTTACTAAAACAATTATTCCTCTCACCCTCATGGCCTTTGAGCCAATAGCCTATTCAGCCTTCAGCCTCATGGACTATTGACTCAGAGCCCATTCAGGCTCAAGGAATAATTGCTAATAAGTTTAATACCTAAGATCCCTGAGGAGCTTCACACATATGTGCGGCCTATTATTACACATTTTTTTAGCAACATGGCCTTGAAAAAGCAACATAAGGCTACATGAAATTGCAACATGGGTAAATACCAACCAGGCAGAGGAACATGGCCTACTCCTCAAAATGGGAAATGACCATACTTGAAATTCAGAATAGGGACATACATACCACCCCCCCACCCATACTTGTCCAAGACTCTGACAAACTTATGCATGGCTTTGTCTAATTTCTCATTGTATTTTTTGTTCTTTATTCTTATAGTTTTGTACAGAATTTTCATAACAATACAATGCCATGCATAAATTTGTTAAAGCATTGGACAACCCTCCCCCCATCCAAGAGCAGACCTCTCAAGTCTCACAGTTTTGAGGACAATCTCATGGTCTCATGATGAGGTACAAAAATCTCACGGTAAACAGATTCACAAGCCGATGGAATACACTTTTTGAATATTTTCATTTTTGCCTCGAAAAATTCATTTTCAAGCGTCAGTTATGTAGAAATCCACAGTTCTCAGGCATATTCATCTCTATTTGTCATATTTGATCGTCTTGTTGACAAGATAAATGCTAAATAAGGTTATCGTTACCAGTTTGTCGCATTTAGATACGTTTCGTACATGATGTCAAAATGGTGGGAAACAATGAAAATTCATCAGGCGAAGACAAAGTTCAAAACAGAATGGGAAGGTTCGTATCCTGTTAAACGTATTCTTAGCAATCCATTTTCGTTTTTATGTCTTCCCTACACAGGGTTTTAGTTCTTTTTGATGCCGTTAACAAACCTCCAGGTTTCTCCCCAAATCTCCACGTTTTTTTTACCTTGATCTCCAGGTTTTTGATCTTTTGGGGTTGAGAGGTCTGCAAGAGGGCCTCTTTTTAGTGAAGCCCACATTAAGCGAACACCCTATACTATATTAAGTGAACGAATGGCTCACTTTGTTTGAAGACTTTCTTCCCATTTTCACTGCAAAGCGAGCATGTATTCAGGGAACACCAACTAAGGACGTCATGTGGGTATCCACAAATTACAGATTTCACTGTAGATGTGAATGGTAAAATGTCCGGAGAAGGACTCCCTTAAAACTACCTGAGAGTGATCAGATTTAAAACATTAGCTTAATCCTTTCACTAATATTATCTAAATATTTCATTCTCATGAGATTTAAGTTAAGCTCGAGCATACCTCACAAGACCAGTGCGGGACCTTCTGCCAAGCCACGTCCGTGAATTTCTATGCCATAAATAAAGCTAAGTGTTGACGAATAAGTTAAAGATCCAATCGAGGTGATATACGAGTACCTGGAGTCTAAAAATGTCACTTTAGGTCCAATTTAACTACAAACATGTGCTGCGTGCTCCGTCGCCATATTTGTTTCTTTTAGTGCCCAGTCTCAATTAGCGCGCGAGTTTCGCGCGCGAGCTGTCAGAGCACTCGTTTCGCGTTTCTCGAGTACTCGATCGTAAACGCGATCAAATGCGATCGACTTTTTCATGAAATATCAAGGTTTATGGGAGAGAAAAAAGTAAATTTTATTCCAAACAAATAAGTAATGTAACCAGCCTACTGACGAACCAGAAAGCAACCTCGTTCCCAGGTTCTCTCTCCTTACTGAGGGCTTTTCAAATAATCGAACCTTAGTTACCAACAGTAAGTGAAAAATCCTTCCTGTAAAACTGAAGTGTATATATAAAGGCATCAGTCCAATAAATACGGAATGAAAATTTTATTTCCTGCTAAAAGGTAGAAGAAACTTCTCAACCACATAATTTATTTAAAGTGACGCTATAATATTGAAAAACTTAGAAACACATAAGCAGTTCTGACAGGAGCCGATTCCAACGGGATTTGCACCTATGATCTTCCAGGACATCTATGAGAAACTCGTGGAGCGATGTGCCATACAACTAGACTGCTGTGTGTATTCAAAATCGTGGCAGACTTTTGCTGCTTTTGACATATAATAATCATTCACCCCTATCACTGAACCTGTAATAGGATGGGCTCCTGACAATTGGGATTCTTAAGGACATAGTTGTATGACCGAGCATGGCAAGAAGAGTCTCTCATACCTCAATGGTAGTAAGGGCATCCAACCGGTGGAAGTTCTTCTGTACAATTTGAAGAGGGTTTCAGTCTAAAACGCCTTTTAACAGACTTTTGTATACTATTGAAATAAAGCTTGGGGTTTGACCCCTAACCCTGTTCACTGAGTAGCCTCTTCTCTTAAATAAAGTTACTTGATGAGCGCTTTAGCTCAGAAAACAGCTAACCTACCCTATTTATAACAAAACTCTAGTCAGATGCGTAAACCTAATGGAAATGAGCTAACAAATTACACAAAGACGCTGAAACGATTCATAGGCATGCTCATTTCTAAGAAAACCAGAATGACATACCTGGAGAGAGTTTAGAATTTGCCGACATTCTAAAGATCTCAAGTCCGTTTCATAAACCGGGTTCATAATGCTGTAAGAGGACCATCTAAGAATAAAGCCCAACTTCTAAATTCTAGCGAGCACCCACCCCTTCATTGCTGTCAGTTTTTTACTTACGTTTGAAAAAAAGGGTCGCCCATAGCAGGTAAGACAGGACAGGGCAGAGGATTGGAAAACGCCCCATTCAAAACAGGAGAATACAATTTCGTACATCGTCTGAGTTGTTAAGGCTTATCAGTCACTAATGGGGGTCTTTCAATATACAGCTTTTTCGAGAAAGGTTGTCGAAAAAACATGTGCCCGCGGCAATCCCGAAAGGTAATATGGGATATGATCAATATACTGTTCCTGACATTGTAGCTGTCGAACCTAATTTTGATGCTTTCTTTAGCACCCGCAAACATTCATGCCCTCTCGTGCCATTCTTTCAAATCCCTTTGAGGAACAGAGAACTTAAAACCACCCACAATTCCTTTCGTGATTGTCGCGTGCACTTTTTTTGACAACCTTTCTAGAAATAGCTGTATAAAAATTCAACACGACAGCGGCGAGTCTTAGAGGACACAAACATGATTATTCATTTTCTTTGTTTGTGTCCTCTAAGACTTGCCATCATGCTGAATTGTTTTAGAACTTTCCGCTAAACACTGTCACAACTCTAAAACAGTAATCAGTGAAACATTGTAGTGGTGATTGATCTTAGGCAAATAAAAAAAGCTTAAAAGCAATACCGTAATTATCGTATTGACGCAAAGGAGGGGCACCCAACGACAGTTTTCTGTAAAATATCTGTTCGGAGAAGCAAATATTGCCTAGAATTTTCTTTTATTTGAGGGCAGCTTAAAATTTTTAGATGACCATTCCATTCATATACAATTTTGGGAAATAAATTCCCTACGATTTTCTAAAGTAAGTTTAATTTTTCACATTTCACTCCCTAGGTTAGGCTATTTTTCGTAGAAAAAAGGAAACCTAAAATTATTTTCGGATTCAAAAATGTGATGGAGAGAGGAATCAGAAAAAATTTCACTTTCAAAATACGTTAAATTGCATCTAAAATTTCGGGGACAATAATACAGAAGCCCTTGTGATGTCGAAAAGACTCAAACACCCGTAGGATGACTGAATAGATATAGAATGTATCCCTAGAGATCTATTTAAAAAGCACTCAGGATAGCCTAAAAAGTGTTTTCAATGTATTAAGGAGAAAACCGTCATTGGGTGCCCCTGGCAAAGAGCACTTAATTCCAGAGAACACTTTTGTTATTTATTACAATTTAATGGCAAAAGGTTTAACGTAAGTGATAAATACAAAGGCATTGCCATAAGGACGGTCTGTAAAAAGACGAGTCAAAGACCCCATATAAGACAGACCACCTTCTAAAAAATATTCATGTCATAAAAACTAAGATTTAATAAGACAGACAATTAAAAATGTGAAAATGCATATAGAGATATGAACAAAAAAAATCAATAAAATAATAATGATAAAAACCTCACACATTTCCAGCTTAAAACTCCCTCACTCCTCTATTAAAACTAGCAATGGTTGCTGCCTGACGAACAAGCAATGGTAGAGTGTTCCACATGTCCACGATACTACTGAAAAATCTAAACTGAAATGTATTAGTTCTAGCATAATTCTTTTTAAGAGTACATTCATCTTTTCCCCTTAAAGGATACGGACCAGAATCTGAGAAAAACTGTACATACACAATAGCCATTCAGTGCTTTATACAGGAATAATACGTCAAATAAAAATCGCCTTTGTTCTAAGGACAACAAATTGAGCTTTTTTCTCCGTTGTTCGTAATCATCATGGTCTTCAAAATAAACTTAGTTCTCCTTCGCTGAATTCGCTCCAACTTAGAAATATTTATAGATGCGTGTGGTGACCACACAACACTGCAATACTCTAGCTGTGATCTGACCAGGGCAAGATACAGAGTTCTCAATGTGGAAACATCTTGAAATCCTTTACAGGTCCCTTAGACCTAGGATCTTGTTGGCCTTATTCGATATTTTATTAATATGAGTGCTCCAAGACAGATTGCAGATTGCATTAGTTTACATTTCTTAACGTTAAACTCCCTAAGGTTTTGTTGACTCCATGCATTGAAATTGTCGAGATCTGGGCCGGGTTGTTCGAAGCTGGGTTAAGGTAACCAACGGTTAGTGCGAAATTTGAACTAGGATATGAGAGCTTAAAAAGCAAATTCAGTTTAATTCTCTTTGCCTACAATTTGATGACTGGATACTCTAAAAAGAATAGTGAAAATTATCCGATAGTGTGCTTTCCTTTTTATCAGTGATAAAAAGAAAAAGAAACCTGGGTTAAAATTTAACCCCGAATTAGCGATAACCGGCGTTCGATCAACTGGGCCCTGACTGAAATACGGATATGATCAGCCGGACGGTTTATAATCCTGGATGTTTTGCAGTCGTCAGCATATAATTACACACAGTTTCCAGGCATTACTACTTCAGCCAAATCACCAATGAAAATTACAAAGAACAAAGGGCCCAATAAGGAGCCCTGAGGTACGCCCGATGGAATAGCACACCATGTACAATTTATTCCTTCTATGACAACTCTCTTTTCTCGGTCGGTGAGATAATCCTTACAGTAATTCAAAGCGCACCGGAGATACCAAAATTACACATTTTTGCAGCAGGATATTATGTGCCATTCTGTCAAAAGCCTTTGCAAAGTCCAGGAAAACAACGTCCACCTGTTTGTCCTCATCCAAGGCCTTAGACCATTGATGGTGTCACAGAACTAACTGAGTAAAATCATATTATTACTTAGATATCTATTTGGCATTTCATCACGTTTGTCAAGATCAGTACATTTACAAAGTTTATCAAACCAAATTAATACTTGTGTTCATGTACGACATGTAAGTGATTGAGCTTATTTGAAGCAAGCGTGAATTGAAGGGCAGGCCTTGACGAGAGTAGCAGAAGTCACGTAGAACGAAAGAAGCCCTGACTAATATAGTAGACGTAGGTTCAGAAGGTCTATACAACTTTGACGTCTCCACTATGAGGACGACTAACTGGTCCTGGCTACCCCTTCTCCTTGTGCTCTACGCTCAGCTCATGCTTCACCTTCTCCCGTAACGTATCAAAATGACCCCTGCTTTAAAAAGTTCAATTATCATCTGTTCACTTTGCGGTCTCAGACAAGACTACTTCATTGAGATCCTAGGTTATACATTTATGTGCAGCTGTGACAGTTGTTTTTAACTTGAACATGTTTCCTCTCAGTTTACAAGTTCTTTGTTTCCGTTGCACCTTCGCCACCTTCCAAACTGCTCTTATTAAATGCCCCTGCGATGCAAATAAAAAAACTAATCATGACGGTTCCCTTTCGTATGTATTCTTTGCACGATTTATTTTAGCCATCAATCAACATGCTTCTGTTGCTCGTTGCGCTAAATGTTTTACCTAAATATCTGGCACAGATTTTTCCAAAGACAAACAAGTAACAAAACCTTTACATATTGAGGAATCATTTATATGCTAAAAATTCAGTAAAGTCATATTGTATCACTTTCAGCTTAAATCTGATTCGTATAATGTTCGCACTGCATACCTATTGTTGGGAGGCAACCGCGACTGCCAGGACAATAGGCATGCCGAATAATGAGAGTAAGCGTCGTCAGCCGCCACCAGGGGAGGTGGGAGGGACGAAATTTCTAAGTCGCTTCCACTGAACCCCGTTGAACTAGCCAAGAGGCGGGCAAAAACTAAGCAATTCTAACCAAGGGCCGCAATGCATCATGCCACGAGCACGCAGGCCCAACACCACGGAATTTGAAAGAGTTACTTAATTCCCGCGTCAAGGGCCAATTATGTATGCAGTGAGAATACTTTACTTTATTTCAAATTCCTTGGGTTCGTTTGCTGTTTTTATACTGATCAGATTATAGCTTGAAGCAGGAGATTAATATCAAGCCAACCATGCTATCCCTTGCCGCCCAAGCAGCCCGAGCAGCCTGTGCAATGGTTGCCCAGAATATCAGGCATCTCCTCTGGCACAAAATCGCAACCACGAAGAGAACTAAAGCAAAACGTATTGTAAAACCCAATCGAATCGAATGAAATACTTTCTTGGGGGCATATTAAATCTTTCGACTTCTCCGCGGAACAAGCATCATAAAAGAGGCGATTGATGACAAAAAACCTCCTTTTAAGAACACACGAAATCGACAAAGGAGTTGCCCTTAGTTCATTTGCCAGAAAAATACCTGTATTAAATAGAAGTTGCAAAATCAAATGCTCCTGCACCTGCTTGGGCTAGATTAAGTGCCTAGGGAATAATCTTTCCGTCTGCTTTTTAACTCTCGCCCACCGGTAATTAGTACGTATACCCTCTGCGCTGTCTCTGGTTCCCTGAGGATGAATCTTTTTAAGACTAAAAATACTAGCAGCTTTTTTTTTAGCCCGTTCCAGGCTCTCAGATAGTAGGGATGAAGCGGTGAAAGGCGTGCGGAGCGACTCAGTCGCGGCACCTGGAACAGGCTACATTTTGTCTTTCATCAGGTACACCCTCAAGAAAAAGTGTGTTTAACACTTACTTCTCTTCTCTGTGAAACGGTATATTAATAAATTGTTTTCGTATGCCATTTGGAATCTCAACTATCGTTTTCTACATTTTCGTTTTAGTTAGTTATAGATTCGAGCATGCTTTACGAAATATTCCATAAAAATCGAAAAATAATTAAATTCGGCCTTCTCTCCAGATGCCTCACTTCCATAAACAGGGTTGGAAAAGACAATAAATAAATAAAAAACTAAGAAAACTCAGTATAACTCCCTTAATAATATTTTTCAAAATGATGTGTAGTGTCACGAACATTAATTTCACAACTTTTGACTAAGATAACTAAAAACCTAAAAATGATATCAAATACAAACCTTTGAATGTCACATTATCTCCAATCAGCATAAAGGGTGCCCACTGCATGATGTCAGAAAAGCGAGTCTCTCTCATCGACTTCATGGCCTGATGAAGAGATTCACTGGCACTTTCACCACGAACAAGGTGCTCGTAAAAACGATTCATAAACCACATGGTAGCCTTGTCC
Source organism: Porites rus (assembly GCA_964035705.1). Taxonomy (NCBI): domain Eukaryota; kingdom Metazoa; phylum Cnidaria; class Anthozoa; order Scleractinia; family Poritidae; genus Porites; species Porites rus. Next base: position 15,876,001 of record OZ038005.1, on the reverse strand, counting down.
TCTACAGCCCACAGTGCCGCCAACACGGCGCGTGCACCCGATGCTAGGAATGCTCGAGCGATTCCAACAATTCCCTCAGCTCTAATCTGACCACTTGCACTATGACAGCAGCTAAGGACAACCAGCTTGGCTGTTAGTCGAACTTGTGAAATTTCAGCCATCGTTAATAAGTAGTCTTCTTCGTGTGGAGTTTCGCAGGAGCTGATAGGGGAAAGAGCTATTTCTCCACGTTCGGCATAACCATGAGCAGCGAAGTGAATGAGACTTACTGAATGCATGCTTTCCAGGACTGCCTGCTTAGTTGCATCCTTTCCAAGCAACGGTGGAACACCGAGCAGTCGCCCAATCATCTCTGCTTCCTTTCTCGCCCCAGGCAGTGGGTTTAACTGTAGAATTTTACCTTGGTAGTATACATCACTAACGTCTGGCTCCCCTACGATCAGTGCACCGGTTTTACTATGGTAGTCTGCTGGACTGAGCTGAATCAACTTAAGAGTTGTCAAGGAAGGGACAATGCGAATCCTGAAAGTATGCGATAAATACTGTCCATTATCATCCATTAAAGCAGCAAAAGGAATTGGATACAACAAGTTATCCGGTATAATAATGATTTCTGATTCTTGGAGTAAATCAGCTACAGGAGCGACTATCATGCTATAACCATCAGCAAGGGTTAAAGGTTTAGAGTCGTGATTTTCGCCTTCCTCTTCCTCGATAAGACGCAAAGATTCGAAGCTGTCATTCTGAGATGGTTTGCATGATAGCGGGGAACTTACACATGAAAATAGTGATCGATCTTCGCATTGGTCTTGACGTAGATCAACAGAGCCACCAAATGTCTGACTTCCAAACATTTTATCTGCACTTTCTTTGAGACTCGTTTGTCGAAAAACTATAATTTTGTTTGGCTTAAGGATCCAAAAGTACATATCATCATCGAAGCAGGAAACTTACAGACAAGAACTAAGTGCATTTTTGTTCATAATGTTCTCAATACCAATCCATGACTGTGGGGTTGACTGATACCCCTTTTTCCACAGAGTACTTATCTGAAAGTACGTCTGTCAGTGCTCTGGATCGTCCAAGCTCGGCAACGTAAAGAGCTTCATAATAACTGCCTGTAGCAATTAACAACCTACAAAGAAGAAGGTAAGGGGACACATGCTCATCAAAAAAAGAAATTTTGAATGGATCTTTCACTCTTAAAAAATCACGCAGTTCTTCGCACTTCTGAATGCTTTCATGCAGATTTCTTCGAACTTCAGTTATGCTTCCTCCTGCCACTAACACGTTCAGAGCAATTGTAAGGTGGCTGTTAAACTGCATTTCAATGTCCCCTATTTCGTAACTTATCTCACGTGCTTTATTAGCAAATTCTTGACTCTTTGCAGTAAGTTGAAATTCTGCACAAAGTTTTGCCAGATTTAAGTATGAAGATCCAACACCAGCTTTGTCTCCGATTTCTTTATCGATCACTAGTGCTTTTTGAAGGTATTCTTCAGCCTTGGTATATTCACCAAAAGATTTAAACACAGTTCCTAGATATCTGTAAGCAGATGCTTCTCCGTGTTTGTCACCGATTTCTTTCAAGATCACTAGTGCTTTTTGGAGGTACTCTTCAGCCTTGGTATATTGACCAACAGAATGAAACACAGTTCCTAGATTTCCGTAAACAGATGCTTCTCCTTGTTTGTCACCGATTTCTCTCGTGATCAATAGTGCTTTTTGAAAGTATTCTCCAGCCTTGGTATATTGACCAACAGATCGAAACACAGTTCCTAGATTTCCGTAATCTGCTGCTTCTCCTTGTTTGTCACCGATTTCTTTGCTGATCACTAGTGCTTTTTGAAGGTATTCTTCAGCCTTGGTATATTGTCCAACAGATTGAAACACAGTTCCTAGATTTCCGTAATCTACTGCTTCTCCATTTTTGTCACCGATTTCTTTCCTGGTCACTAGTGCTTTTTGAAGGTATTCTTCAGCCTTGGTATATTGACCAACAGATTTAAACACAGTTCCTAGATTTCCGTAAGCAGATGCTTCTCCTTTTTTGTCACCGATTTCTTTGCTGATCACTAGTGCTTTTTGAAGGTATTCTTCAGCCTTGGTATATTGACCAACAGATTTAAACACAGTTCCTAGATTTCCGTAAGCAGATGCTTCTCCTTTTTTGTCACCGATTTCTTTGCTGATCACTAGTGATTTTTGAAGGTATTCTTCAGCCTTGGTATATTGACCAACAGAAAGAAACACAGTTCCTAGATTTCCGTAATCTACTGCTTCTCCTTCTTTGTCACCGATTTCTTTCCTGATCACTAGTGCTTTTTGAAGGTATTCTTCAGCCTTGGTATATTGACCAACAGATCGAAACACAGTTCCTAGATTTCCGTAAGCAGATGCCTCTCCTTTTTTGTCACCGATTTCTTTCCTGAACACTAGTGCTTTTTGAAGGTATTCTTCAGCCTTGGTATATTGACCAACGGATTTAAACACTGTTCCTAGATGTCCGTAAGCAGATGCTTCTCCTTCTTTGTCACCGATTTCTTTCCTGATCACTAGTGCTTTTTGAAGGTATTCTTCAGCCTTGGTATATTGACCAACAGATTTAAACACAGTTCCTAGATTTCCATAAGCAGATGCCTCTCCTTTTTTGTCACCGATTTCTTTCTTAATCACTAGTGCTTTTTGAAGGTATTCTTCAGCCTTGGTATATTGACCAAAAGATTGAAACACAGTTCCTAGATTTCCGTAAAAAGATGCTTCTCCTTCTTTGTCACCGATTTCTTTCCTGATCACTAGTGCTTTTTGAAGGTATTCTTCAGCCTTGGTATATTGACCAACAGAAAGAAACACAGTTCCTAGATTTCCATAATCTGCTACTTCTCCTCGTTTGTCACCGATTTCTTTCCTGATTACTAGTGCTTTTTGATGGTATTCTTCAGCCTTGGTATATTGACCAACAGATTGAAACACAGTTCCTAGATTTCCGTAAGCAGATGCTTCTCCTTGTTTGTTACTGATTTCTTTGCTGATCACTAGTGCTTTTTGAAGGTATTCTTCAGCCTTGGTATATTGACCAACAGATCGAAACACAGTTCCTAGATTTCCGTAATCTGCTGCTTCTCCTTGTTTGTCACCGATTTCTTTCCTGATCACTAGTGCTTTTTGAAGGTATTTTTCAGCCTTGGTATATTGTCCAACAGATCGAAACACAGTTCCTAGATTTCCGTAATCTACTGCTTCTCCTTGTTTGTCACCGATTTCTTTCCTGATCACTAGTGCTTTTTGAAGGTATTCTTCAGCCTTGGTATATTGACCAACAGAATGAAACACAGTTCCTAGATTTCCGTAATCTGCTGCTTCTCCTTGTTTGTAACCGATTTCTTTGCTGATCACTAGTGCTTTTTGAAGGTATTCTTCAGCCTTGGTATATTCATTAACAGATCGAAACACAGTTCCTAGATTTCCGTAATCTACTGCTTCTCCTTTTTTGTCACCGATTTCTTTGCTGATCACTAGTGCTTTTTGAAGGTATTCTTCAGCCTTGGTATATTGACCAACAGAATGAAACACAGTTCCTAGATTTCCGTAATCTGCTGCTTGTCCTTGTTTGTCACCGGTTTCTTTGCTGATCACTAGTGCTTTTTGAAGGTATTCTTTAGCCTTGGTATATTGACCAACAGATCGAAACACAGTTCCTAGATTTCCGTAAGCAGATGCTTCTCCTTGTTTGTCACCGATTTCTTTGCTGATCAATAGTGCTTTTTGAAGGCATTCTTCAGCCTTGGTATATTGACCAAAAGATTGAAACACAGTTCCTAGATTTCCGTAATCTACTGCTTCTCCTCGTTTGTCACCGATTTCTTTCCTGATTACTAGTGCTTTTTGATGGTATTCTTCAGCCTTGGTATATTGTCCAACAGATTGAAACACAGTTCCTAGATTTCCGTAAGCAGATGCTTCTCCTTGTTTGTCACTGATTTCTTTCCTGATCACTAGTGCTTTTTGAAGGTATTCTTCAGCCTTGGTATATTGACCAACAGATCGAAAGACAGTTCCTAGGTTTCCGTAATCTACTGCTTCTCCTCGTTTGTCACCGATTTCTTTCCTGATCACTAGTGCTTTTTGAAGGTATTCTTCAGCCTTGGTATATTGACCAACAGATCGAAACACAGTTCCTAGATTTCCGTAATCTGCTGCTTCTCCTTGTTTGTCACCGATTTCTTTCCTGATCACTAGTGCTGTTTGAAGGTATGCTTCAGCCCTAGTATATTGACCAACAGAAAGAAACACGGTTCCTAGATTTCCGTAACATGTTCCAACTCCGCGATTATTTCCAGCCTCAATCATGATGCTGAGTGCCTTCTGGTAAAACTGTTTTGCTTCCTCGTATTTGCTTGTTTGATGGTAGATGTTCGCTAGTTTAAGTAATGTTATCCCTTCTACTCCTTTTTGGCCACTACTGTGTAGTGTCACTAGAAGCTTTTTACCACATTTTATCGCAAGGGTGTGATCGTACACACGAGTATAGCCATCAAGAAGTTTACGGTATACATAGATAAAAAGTGGTGTGGTAAGTTCTTTGATTGTCTCTAGGGCTTTACCGTTAAGGAGCACCAAACATTCGTTAAAGATGTCTACTGCTTTTATAATACGTCCAGTGTTGAAAAGGAAAGTTGCAACGACTACACCAATATGAATGGTCTGTCGAATCTCCAAGATGTTGTCCATGACGCTTTTTTCTTAACCTTGAGAAAAAAATACTTTAAGAGTAAGAAAGTGGAAAAAAGATTCTTAACGTCTTTTTAACTGAAAAGTTAAACTTCTTAGGCAAGATAATCAAGCTTTCATGTAGAATTTACTGAGGTAGGTCAGGAATATAAGGATCATAAGTGCTGTTGTCGCGGGATTTATTTAATTTCGGTTTTGTCGTAGGCGCGGCCGAGTTCCGGTTAGATTTCGGTCGATGTTAGATAGGATTTCGTGACGTGTTGACACTAAATAACATCGACCGAAACCAGCTTTCCTTGGGAAGACCATAAGCCACGTCGTTCAATGCAATACAGCTGAGTCTATTACAGATTTAACCTTTTTTAGTGATATGACCCGGAAACGACAACATTGACCGTTTTATAACTCGAATTAACGCAAATATAACATCCTCGCTGCGATCGATCAAGTGAGCGGAAGTCGACGGGATCATTTCAGTCATTGTGTAAGACGCCGCTGACATATCGATGACTCATCTGGTTTTAATAGGTCGATGTTATCTCCCAGCTCTCTGACAGAGGGCGGGAAAACGCTGTCAGTTTTCTTTTTCGTGAATGAACAGTCAACAGTCAACAACATAAACATGAAGCCTCAAGCTAAAAAGAAACGATTTTCAAAGTCATCCCTGAAGAGAAACAGCAGCTAGTGGAGGAAAAAGATGCAGATAATATAAGGAAAGTACTTTGTAAATCATTCATTCAGTGGTTTTGAGAATTAAATTTGAGTTCTTATAAGTATTGCTGGTTTTCAGTGTCACGCCATTCAAAATAGATAAAAATCAAAATCAAAACTGTTCAATAGATAAAGTCCAGAAACTGGGAAATGAAAGGAGGTAAATATATGCAAAGACCCTCGCCAAGATTCAGGTCAGAGGAATATTTCGTATACGAGATATTCGAAGAAACGTTTTACCCAAATTTATAGAAATTTGTATGGAGACGCCATGATGGTGCTCATCCGGATGAGCTCCAACATGGCGGAAGGAAACCAACAGAAACATCTGTTACTGACTTTTGCTACAAAAGCGTGAATTTATTCTTCGAATAACTCATACACATTAAAGAATTACTTTTTCTAATGCATGAGCTGTTTAGATAGGAAAATTCCCTGAAATAAGTCATTTTTTTAACCTACATGACAGCTTCCTTGGCCGTCATGTAAATGCCGCGGCAGCCTAGCTCTTTATTCCTGAGCTATGTTAAGAAATGCAAGAACATGCAAAACGTATCCCTAGAGGGATCGGATGTTGTTCACTTTTGAGGAGTATCTTTAAGGAAAAATGTATGTTATATCGTGAAACCATGCCGAGAAATAGGCCAAAGTTTTGAAGAAAGTCTTCGAGAAGGTAAGCTTGTTATAACAAATTAGAAATATTTTGAATGACTAATAAAACAATTAATGATTTCCGCTTTCGTAAGATCAAAAGAATTATGCAGATCCTGGAGGATTTGACAATACAAATGATGCGTGTACAGGGCAGCCACGGTTTGCTGAGCTCTGTCTTTTTCGTTTCCTTTCTTCTCTCCGGTTGCTGTAATGATGGATTCTTTTGCTGCAGATTACATCTAACTGCCTGGGGTCCATCTTCGACGGTTGAACTCGTATCGGAATCGCCGTCTGCTTCCGAAAATCAGATAATTTTCGTGGGGCCGTTTCTTTCCTGGACAAATGCAGTTGGAGATGCAAATTTTGTGGACCAGAATACTTACAATAGAACCGATTTTGCTAAT
>OZ038005.1:15787001-15864501 GCA_964035705.1 Porites rus | reverse complement strand
TCACGTGCTCCAAACTTGATCGCATACATGTAAGACCAAAAATGTCACGTGAGACGAAATGTAACACAAAAACTCCGTGACAGATCCTTCAAAAACTAATTAATAATTCATAAGCCCATTGACCTATCAAATAGTCGATCATACATCATTTGCAGTGACATTATATCGATAAAATCTCCCCTTATTAGTATGCGGTGTTTTATCAGATATGAAGTCACTGCACGTGACTTATACTAATGAATATTATTATCAGCACAGCAACTGACACAACAAATGGTGGGTGAATATTTAATGTTCTTTCAAAATAACACACGAAGTAAATTTACTATTGCACAAAATCAAACTTTGTTCTTTCACCAATTTTATCAGCCAAAAGGTCAGTGACTCAGCGATAATATTCGGTATAAAAGTGGCAAAGCGTTGCACTTAAGGTGGCTCGATTGGATTTTTTAGGGGGGATACCTCCCACGCTTGAGCATTAACTATGTCAGCATGAGTAAAGATATGAGGAAAAAGATTACCACAACTGTATTATATAAAGATGAAAATTTCTTACGATCTGGGTTTTATTACAATCGGAGTCGCCATGGCAACATAATGACGCCATTACGTTTTTTTGTTTATCTTTGTGTTTCTCTGTACCAGGAGTCTTTTGAAGAAATCGCTTAAGGGAGTATGTACTTGCCATAATTGCCTCAATTATTGCAAAGTTTGAACAAATTCTATGGGAGCGTTTTGGAAATATTTTGAAACGAAGTTTTAAGAATCATAAAAACAGTGAAATAGCATACCATCTACACAATTAGCTAATATTTTAAGAAAATGATAAGCTTTGGAAAAGCGGCTTCATCTCATAGTAGTTTGATTCCATTGAAAACTGCGTACAAAAAAAGGAGACAATTGCTCTGGGCGATCGCGAGTAAGAAGAATTTTACTAACCTGCATTCAGCAGCTTTTGTTACAGTTTTTGCATGCAATTTGGTACATGCCTACAAATTTCGCATTATTCAGAAAACCGCTCGATAAATTTTTTTATAAACTACACAATCCCGAGATCAATTGTCAATAAATATGCCCTGTAAGTTTCAATAACATTAAAAACGGGGAAGGCTTTTAAATAGGGCTTCGAATGTAACCAACTGTTCCCTTAGATTTTGAGTTTACAAGTGTGCGACCTCATTATTCACTGGCATTGTTTTCAAGTTTCATACGCACGTGCACGAATATAAACAAGGTTATTTAGGAGACGTCAAACTAAATAGTTTGAATTAAGCGGATAATGCTTTGCAGTGCTTTAAAGTAGCCATTGTCCTTGCAATCAAGTTCTCAAAATCTTTTGTTGATGTAGAGTCTGCCAGTATTTAGAAATCGCGACGAAAGAAATCTTAATTTGCCCTACCACCGATCATCAACAAGAAATCGTTTCGCTTTCCGAGAAGAAGGAAAGACTGGAAACAAATAACTCTCTCTACTAATTTCCTCGTTGGCATCTTAAGAACTGAAACTGAATATTCGAATCTTAAACTAGGAAATGTAAATGGCTAGATCAACGTACTCACCAAGAAATCTGTCTCACCAGATCGAGAAGGAGAAGTACCAAAAGGAAAGAGAAAATTGAAAACTCTGGGACTGTCCCTGCAGTAAGGAATAAAGCCCCATATGTTAATGATTCCCCAAAAGAAACACCCTAGCTCCTGATATAGAGCGTTTTCACCAGGGCGGATAAAGGTTGGGCGGTGAAACGAGCGCGTCCGAGCAAAAAGGTGTGATGCAGTGGACTGGGACTCTGCTTAGAAATGTCGCTTGTTTTCGACTTCGGTGAGGGCTTGCGATATGATGTGGTTTGTACATTAGACACTGCCGCTGTCACTGAATTATGGCGGCTTGAATTGTTTTCTTGCACTTCTTCCTCGTTCCTTTGTGCTGGTACGCTGTCTCCGAGAGGCAAATGTTGCTATTTTTTGCGGGAGGTTTAGTTGGAGTAGACAAACATCTCTTTCAAAGGGTTTCTTTCATTACTTCCATGACTCTACCACTGAATTATATTTTCGTTCTGCTACTCGCCAAATTCGATGTTATTCCAAAACAAAACAACTAAGTACTGTCTAAAACACGAAGGAAAATCTCATCCATGTAATCCATGGCAAAACTAAAAGACAGCAGATCGTGTTTCATAACTAGATGACGTGTATTTTATAAATGCGTGCAGCTCGTGCAAGGTGAAATTATGCTAATTTCAATCACCATCATCTTTCTTTTTAATTTTGAAAAAACATCTCAGACGTCTTTCTGTTTCTTCGAAACTTCAAAATTAGCTTCCCCTCAGTTTTTTCTGTTTACCTTGTTTTGTTTTAGAGAGAAAAACGGAGAAAAAACCTTACAACTAACCTCAATAAATTTTGTTTACGTGCGGTTGCCGGATTTGCAACGCATTGCGCGAATCGCCATGGCGCGTTGCACCCGAGAAGCAAAGTTTGAAGAAGTACAACGCCACTATATCAATATATACCAATCTAATTTTTTGTTACGTTATATAAAATTTATCCTCCTTTAACATATGTAAAAATTGAGGTTAAGAAGTGTTAATCTTTTGCAAACGAAACGGCGAAAGACGATTGGGCGATATTTAGTGGAAGGAGGAGGTATTCAACACTTTCAAATTAAACTCAAATTTTGGCATTATACGACCAACAAGTTTGACTTATAGACGTACAGACACAAACATATAAAACTGTTTATTGATATTGTTATGAAACGAATTTATCTATTTAACATTGTAGCCTGAAATTACAGAAAGAAAACAGGATTTCCGGTTTGCAAAAAGGAAAATTTCGCCGGTCTTGAAGCGCACCAAAAGCGCGGAAAAAGCGCTCGTGCCAGTCCTACTCCGCATCACACATTGAATGAAGAGAGGAGCGCTCGTTTCACCGCCCAACCTTTATCCGCCCTGGTTTTCACTAACGTGGCTAGCTTTATGCAAATTTATTGGAACAAAAGAAAGAGTTTACATAAGAAAAGAGTTCAACTCCCACAGGACTGGTTTGGTATACCAACATGGCCGCCGTGACGTCATGAGAAAACGCTCTATAACATACACGACGTGTCGCGAGGCAGCATGTCCTGGGGCAGCCAACGACTTTTTTCTGTAAAATTTTTTGGAAGGAGCAAATATTGCCTAGAAATCTCTTTAAAAGTTGGGGAAGGCTAGCCTGTTCCTATATCCTCTATTTTCTCTTTTAAGATCGTCGAGCGCGCGTATGAAAATAGAAATCGCGGGGATTTATTGACTGCAAGCGAATATTGGGAATTTTTCTTGGTGTTAAGGGGAATTCAAACTATTCACTTTCCTCCGAGGAAGTTTGTAGCGCCTGACTTGCTATGAAGTTCTCAACGGCTGTTTCGCTGTGCAAGGTTAACGAACCCAGCAATCGAATGTAGCGGTGCCAAGATGTATTATAACACTTACGCTCTGAAAACCTAATTCCATCAATATTAGCCCGGCGAAAAGAATGACATTTGGAACTGTTTTGCTTTCCAAGAAAGTGAAAAGGACTAACATGCTCCAATACAAACATTAGAAAAAAAAACGGAAATGATTTATTTTTGTAACATAATATGTATGCTACACTACCAAGAGCTTACCAGGAAATCTATCTCTAAGAGTACAGTGAAGTACAATAAAGCTTTAGGACTCTCCCCATTTTACGATCAGAAATCAAAGCCTCGTACGCTGATAACGATACCAAGAAAGGAATACTCAGTTTAATTAACATGCATGAAATAGACGTAGGGGTTTTTTTTTTTTTTTTTTTTGTTAATTTCAAAATCTACCCTGCGTTACATGTCTGTATCAACTGGGAATGTTTATAGGCTTTTCTATTAAGTTAATCCATTTCGTAAAGGCGAAACGATCTGATTGTATGAGCTCTTCAAAGAGTTGCTTCCAACTTTTGAAATCACAAGACAAACGATCCCTACTAAACGAGGTCCAGTTTTATGAGTTTGTTATACACAATCGCAATTCAGGAAACTGCCAAAATTAAAATCTCAAGTAATATATATGAAATAGAAAAAGGTAAGCTAAGATGAGTTTATTTTTAATAAACCAAGCTACTTACCTCGAAGTCAGCCGCCCTTTCGTGCCTCAGATCACTGAGATGTGGAAGAATCTGGGACTTTTCCTGCATTCCAAGAAACAAAAGCTGTAACAAATTCAGAACTGGATGCCGAATAGTCAGAACCGATTTCCAAAATGCATGTCTAATATAAATACCTTAATGTGTACATTTTTGGTGTCGAGATAAGGAACCGATAACGAATAGTCCAAAACGAGTCATTCCATTAGCATATGCAGCATATATCTGCTGCCTCGTACCCAGACGTTTCTCTCTCGATGAAAATGTGCTCGCAAAGGAAGGCGGGAAGGAGACAACGGGCTTCTCCCCTGCCGTCTGGACCCTTCCCATGGTCCCTTGCGGTGGTTCATCACCAGTCGCTCGCCTCTACCTTGCGAAAAACGAAGCGCCTGACGGGGAGGCTGATATATGCGTATCCGTATAATCAGCCGACCGTTTGTCCATGTTTCCGATTTTAAAACTGTCGGTGCCTGGATAAAAAAAATTCTCTTTTCGCTTTATGATATCTCTCCTGAACGGTTCCAAGATATTTTAAAAAACTGCATGATCAACTGAGAGATATGAATGAGAACATATCAACATGCAGCTTAGCAGTATAATTACTATTTTACTCGGCTAGTTTATTTTATAAAATGGTGTGAAGTTTGTATCCACCTCACTGAAAACGAAATTAGCCAGTTTAAATAAGGCAAATTTATATTATTTGTCTCAAACTAGTCAAAACAATCTTAGCAAAATCTTTCTTTGGAAGAGTCATTTCGCCAATATTACAGGGCGCAAAACGAGCGAAAGTTTAAACTGTTTCGCTTTTTTAGGAAGTAAAAAGAAGTACCATCCTCGCATACAAACATTTTTAAAAAAAAAATGAAATGAAGTTTGTTTGACATATTATGCAAATCTGTCCGGGACTTTCCCTAAGAAACAAAACGGCTTTGTCCATAACGATGTCACTGATAGCTGAGCGTTATTCACAAAATCTCGTAGGAGCCGAATTCGCTTGGACTACCGACACTTAGCTATCAGCGGATCGACTAGTTCTACCCAAACGGGGATCATACAACCAAAATGAAATTCTCTTTGGTGTTCAAATGGTTAACTCCTGAATCAAAGCCTGTCCTACCTCTAGACTGGTGTCCTGTCAAGCGTGAAAACAAGAGTTTTATCGTTCTCGCTGTGTAATGACTTCTTAGCTGTTTACTCCAGCAATGAAGCTATTTGGTCATATCATATGAAAAATAAATGAGAGCTCGTCCCTTAACAAGTAACACAAGCCATAGACAAAAGCTGGCTGAATGAAAAAACCCTCCTCAAAGTCTGTAGCGTTCAGGGCGTTACTGACTTTTCCTGCACTCTTAATTCATGTACTCGTTATGTTTCTGGTGAAAACACGACTGAAAGCAGCATAATCCAAATGTCAAACCTCAACTAGGTTTCCGTGCCTCTTAACTAGTGTGATGAAACCGAAATTGAAAAAAAATCCCTGACTTTCCCTGAATTCCAAGAAACAAAAACGCTATGTTCGCGATGTCACTGATATTCACAAAGTCTCGATCGGAGGAGAATTGGCTTGGACTGCTGACACTTAGGTGCGATGGGATCGACTCGTACTGTCCAAGCATTGTAATGGTAAAATACCGACAGAGTCATGGCTGTCTCCGTAATACGTGAGACAAAGGGTCAATAGGGATATGGGTAGCCCTCTAAAAAGGCTCCAATAATAACTTTTAAATGACACATGTCTAAGACTCACGGCAGTGGATCCTAGAGCAACAATTCCAGCATGAATTCGCTCATTATTTTCTCCGGCAGCCTTACGGGTTGCATTAACAGGTACAGTTAACAGACAATATGTAACGTCGAACAGATCACATGGACACACATGGATGGAGTAAAGCCTTCTTTAACATTAAACACGGGAACTACTGACTTGTTTCGTGCTGATTAGGTAAATTTCACTATTATATATATATGGAAAAAGGCTCATTTGAAACAAATTGAAAACTTTCTTTAAACGCCCTTGTGGTTGTTTCAGTCTTCCTTAGACGTTCCAACAGGCGCTTTTGTAGTACGCAATCATGAATAACACGCAACAAGCGCTCCTTGATCGGTGAACGCGTTCACGCACCTGCTGACCATCCTTGTGAAAGGTGGATCCTTGCATAACGAACATATTTTGCCACTCCCTTGACCCTTCGTTATATCGAGGTTCTAGTGTACTTAATTTTATTTATTTTTCAAAAACTGGGGGGCCCTGGCTCCCCCAGCCCCTCCCCCTGCGGGGGCCCTGGATGGGTTAAACTACCGTTCCATTATTTAAAATAATAGTTGCGAAATATGACACTAATACACTGGTCCTTCAATAGGCTAGTCTGAGTATCAGGCTTTTCTAAGGGGCTACGAGACAGGAGATTTTCACTTTTCTTTTCCCCTTTTTCCTCCAGAAACACCTGATACTCAACTCAGGCTGTCAACAGGCCTTTAAAAACTTCCAAAAACCAACCCTCACTTTCAAAACGAGGCCAAGCACATACCTTCCCATGGGACCTCGCGCTCCTCAACCTAACCCCCAATCTTCTCTCACCCCAAAAACACATAAATAGCGACTGGGTACGAGTCTGCCCCTCAAGTGAATCCGAAACTGAGTCCGCCACTGCAAATAGATCAAATATTTTCAACCACATTTTGCATGGCAAATAAACGTTTTAGCCTGAAAAAAATGTTATAGCCTAAACGCGAATTCTAGCGATTTGAAGGGTCTTGCATCGGACAACCTTTAAGTGTAATTTTAGAGGAAAGTCAAGAACTGACAAACGAAGAGATCGCAGATCTCACCTCTAGCTGATTTAAGCTCATTTAAGAGTGTGGGGTGTGTCAGTGTAATCACAGGTTATTGATTTGAAAGGCTTCATTTAATATCAGTGCAACGCCCAAAGGCAATACTTAAAAGACTCTAAATTAACGTTGGACCAATCAGCTTGAAAGAATAACACATTTGGGCGTGGTTTGCGTTAACCGTTCTGAAAAGTAACATTTTTTCACCTGAAATATTTTCTTGCTTGAACTTAAATTTGAAAGAGAAAAACAAATTAGATTGTTGAGAAAGCAAGACTCCGAAAACAAACTAACGCAAAGGAAGTCTATCTCATGGTATGCTATTAAGTTATCACTTTTTTGGTCGTCTGTGTTTGTTTGTTTGTTTGTTTGTTTCGGGTGTGATTAGAAAAACATAGCATTGAATTCACTAGCTATTGATTTTTCTAAATTAACGTTGGACCAATCAGCTTGAAGTAATAACACATTTGGGCGTGGTTTGCGTTAACCGTTCTGAAAAACAACATTTTTTAACCTGAAATATGTTCTCGCTTGAACTTAAATTTGAGAGAGAAAAACAAATTAGATTGTTGATAGAGCAAGACTCCGAAAACAAACTAACGCAAAGGAAGTATCTCTCAGTGGTATGCTATTAAGGTGTTACTTTTTTGGTCGTGTGTGTGATGTTTGTTTGTTTTGGGTGTGGTTAGAAAAACATGGCATTGAATTCAATAGCTATTGATTTGTAAGGCTTTAAGATTATCAATGTAAAGATGGGGAGGAATTTTAATTTGGAATTGAACAAATAAAAGGTGATCGCCACAGAAAGATCCAAAACAACTTGGAAGCTAATCCTTGGAGTTGATCCAAACATGGAGAAATCAAAGGAAAGGACCAAATACGACGAGGATTACACTGTTGTTCAAGAGGAATTAAGTCTCTCAATTATGAAACTCTCCAACGAGGAAAAATCGGGCAGTAATGAAATCAGTGTAAGTGGTTTTCAGCCTTTACCGAGTCCCTCAAGTCTGTTCAGTCTGCTTCGCCTATCTGGTTCAGAAAGAGATGACATTGAAAGCCTTTGTCCCCTAACTCCGCGCGATCGAGTGTTTTCGCCCGGTGTGAACCTTCAGTGTGAGTTAGAAGAAAGCAATACATGGGATGCAACATGCATAGAAGAAGTGATGATCAAATACACATCTGAAGAGCAGGTGACCGCTGAAAAGCCACTGAAAACAAGCAAAAAGGAGAGCTCACGATATCCAGAAAATAAAGACTCCCAGCAGGTAAATGGTGTACAGATGCCTTTTTCAATCCCGCCAACAAGTCATCTTGCTTTGCGCAGAAAACTCAAACGCCAAGCTTCGTGTCAACTGCCTGATGAAAAGCCCGAAGAAAGCGAGAGCACCGCGGAATCTTCCACACACCGCCTACTATATCCGGGACCAAAAAGCCCTAAAATTAATGCGTGCTCCTCTTTACCTCTCGAGTCCGTCAGAAAGTCCCGCGAGTCAACAACCCGCAAGGTTAAGCAGCCGCCCCCCGACCGCAATCTGCTTCCGAGGAGCCCGACGGTTAACCGTTTTCGGTTTCCAAGGACGTTACACGTTCCGCGAAGATCCACGCGGGATACTCTCACGAGGCCAATCGGTGGCCTAAGCAAGCCCCCTCAGACCCCGCCGGCAATAAAGAACAATTCAAGCTCAAGGCAGCAAATCATCCATCAATCTGGGCAGCGGAAAGTATCACGTTATCACGTGGGTTCCTCGTGTTCAGCACCTGGGCTGTGGGGCCCGAAGCCACAGCGCCCTCCTACCTCCCCCAGGTCTAACGCAGCTAAAATTGGAAAGCTATTACGTCAGAGGGCAGTTGGACAGAGCGGACCGTGTGTTCTGGGCAAAGTGCTGGTGGGTAAAACAAAAGACGGGAGGCTTTTTGTCCTGCCAGCTATTCCTTTAGAGCATCTCCGTAACAAAGGCTTCACTTTACTTCCGGACTCGTCTGTAAAGAAGGATTTGGAGAGAACTAGCTCTGCTCCTCATCCACCCTCAGGCAAAAGTTGTCTGCTGCCTCTCCTCCCTCAGGCCCAGAGAAAACGCACCGTGTCGACGACAAGAAGTGCTCCTCTTCCTGATGCCAGCCGGAAAGAGAGTGCACCTTGGCAAGGTCCATCATCTGCTGAAGCTGGTTATGGAAGGAAGCAAGGTCAAAAAAAGATTCCTTGATTCGCCAAAGAACTTGGGGGGGGGGGGGGGTGGGTGGGTGGGTGGGGGACTGACTCATTCGCTTTTTTTAGCAGCATATATTATGAAGTCATTAGGCCATTTCCCAGTTTATAACACCCCTCACTTTCAAAACGAGGTTAAGTGCAAAACCTTTGTTGTGAAAATGAGTATATAATAGAGAGATTACGATTCATGTTTACGGCAAACTGCAAACGTCAGATTCAAGTTGAGAATTTCTCAGAATAGAAATAAGCAGATAAAAACAGTCCAGAACGATCCTTACGGATAAAACTGGCATAAAACTACTTATTCTCGTGTAGAAGCAATAAGCAGTAAACGAAAAATAAGGGGAAAACTTGGTCACGTGGTACAAATTCACGCAAACGCGAATCTTAATCTCTCTAATAGTGGGGATAATACGGAGCGGTTCCGCCTGAAAAGGGCACCTTTCTCAGGTTTCAGGTATATGGAAGGGTAGGGATAAGCACGTAAGTCTCTGTTCGATTCTAAGAGGCTTTTTACATGCTACCGGAATGACTTTCATTCGGGAATGAGATTCGTTCCAGAGTGAAGTTCGTATTGCATTCACACGAAAAATTACAAGGAGTCAGCCTAAGGCGTTCTCTCGCGCCAGATCAGATACCCATGCGCCACTCGCCTTAGACTACACGATATAAACACGATTTACGACTTCCAATACGGAACGAAGTTTGTTTTCAGTTTAAATGATACCAGAATGAAATTTCGAACCAGAGCGAGAACTTCATACGGATTGAAAACCGGGATGACTTCAATCCGGAATGACTTGTACGGGAACGAAATTTCGTTTCGGTATCATGTAAACAAATACAGAGAAATATATGGAAATGATATGAACTCGTTCCAGAATGAAAGTCATTCCGGTATCGTGCTAATAGCCCCTAAAGCAGCACAGACCGCTAGCTAAAGAACTGAAACATTTAGTCCCGGGGGGGAGGGAGTACTTGGGTTAATTTTTTGCTGGGTATGTGCTGCTGGCATGTCAGAGCCCCTACCCCATTATAGTCTATTCCGTAGCCAATTATAGACCCCATCTTAGTCACTTTTGGGCAAATAAAATGTTCACGATCCCAACTTAGTCACTTTTCTATTCATGTATCCGCCTTATTAATCCTTTAAATAGGTCATCTTAAAATGAATTGACACATTCAGTTTTAAATTGAATGAAGAACACTTTACTTTTCACCTACAGTACAAACATCCTGGTACGTTGCTAACCAGTGTCTTACCTCACAAATACGAAAATGTGCGACCCCATTCTAGTAACTCTATTGAAAATGCGACCCCATTATAATCAATCCAGTCGTGAAAATGCGACCCCATCCAGCGCCACATCGCCATTAGCCAATTATAAGGAAGTAACCCCCAGGGAATTTAGTATATATAACAAAGCAGCATGTGGTAGCTGAAGAACTGTAAACAGGTTATTTTTAAATGTAATATGTTTTCTTCTTAAATGTAAGTCAAATTACATCGACTTTGTTTAACTATAATAAAACTGTACTTAATGTACGTTAAAATCGCCTAATCATTCCATCCTTTTGGCTGGTAAGGAGAATTCGTTGGTTGCAATAAGAAAAACGCTATATACTGTAAATTAAATTGGAAAAATTCCCCTAAATGTAAATGATTTCACATGATCCCACGTCAGTTTCTTAATTACGTGATGTTACGAGCCGTCCCTCTCTCGGGCTCTTTTAATGCGAAGACTTCTTCTTACAGGTTCTTTCTGTTTAGAGAAAGAAAACATAACATTTGTCATGCTACAAACGACATTCCTGTATATTTTGTGGTTCAACTCTATCCTTGCTTTGAATTTTCATTTCGGTTGTTTTTGGGCGTGGTAATGTCTGATAGTCAGTTTCGGATATATTTAACATAAAAAGGATAAGTAAATAAAAATTAATAATAATAATAATAATAATAATAATAATAATAATAATAATAATAATAATAATAATAATAATAATAATAATAATAATGTGAACTTCTCCCTCCACAACCAAGGCAACCTTGTTTGTTATTTCTCGCAGGTATCTTGTCAAAGAGCATCACTGTCTAGGGAGGGTAAGTGGGGGAAGAAAAATTTACTTTAATGGATCCATTAAAGAGTCTGAAAACCTGCCCGCCTACTCCTCCCCTAATCCAACATTTTCCTCTAAAAGTGAGTATAAACATTGGTTTAAGGAAAGGGGTAGCTCGGCAGTTTCCCAAAAGCTTATACAGTCAAAATTCCATGCGTGACCACCTCTCTTGAGTGACCACTTCCCATAACCGACCACCTATCCATACCAACAAAATTTTCCCAGTCAAATCTTAATTCCGTAAACCCGCCATTAAGCCCCCCAGAGCAGGGGGATTACTTACTTCAGGCCATTTGAGAGAGGGGGAGGCTTATTTGAGACAAGGGGCTTATTTAATTTAATAAAGAACTATAATGCAAAGTGAAAAAGCTCAAATACAAGAAGTTGGAGGTGATGCAGCTGAGGATCAAAGAACAAATCCGACCTTCCAGTTGGTAAATAAACCAGGAGAGGAGGGAGGGCTTAACAAAGGGGGGGGGGGGGTATTAAATTTCTTCCCCTGAAAAAGGGGGGGGGGGGCTTATTTGAGAGGGAGGAACTTAATAGAGAATTTATGGTAATTAGAACTGCTCATCAAAGACCAACTCTCATAAGTGACTGTGCCCAAGTGCATCAGCTATTAATTTTTGACACCTATTGTAGCTGGTATTCTGTTATCTGTGAATGTTGAAAGCTTCCTTCTTTTCAGATTGGATTTAGTAATGTCTTCGTGTTTTTCCATATTACAAATAATGTGTCCCTTGAAAAAATGTTTTAAAATTTCTCAACAATGTTGTTGAAATTGTTTGGTATATGACTACTGCAAACTATAATAAGTTCTAAAACAATCACCTTCGACACTGGTGTTTTGGTTTTGCACTGTTTCTTAATGACCTTTTTCTTGCTGTTCTCTGCCACAAAGGAAAATAGCAAACAATAATGTTAAAGCTAAGAGGTATTATAGTACTGTTATTTCAGGGAACAATAAAATAATTTTGAATAACTAGTTTTGCCATCTATAATAATTATTGTTTCCACAAGTTGAATTAATTTGGAAAGTTTTTATAAGCTCATTTCTTAACTTGGGTAATCGCGCCAACTTGAATGTGATGTTCACAGTAAACTTGATTCTTAATCTCTCTATCAACAAATCCCAAGCACTGTAAGCAAGCAACAAGCTGGGACTGCTTTTTCAAGTTTTCCCTCATGTAACTCATTTAAATCTATGCAAACTTTATCCATCCATGCTTTTTGGCTTTTTGCTAAAAACTTAGCAAGTGAAGAGGCTCGCTGTCTGCCTCCTAGCTTTCTCTGTTCTCTACTCCACAAGAGAGCCAGCTCACAGGCCTTTCATATCAATTTTATCTTATATGTTTTTCTACAGTTTGCAGATATTCTGTGATTGTTTGATATAAGTGCTGAAATTGTATAAAATAACCCGACTTAGTCCTTTTGCTACATCCATGATCCGTGGTGACTGTTATATGACAAACCTTTTTTCTTTGTTTTAACTGGTGCTGCTTTTGTTTTCTTTTTCTTAGGAGAAGACTGCTCCTGTAACAACATAACACATTTGCCTGTCAGACAGTTTACAAATAAAGTGCAAGCAACTCTAAACTATAGCACTGAACAATAGATCTTTCATTGACAAAGCTGCAAATGTAAAAATAAAGGATGTAACTATGTCACTATTTTGGTTGGATTCAATTAATCAAGGATAAATTACACTTCTTTAATGAAAATTGTGCCTGATAGATGAAGGATTTCCAGGCAGAATGAGTGGTACCTTTGCACAAGTCCTATCTGATATTGTTACATATAAAACTATTAACCTACCACTTTGATGTTTGTATCATTGTCTTGTTCTCCACTGTCTTCTTTTCTCTTCCTCTTCCTAGATTTCTGCATCCCTCTTGATTTTGCCTCTAGACATAATCAATCAATTTAATTCTTGTAAAAGCCTTGAAGATAGGCTGAAAACCTGTTTTTCTTAAAAATGTTGTTCTAATAAAACTTAATATGCCCTTTCAGTAGGATTTAATAATAATGCTCCTTCCTCTCTTATCTACTGCTCAGACATTCTAGTTCCACTCCTTTGAAATGTTCCAGTGTTAAGATCATCGTGTACGTGTATTCCCCCCGGGAAAGGGGGGGGGGGGCTCCCATATGAAAGGGGTTGCATTCAAAATTTCCAACAAGCATACCTTCCCCTTTCATATGGGTGTCCCCCCCCCTTCACGGTGTATTCCTCCTTAAAATGAACCATTATAAATGCATTGTATTCCCCAACCCAGAAAGGACATGATGACAGATCAAGGGAAGAGAGAGTTAACCAACCATTCAACCACTGTTGACCCTTTCTTATTTTCTGGTGGCACTGGTGTGGTCCCCTCTACATTTTTTATCACCTCACATTTCGTACATATGATCGTAAGTGGTGGGGTGACAGTCGACCATAGTTAATAGACTGGAAGGCTGGGCCCCCGACTGGAATGGTTATGAAACCTGTCAGACTCCTTTGTTATATGTTTTTGTGGACCTGACAGTGTACAACGTTCGATAGCATTACTAGCATTTTAATCTTATTGACCAATAAACACGTCTCATTAATTTATTCCATCACAATTTACCACCAGAAAACAAAGGATTGTTCATATTCGGGGAGCTTCCACCATAAACTGCAGTACCATTGTTTTTATCTTTGATATTTGTTGTCTTTCATGACCAGTGTTCTCTAATAACTATGAGTAGACAAATAAATACATGAACTGATAATCAGGCAGCCAGTGGTGCCCTTGTATGCTGATGTCTGAGCTTACTGCTGAAATAATTAAGGAGGAAGACACATAGGAGTGTTCTCTGATCAACTATGACATGACCATGATTCAAATTATATCGAATCTTAAGGGTGTTCACATTAGATAACTTTGCCCTCACCTTTGGGTACCATTGGTCCAGCTTCACCCTGTCAAAAAGAAGAGAGCAAGATCATTTGTTTCCGAAAAAATTTTGGAAGGAGAGATATTAAGTTGATGAAATTTATTATTGTTTGCTGTTTGTTGTAAACAAAGACATGTTTCAGCTCAAACATGTACAAGTGACTTAAAATTTAATTCAATATTAATTGAGGCTAAGTGCCAAACATTTGTGCATGAATATAAGAATTAAATATTTATATACTAATAATAATTTTTTATTATTTACATTACAAGGGAATTCTCATAAAATTACTGTCACTCATTTTGCACTTATCCCCTTTGGAAAAAATTCTAGACTAGGGCAATGGAAAACTTGGCTAATTGGAAACAGAGAAACAAATCGAATTACTCAGGTAAGCTTAAATGGCACATCAAATACTGTGTGGTACGAAATTTTTGTGGGTTCTAATTTTGCGATTTTTTTCAATGATCTGTAAAAATAAGTTCCTGCAAAAATTAACAATTTTCCCGCAAAAATTTACTCCAGAGTAAATATTCTCTAACTTAAACTCGCTACAAAAAATACTTTCTAAGAAATTGTGTCTGTTCAACTACAACTTGTCTCAAAATGACAAGCAAAACTCTGTCACTGGTTTTACATAGGGTAAGCATGCCGTAGTATTGTTTGAAAAACATCATATGTAATTATTTATTATTTCATTGCACATCCTCAATAAAAACGAAAATATTATCATTGATTTGTCTGGGACTTTCTGAAAATCGCAAAAATTAATTTCCAGCAAGAAAAACCAATCTGTCCTAATTGCAAAACTTAGTTCCCGCAAAATACATAAAATCGCCAATCTGCAAAAATAAACGTCCCGCAAAAATTTTGTGCCACACGGTTAAAGCCAGCATAAGTTTGATTTATGGAAAAGCAAAAAAAACAACGATGACCTTGAACCACATGGTCCTCCCATCATGATCAACCAGGTTTCTCATCTCAGAATTGTAGTAGCACTGAAGCCATTTGGTGAAGCCAGAGTAATCTGAATGATTTCCTGACGGGTCATAACCTTTGCCAGCTGAAAGTTGAGAAATTCAGTGAACTATAAAACAACTTAATCTACATGTATTCAAATGAACAAACTTTTGAATTCTAACAGGAAAGAATATTATTATTTTCAAGTTTTATATTTTTTACAGTGTAAGGAATATGGAAAAATATTAACTGTAAGGCCATTGAGCCTTTCCCTCGAAAACATCCTTACGGCGGGATTATTTGTCATAATTCTTAATTCTGTGCCTTTGAATCTTGTAGAAAAGGCGTTATATAAATGGATTATTATTATTATTCTGCATCTGTGGATGAAATCCATAAGTTCGACCATTTAAATGAAAGCTTCGAAGCAATACTTTCCAGTGGTACTGTTTACTAAGCTTTACAAGGTGGACCTTCTGACTTCTGAATCTGTGGATGAATTCTGTGGTGTTACCATTCAAATGAAACCTCTTTTGCAGAACTTTTGCAAAGTGCTAGCTATTTGTTAAGGACTTTTTTCATGGAATTTTTTTCTTCAGCCACTTTGAGGTGTGAAAGGGTATTTAACCAAATGCTACCACACTGCAAAGGTTTTCTACTGATCACAGTAAAGCATAATATCAAGTTGCAATCAACTGTTCTCAATGAAAAGTTGTTTTGCTCAATACTGTGATTTCTCTAGTCCTTGAATAGTGAAATTTCTCTGTAATTATTACAGTAGAGAATTGATCATAAGGCAGAATTTTTAGGTTGTATTTAGCTGCTTATTAATAGAGTGGTTTTCGTTTGAGTGTTGTAAAACCAAAACCAAAGCAATTACTCTGGCCAATCACATAGGACACAGACAATACATTGAACCAATCAAAACTCGAAGTAATTACATGTGGCTGACGCAAAGCGCGGGAAAATGCATGCAAGCGCGTCACAATTGGCTTTGGTTTTACTTCTGATTGGATGAAAAGGTGGCGCGAATCTTTTAAGCCAATCGCATCCTGTAGAAAGTGCAAAACCAATTACTTTTCGACACTCAAATGAAAACTGCTCTAAGAAGATCAATTAAACACTTACGCAGATTAATAACTTCTTTGGGTACCAGATTACATAGTTCTAAGATGTCCAGACAGTTTTCATGTTTGACTTTCTTGTGATTGTGGATCTAGAAGAGAAGGAAAAAAAACAAAACAGGAGAAAAGTTGAATGTAAAATTTTATGTGCACATAATTTACTACAACTGTAAGTACAGCTGTATAGGACTGTTGTTGGAAGTGATTGATGGGTGACGTTTCAACAACCTATGTAGTACAGGGCCCGGTTCCTCTAAGGCCGATTAGTGCTAACCCAGGATTGAAATTTTGTTCCCCATACCTTCCTATGCATTGCTTAGAGTAACATTTGTGTTATCATAACTATATCTCAGAGTAAAAGCTCAAATGTATTTTGTAAGCTCGAGTTACATGTTCTTAGACAAGAAAACCATGCTTAAAAATTGGCTTAATCTTGGGTTAAACTTAACCATCTTTTGAGAAACCAGGTCCAGATCATCAGAGTTTAGGATAATTGTGCACATCAGTTGATGGAGTTAAACTCTGTTTTTTAGCGTGATTGGTCAATGAAGATCCGATATCAGAAACTCTTCCCTTACTGAACATAATTATCTCAACATGTGTAAGCATAATCACTAGTTTTAAAAGACAAACTGTAATAACAATTTATTATATATAATTGCCCCTAACATAGCACCTCTCCTCAGCCATCAGCAAAACTGGATTGAAATAACCTCTGTATATATGTCACTAATGACAAATATTAGGGATACAGTAATGAAGGTTGATTTGATCCAGGTTTCATTAAAGCTGCGTCCAATGTATATGTTACAGGTCAAATTTGATTTAAGGTTAAAAAATTTTTCAACCTAGGATGATTCTCAATTTCCGTTGTCTTCTAGGGCTAGGAGACACTGGAAATTGAGAATCAACCTTGGTTTAATCAAAATAAACCTGAAATAAAATTTGACCTGTAAAATATGTACAGGATCCGTCCAGATTTTTGGATCCAAAATTCAAGACTTTTTCCAGACTTTTCTACAAAACAATAATTTCTTTTTCCAGACTCAAGGTTATCAGATGCTTTAGGTGATCAATAGAGACATAAAAAATGCAGGAACAAAGCTTTTTGCATGGTGTGCCGTGAACGCACAGGCAATATTGAATAAGATTTCACCAAAACAGATAATATTTCACTTCTAATTAGCACTTGTTGTAGCTTTGAATACAAGAAAAAAAACTCAAGACTTTTTACTATTTTTCCATACTTTATCTCCATTTTCCAGACTTTTTTCAGGTCTGGAAAATTGCTGGGCAAATTTCAGCACTTCCTCGAGAATTCAGGACTCTGTACAAACCCGGCATATACCTGTAACTTGCTGCATAACAAATCAAACACATCTTTCATGAAATATTTACCTCAGAAACATCATTCTCCTGCTTTATTCTCAGCTTTTCAAGTGCAGACCTCGCACAAGTAAAAGGAGGAATGCCAGATCTGATACACAAACAAACCAAAAGCATGTATTTCAGAAGCACATTAGATCTTAAAATCAAAAACCTGTACACTTGCTTAACAGCACCAATTTAATAACCAGCTCCCAGTTGACTTGTTAGCTCAATTGCTTAGAGTTCTGCCAGGTATTGCAGAAGTCAGCATTCGAATCCCGGCAAGCCTGACTTTTTTCAGGCTTTCTTTTTGCAACTGCATAAGTTGCATCCTTTACTGCAAATTATGATCTTTTTTAGCATTTTTTATTTTTTTTGTTCATTCGTCTATATGAAAATCATATTGTTACATGAGGGGGGTGAATAGGGGTAGGTAAATCCACCAACCCATTATGATTTATTAACTAAATCCACCGTTAAAATTTCGCCCTTTGTCCGAAATGTGGGCAAAAATATTTTTTTTACACGCAAAGTCCAAAATCTGGGCCCAAAAGATGGATAAATCTGCACTCTGCTGTAATATTTTCAAAATCCACCGGTCCCTTGGCCTGTTCACCCCCCTCTTAACATGTATTCATCACTACAAAAAAATATATTATTCTTTTTCGTAACAGACCTAAATATTATTTCAGCTCTGAGGTAGTTTCCAATTCCATTGAAGTATTTTTGATTGTGCATGACTTCACACAGAGGCTTGTCAAAAATTTTATCTTCTAGGCTGTCAAGAATATTTGATCTAAATTCCTTATACTCAAACATAGGATCAGGGCCTCGATTTTTCGACCACTCATCTGTCAGCTCCCATCGGCCAAACCTGAAAAGAACAATAATATAAATAACATCAAAGTTTATATCAAAGTAAATTAATTTCAGATATTGAGTACTATCTAATTTTTTAAGGTACATTTTCACACTCTGCAAGTACTAAATATTAATGTTTTTATGTTATAATACATTGAGGAGGGCAAATTCACCTTCAATATGTAGTTGATAGATTTTTAGCAAATTTTGCAGTATTTTGCATGTTTTGTGAACATGGGATTTCGCAGATTTACCTGAATTTTGCAGCTCTGTGACTGCATGAAATATCAGAAGCCCTGCTCAAGGGGTACCAGAAATTTAGTTATGGCACAAATACTTTTCATCATTTTCTGTTCTAATACTGGTCATTTTTTTACCACAACACCCGAAGTTGTACCAGTCCACAATAATTAGTCCCAGAAGATATGACAACCATACCAGTCATTTTCTACAGGGGAAACTTCACTTTCTGGCCATACAGTGTACCATATTAACCCTTTAAGTCCAAAGAGTAATCAACCTGTTATCAGGAAAAAATGGCTCTGACAGATTGAGAGGAAAAATGCCCATGTCCCATACGGACAAAAAAAATTGTGCACACCTCGCCCCATCTGCAAATAATCCTGTTGGAAGTGCCCAGGCCCCATATGGACAATCACAAATAGTCTTGCTGCCAGCCAATGCTCGCAGCATTAAAATAATTAGCCCAGGGAAAATGCTTTGATCTTTCATCAAATTCTTTCGACCAATTTTTTAAGGAACTGTAGGGAGATCAGTCTGAAGAATTAAAAATTGTATAGGGATATTGAGGGTTAGAGGGTAATTTTTCTAACTAGACATAGCCAAGCTATTCTGAAGCTGCTTCAGCAGTATTGGTACTAAGTAAAGCAAAAACCAACCTTCTAACATCCACAAAACTCAATACCATTAACGGCTTGTCTTTCGTGTAAAAGTTCAAGTGTGCATGTTTATGAATATCTTTCACAGGACCAAACGTGAACTTGCCCGACATTCCAAACCTGAAAAGAATTCTCATCCTTTCCTTTCCCCAGCCATTCTCCTGCTTGATCACCTTTGACTTGCATTCTGAGGCGAGAGAAGTTAAAACAAGCGCCATTTCTTTCCCTCTGGATTCTGCATGGATGGAGAATTCACGAGCGGGAAATGTTACATCTGGGTTCTTTGTGCTGACAGCCGATTTTACGATCTTCCCGCTAAATACAAGTCCCTTACAAACTCTATTCACCATCTGAGCGTTTTTGTAAAGTTCTGGTCCCTCTGGCATTTTTAAATCCTCAAGCAGTAGTAAATAAATTCAGAAGTTTCTGCAAATGTGCTACAAAATCATTCCAAGACCATTGCATAACAATCAAAACTGCCAGGCGTTCTTGACAATGGTGCCTTGTCTCTTCTTACCGGGCCCTTTTGTCCCGACTCCCGGATACTCCCGTAAGGATATTTTCGGGCCAAAATACGTTGCGGGATTCGGGAAAACGAAAAATATCTTGACGGAATAGGAGAGGGATTCAATTCAATTTGGGCACGGGATGCAGGATTTTTTGCCTGTCAGTGTCGGGAATTCGGGAAATCTCCCTCTTTTTCCCATCAAACTGAGGTATAAAAGGCCTTTTTTACAGTGCCTTAAAACACACGTACATTCAAAATATCAGTCGAAAGGGCCAATCTAAAAAACCACCTTGTACAGCTTAATAAACAGTAGCACTGGAAAGTACTGCTCAGCAGCTTTCATTTAAATGGTCACACTTTAGGATTTCATCCACAGACTCAAAAGTTAGAACCACCTTGTACAGCATAATAAACAGTACCACTTCAAGGTTTGCTTAGAAGCTTTCATTTAATGGTCAAACTTAAGGATTTCATCCACAGATGAAGAAGTAAGAATTATGACAAATAATCCCACCGTGATGATGTTTTGGAGGGAAGGGTTCAATGGCCTTACTAGCTTTTACAGCAATTGGTCTTTTTTATAAACTTTATAAACTTTAGTATTTTGGAAACAAAAAACGGGATTAGGGAAGCAATGAAAAAAAGTGCGGGATGTGAGTGAGATTTTCGTCAAAAAGGAGCGGGAAAGCGGTATTACAACGCCTTAAAACTTTCTTATATCCGTGAAAATATTTAGATTTTTTATGAGTGAAAGGCCAAGAAAAACCTCCAAATCACAACAGTTAATATTAATTTATACAACAGTTAACATTAACTTTTGGACTAAATTTCCACTTAATAACCGTCAACCGTCAAAAGCTCTAAACTTTAGCCGTCAACTAGAGTGTCAAAGCTACCACCCCACTGAGACCTTCCTAAAATACTGCATGTTCGGATTCCTGGTCGACAAGTATATAAACGACTGCAACGGTGAAACAAATAATGACAATATTATGAGGGGCTTATTTTTGGAGGGGCTTATATTCGGAGGGGCTTATCTACGGAAGGAAATTTGCGTTTCAAAATCGACTCGGCTAGCCTTATAGTTGGAAGTCAATTTACCGTTTTTGCTTTGTTTTACTTTGTATTTGAGGGCAATTTTCCAAGTACAAGCCCCCGGGGGCATATATTTGGAGCGGCGATTTAACGGACGGTTTTTTGCGTTACCGGCTTTGGGGGGGCTTATATTTGGAGGGGCTTATACGTGGAGGGGCTTATTTTCGGAATTTTACGGTATATGAAAGGGTAGAAAAATCTTTCATTTCGGTCTGAAAGGGCCAAAAAATGCAATTTTTGGCCACGAAAAAGTCTAGGAAACATTCTGGTTTTGTGATTTATTCATATTTTAAATACAGTTCCTTTACAGCAGTTGAAATGGGAATCAAAGTTCTAAACTAGGTATGTGAAAGCTAAGGGATTCAATTTGTCAATAGAGGGTGTACGAAAGGGGTTCCTTGTCTGTCAAAAATGGTATATTTACTCAAATTTTGTTAAGTATCCCCCCCTCCCTCGAGAAAAATACCTTCGCATTGCAAATGATTGTATTCATAAAGGCTTATTTCCTGTTTTTCCAAGTGGTTTTAACTTTAGGAGTTTATTTATCAAAACCAGTGTGTGACAATTCCGATCGCGATGTTCATTTTGTTATTTCTGTCTTATACACGTGCGTAAAACGCTGATGTACATGTCAGAATATTCGAGAAGATTATTCCCAAATCATCATGTCAAAAGGCTGTCAAAGAACTTGAAAACTTTTCAGGAAGATTGTCAACTAAACATGAAACGTGTCTGACCGCAATTAATTATCAGGTATGCAAAACAAACAACAGCATGTGCCGGTAAAGAATTAATAAAAAAAGACTTTGTATCGGGCGAGGGATAATTCTTAAGTTCGATTGCAGGCTTTGCAGAAGTCATGTACTATGTGATATTTAAATTTATCTGCCCAGTGTGCCGATGTCGTGCACAGAAAAGAATTACAGACATTTCCCGGGCAATAATAACAGGATATTTTGGAATCTCGTACGAAAAGTCGAACAATAGCGCCACCCGCTTTTCGCGCCATGCGGACTCGCTGTTGAATCACGCATTTGATTGGCTTGTTTGAAAAACCATCATGGCGATCGAAGACGAAGCCCGGTGAAATAAAATTTATCTTTTGGAAGCATTTATAATAAAGTGGCGCCAATGAAAAGCAACAAAGTTAGTGAATTAAAACAAAGACCGCGGTTTAGGGAGCTTCAGATTCTTTACTAGGGCGGTTACTTGAACAGCATGAGTAATTCTGGGGTTAAGTACAAGAGGTGAGAATAGCAGCTATTTTTGAAGAAAGTGTCTCACATATAGTGGACTGTGCGCCTTTTTGATTTCCTTCAGCTTTCTTCTGGGGGTTCAGTGTAATTCATGGTGTACAGAAATGCAGGATTTAAGCCTAATAAAACTTTTACAGGCTTTGCCTGATCACCGTGACGAGAAATGTTAAAAGCTATGGAGAAGAGATGTTATGGGAAGTGTTTTGTTTAAACAACCTGTCCCTCTTTTGAAGATAACGGTACTCCTCTAATCATGTAACCATTTGCTTTTGAAAAATAACACGTCCCGGGCAACACAGTATCGACTAGTTGAGCACGTTTTCCTTACACAATAATCAAAGGTGTTGGGCAAAGTGTTAATAGCCTACCGGTAATTTACTTGTTCACTGATGAATAACTTGCTTGTTCACCGGTGAATAACTTCCTTGTTCACCGGTCAGTAATTTGCTTGTCCACTGGTGAATACTTTTCCTGCTCATTGGTGACTAACGAAGTCAAACAAGAGTGATTTATGAGGCCACAAGTTTTCATAAACTTGTTTCATTCGGGCCAATATTACTTGGAAAAAGTAATTTAGAATTTCGGGTGAGTCTCTTAAATGTCAATCGAGAAAGCCACGACTGAAATTATCCTGAAATTTCCTTGGAGAAAAATCTTTTTTAGTAAAGCTTTTTAACAAATTTCTGCTATCAACTTTATAGGTAACATTGAAAGAATTATAAAAAGCTTATATGATTCCTTTAACAGCTGTATATGACCCTTCTGAATTTTCACACTTTATCATTGTATGTCAGGCAAAGCTAACTATGATGTTTGTAATAAAGACCCGCAAATTAAGGTGGGCTAGCCAGGCATTCTGAGGGAATTAAGGCAGGCCCGTTCTGAGGGACTTTCTAAGTGAAACGCTCGACAATTCAAGACGATTTTGGATTCTGTTTAATGGAAGCATGTCTAGATCAACTGTGTATCTTTTCGCAGGGGCTTGAGGTTGCGACAACTTCAAGCGCAAACAAAAAGTGTGACTCCTCTGTTTTGGTACCTGTTTTAGAGAAATGATCAAGACAGCGACAGCGTTGCTAAAATTCTTTCGCCCGTGCCCGAAGCATTGGTATTTCAACCGTTTTCACTCATTGTTGGTTAAGATAATCCATTTGTAGAGTTAGATAAAGCGACAGGTTTTTTTGGCCCGCTAAAACACCTGGCTTACTCGGAGCCTAGACCACGGGGCGCAGAAGCCTTGCAGGCCAAGGAATTCAACTAACGGTGTTAAATTTGATAATAATCAAACAAATCAAAATACGGTCACATCACTACGAATTATCAATGAGCTGTGATTTAGTTCGCTGTTAAATTTTCCCTTTAATTTAGCATTATAGCCCGTGGGTTCGTGCTAATGCCTTTGAATCTCATCCGTGACGTCACATACGGCCAAAATGGCGTCTCGCTACATTGCTTTCAATGAACAAGAGTGATTAATCACTGTAAAGGAGCTCTAGAATTAATGCCCACTTACTAAAAGGATCGAAAACAAAAATAACTCGGGGGATGAATGCCACACAATGCATGGATTCTAATTGAACGCCAAAAAAGCAAGAAAGCTACTAAAATATTTTAAGTGCTTGCGAAAGAACCTTTTCCAATAAACTAGGCCATAAATTATAATATCGGTACCTGACATTTGCTTTGGTAAGCTAACAAGCATCTGGCCAGATGTCTTTTAGTTGTTTACAACGGAGGTTTCAATTGCATGCTTGATAGTAACGTTTTTCCCGCCATTGCCAAACAGTACCAGCTGCGATCGAACACGCTAGTTTAAGGTGGCATATGCTGTTTAAAATATTATACGATTTAGTGCATTTTTCGCTATTTCCGCGGCGAATACAAATAGGATTTCCGAAAACCGCGAACCAAAATTGCTTAGAGTTTACATGAAAAATTTCCGAATGGTAGACTTTTCGCAAAAACAACACGTGTCTTACCAGAGGGGTAGATGTTATCGGCGGCACCGTTCGCCTCTTACCAAAGTTGCGGAATGAAACTTTTCTTTACTTTAACGCAGGTAGACTGGTTCTTCCATGTGCGCTATAGTGCCAAATGTTGTTACAAACGCTTTTGTTTCGTCGACGTATTGCGGTATAATCAGCCAGTTCCCCGCTGCTCAAAGAACAGTCAAAACGAATATACAAAATAAAGTACCTTTTTATTAACGTCTCGGACGTTAAATTGATACATGGAACACATAATCAGTTCCAACATGAGTTGAAGTTTTCTTATTTTCATCCCAATTTTTGATATCAAATTATGAATAACTATTTACGTCTCTGATATTTTTACGAAGCCGGCTGTAACCTAAGTTTAACACTTCACTGAAGCGCGCTTAAACTGCAGAACGCGATGCGGGATTAGCACTACGTAATTCCTGTAAATCTGTAGCTAATAAAATTCTCAATGTCTTAGTTTAAAAGGGTCTTGATGTGACTGGGGTGGCTATATTTAAGTGCGCTTAAAATGCGCTACGCTATTACTAATATACACAGTATATATTGGCAAATCATATAACTAACGACTAAAATAGGATCGTTGAAATGGATTGTCTTTACAAAAACGCAGTTTCTATCTTTGCACAAAGACTGTTAATACGCGTGTTCTCAGTAACATCAGTAAGTATTCATTTCATCGCAAGGAATTTACACTGAGCTGAGAGGCGGCCGGCATGGTAACCTCAAAAATGGTCCCTAGTAATTTCAAACGTCTTGATCGCAATGCGTTCTCTCTATACACAAACAGAACCGTCTCTAATAATTTCAAACTTGATGATTTCGTGCTCTTGCTGACCTGGACAGGACATCTAAGGCGTCTCATAAACAAACAGGCTAGCTCACTTAGAGACAAATTCGACAAGTTCATTAGCTGCACTAATGGGAAATCTTGACCCCACGTCGTACAACAACACTTTGCTGTGTGTTTAATAAAGTCACTTCTGATTAGTGGCAGTTGCTTCGGCTCTCGTAGTGAAGGAGCTCCTGCAGATCCTGGATATATTCCATGGCAAGCTTAAGAACTTCCAGGTCTGAGAGATTTTCTCGGTTTTCGTCTTGCGGAAGGACTTCTCTCAGAGCCCTAAACGCGCACTCGACCAGCTCTAGACTCTCAAATCCTTCGGTTTCCTTCTCGCTAACTTTGGCGTTCATCTCTGTAATGTACTTGACGCTTTCTTGCATCTGGATAGCCATTTCCTCGCAGTTCTTCCTTTCCCCCAAGCAAATATTACTCTCGCAGTTTGTGCGAAGTCAAGATGTCGTCTGTTCGTCGGCTGGACTGATTAGAACTGGTTAACACAGTCTTACAACGCGTCGATTTAACACCACGATTTGTTTATTGTTTTCTACCAACGAAGATATTACGCCTATTGTTCTTATTATGTTATGAGTCATCCCTCCAAACTCATCTATAAACATGAGGCTTTCTGTGCCAAGTGACAATGCAAGCTTTCCGGAAGCTAGATCTTCGAACTCGAGTCAGTTATCGATGGAACAAGCTAGTTTCATCGCGTGCGCTGCTCACCCGGAGCACGTTCCAGAACATTTTATCAACACCTGGTAGAAGAACAAACACTATTGGAACGTTGGAAAACTGTCATAAATTGTTTTCGTCCTTTTTCGGTGGCGAAAAATGAACAATCCTTTTCTAGGTGCCAAATTCGCTAGCTATCTTACACTTTACAATAATGACGTTAGTGAAGCGTAACTCGGGAATCTTTTATGAACACAGGTGTGCAGGAAAATTTGCCGGAGCTATTGTTCGACGCATAATAAACAACAACATAGGCATTATAACCGTATTGTCTTTGTCAGAAGACCGAATGTGAACAATGCATAAGGATCGTGGGAAATGCGGTACAAAGCGTTAGTTCACGACTTATTTGCCTGTGTTTCAAGTAGTTATAAAATTCCTATACAACTAAGTTAAGTACTTGTATTGTCATGGAAACGTGCAGAATAGTAAGATAAATTCGAGAGCAATATCGTGGCCCTTGTTACAAAAGAAACGTCATGTCTTTTACTTGCAGACTAATTTTGGCGATACGTACTGTAGTTTTCTTTGGACTCCGTTGACGAAATCATGCGGTGTGACTATTGAAATAAAATCTCTTCAGCACCTCTTTCGCATAGTGCTTATTTGTATTTTAGTATCGTTTCAAGAAATTCTTTTAAAAATTTTTGTTAAGTTCACATTTTGTACTTAAAGGGAGTACATAGGAGGCTAAGAGTTCTAGAAACACGCTTCCGCCGCGCCGGACGCCGCCGAACACCCCAAACATATGGCTCGCATTGTCACCAATTTAGCAGCTGAAGAACCTGTGCGCGCTATCGGCGTTTCTCGCGTGGTAATTCTGAAACGATTGGCGCCACAAGGCAGTACGATAACAACCCGTGTGTATAGCAATGCGTGGCAGCTTAACACACGCAATCCCAGCAACGCGAAACAGATTGAAATGTGTCTTTTCTTATCTGTCTAAGTATGTTGCGGGTAAAATATCGTACGTGAAGGCCTGTGTGTCTGTCAGCGGGAGTTCGTTCAACACGTGCATCTCCAGCGCGATTCTCAACGATCGTAAATAAAAAGCGTGGGAAAATCCGCTCAAAGATGAGTCATGTATTTGTTCGAGCATCGTTTTGAAAATCAATTAATTTCTCGAGGGATTTCGACGCGTTAACAGTGGTACTTAAATATCGCGGGATTTGCAATTAATTATTTAATGAGCTGTTAAATGGCCTTTAGGAACACCGAGTAGAGGTACAAACTAGACTGAACTGCAATTCAAATCGATATAGCAGCGTTTGTGGCAAAGGTTTGGTTATCGTATCGCGATTTGAAGGCTTGGAGTGTGTTTTTAGGTCTGACAAAAGTGTGTCGTGTGGCGGAAGAAAAGAGACATTAGTCAACATTTCGCGCCACCTGTTTGACAAAAATGTGACTTTTAAGACCGGACTTCACAAACATCAAAACAAACGGCGCTAAATCTCGAATAAGGCTGGTTTTAAAAACATTGATAATCTCGCTAAAGAGCGGAAAGTTTCGCGCAGGTTTCTTTTTTTTTATTAAACGTCTATCACCTGTCGCATTGATTTGAAGCTATTTAAGAAGCAATTAAACACGGCATTTGAACAAAACTTGACTGTTAGTCTTTTACAACCGGTTGCTAGGTGTCATTAGTGAAAGCAGCTTAGGAATGCACCCTGAATTCCTTCTCCCAAATTTTGTTCAAAAAAACAAAAAGTAGACGACGACGAAGAAGAAAAAAGAAATGAAATGAAAACAAAGATGATTGGAAAAAATATTGGTATTCGTTGGAATAGACAGTCATAGGACAGCTTCCACGATAATTTTCTTGGCTGTTTGTATGACTCTGGTATAAAGTAAGCTTTAGGAACGGTTATTAAAATAAAGTTCAGCAAGTGTTTGCTGTTGTCATTTACTAAAACTGTCTGAAGAATCCCTTCAGAAACAATTTTGTTAAAAAAACTGTAGTCTGAGGTAGACTATGTTAACCCTTTCATTGCTAACAGAGGCGAAAGTGAAAGTTCACAAAACGTTTCCAAGTTCTTTTTGTGCACCAAAGAAATAAATAGTGCAAGGCAAAAGTGTTGCGAAAGAGGTTTCATTTGATTTCACCCACAGACTCAAAAGTTAGCACGACACACTGAATAATTAGTACCATGAAAAAGTACTGCTGAAGAGGTTTCATTTGAATGGTAACACCATTGGATTTCACCCACAGACTCAAAAGTTAGAACGACACACTAAATAAATAACAAGCAGAACTTTCTCGCGATACTTTTACTACGTTTAGGTTATCAATATTCTGTACATGTTGGTTCTATGCCGGTAAATCCTTCAGTGCGCCGTGCTTTTCAGTCAGTTATCTTAGCATTCTGTACACAGTGCAGACGAAATTGTTAAGGGTGACTATTCATTGCCTCTGGCAAGCAGAAGTTTCTTATGCAGACTCTCGGTTGCAAGCTTTTCACTGTTTCTTGCGGTTGGCGGTATGCCGATGAAAGCCTTCGGTTTGTCGGCTTTAGTTAGGCAACCAAAGGTATTCTCTACAAGGTGTCAGTTTTTCTCTCTTGTTTTTGTTTTGGTTTACTTTGTGTTATTGTCTTGTTTTGTATTTTCTTTTTTGCGGACAAAATCTTTGGGCTTTACTATTCAAATTTATTGACCACAGCCGGCAAGGAACTTTTTACCTGTGACACTTGATGGCATTCAGTTTTAAGCTCTATTTAGAGGTTCTTTGCAGATTACTGAAATCCTTCAAAGGTCCAGACTACTGTACTTTAAACAACTAGAGGCCATTAAGATAAAATTTACAGAGCTGGTATACCATTTATCATTATTACGTGAGTTCGACCGACTTCTTAATTTGGTCGGTAAAACTCTAAGGCTCTATTATTAGGTCTTTAGCTCCTAGACCGAGTTTAGGACATGATTTGTGATTCTAATGTTTGAACCTACGGATGAAATCCAATGGTGTTACAATTCAAATGAAACCTCCTCAGCAGTAATTTCACATTGTACTATGGAACGTTAGTTTGAACAGTTGAGCTACAGCTTAAAAAAGATTTCGTCCGCAAAAACCACTAAAATGTCTACAATGCAGGAAGCTAGCTTCCTTTGGAATCATTTAACAAAGTATAAATCAATGATTATGACTAAGGACATAACAGATGGCGGAAAAGGAACTATTCGTTTATTGTTAATTTAAACATTCCGTGACGGTTACGAAATCTCATTTATCATAGTTATTCTACCTTTCTTTGTTCTTTTCGATACTTGGGTAATCAGGGAGGAAGTCAAGGTCATGAAAGAAGCCGGATATTAAATTCAATTCAGAGCTCATTAGTTTTCAAGTCGCGTCCGAAATTTGTTTAACAGAGTGTAACTTTGTCGGGCCAGTTTAAAGGATAATGAATGTCGTCACGTTCATATTAAGTCTAGCGCTCAGGTTTTGCAGAAAGCACTCAATAAGACTGGTAATTTTCGTTTCTTTCTTCTTTTTGCAAAGTCAAAAAAGCTGTATCAGACCAAAACAAATTGAACAGACTTACTGAAATCCAAAAACTAGAATATAATGAATAAACCAATCAGATTTCCTCATAAAAATCGCGGGAAACGTCATCTAGCTGTTGCCAAGGGCGGGAAAGTCAGAGCTAGCCTTGATTGGCTAATAATCCATAACCTAAAAAGATGCAATACCACTTGCACCCCAGGCTAATATGTTTTCAACGCGGCTTTAAACTTAGCCATGCATTCCCATTATAGTCTTTAAAGTTAGCATACTAAGCTTCATTGAAATTTATATTCTTCTATGAGCGCATGTTCACAGGAATACCACTAATTTAGCTTCGTTGTGTACATTTACAGAAATCTCACAAATCATTGCCAAAGGCCGAAACTCATTCAACGGTCACAGGACTCCCACTTATCTCTACAATAGCTTCATTCTCTGACAACTGCTCCATGTGGTTCGCCCCATTTAACTGGCTTTCATCGACATCCATCCCAGTCCCCTGCGGACTAGCCACGGCTGCTTCCGGCTCAGAAGTCCTGACCACGAGGTCGGGTGTTCTGCTGTAACCGTACAGCAGCTGGTCTTTTTCCCTGGGGTCTAGACGGGGGCGAGTGCCACGGTACGTCCGCTCGGAACTACCCAACCGGAGGGAATTATCGAGCTTGGCTTGCTGTTCCCGCTGCATCCTGCGCTGCGCCCGGCATTTGCTGTCAATTCGGGGTTTTATGAAGCGCCATCGCATTTCTTCTTTATCTGACTCAATTGGAAACTTATGGTTGATGTGAACTAGAAAGAAAGAAAAAGAATAACAATATAGGCCATGTTTAAATAATTGACTTTCATGTTATTTAACCCGTATGGCAAAAAGGGCGGAGCACACTTCTCTGAAGTTTACATTCTACCTGGCGTCAACCTGAGCAGGTTAACCTGGCGTTAGCTGCAAAAATTAGCCTGTACAAACATTAACCACAAAGGACTGCAAAGGACCGCAAACGAATATGCCGAAGAACGTAGGATCTATAAAGACCTGATCAGCAAAAATGAAAAGTAGACATATTAAATTCTGCAAGCAGAATACTGCAATGCTGATCGTACTACGTAAAAATGCCGCTCTGTTTTGAGTTCTTTCGGTGTCGTGTTGATGTCTTGCAGAGTTAATTTTTACGTAGTACGATCAGCATTGCAGTATTCTGCTTGCAGAATTTAATATGTCTAGTAGTAGTACAGCATTTATGCTCAAAACTATGCCGGCATAATTCGACAGACTCGGCCCTACCAAGATCACGTTTTCTTTGTCTGCGACTGTTCCATGTTTTGCTGCCCTTGAGTGGCACCTGTTGCGTGTGCTCAAACAGTTCGTGATTAGAAAGGTTGTAACCTCTTTTTTTTTTCACACTTGACCCCTATCCCACCTTTTCCCGCGCCGGGCAGTCCGCCGAGCACCGGTTGCAAAACTCACCTTGGATGCCCTTTATTTTGATTGGATCAAGCAGTTCTCGACCACGTGCCCCATTAATATTTGACGCGGCCATCTCGTCCCTACTAAACAACGCTTCAAGGAGATTGAGAGAAAGTTTGGCCGGGTTTGAACCAGAAGCCTCGGCACGACTCAGCATCTTTGTATCCCCACAGTACCACACACGGGACTGTGGGTTTGTCTTGTCGCCAAGCCAACATCCCTGAGAATAAGAAACGTGTTGGAGCCCTGTGAACAAATTATAAAAACGAAATTGAGGTCACTTCGTTCGGGACAATTTAAGTCCGAATACGTATACTCAAAACAAAACAAACCCGCAATTTAAATAATCCCCACCCCTCCCCCCATAACATGTGTCCTGATCCTTTAATTACTCAGGGGATGTGATTGGAATCTGTACAACTTGAATATTAGACTGCTCACAGTCCCCTATTTTTTCCTGAGATCGTCGAGATTTTGCGCGTCTTACCGTTAATGGCGGCCATCTTGATTTTCAAAGGTACCGAGGGGGTTTGACACTCATGCAAGATGGCAGCCCGTAACGCAAAGCGCTCGATCTCGACGAACTGACGGAAAAATTGAGGACTGTGAACAGTCTACTTGAATATGGAATCTTCAGTGTCTCTCAGGAGACAGATTCGAGAATAAAAATCAGACTCAGTCTTCATGTTAAGTGACAGCTGCGCATAATTAACTTGAAGCACTCGTCTGAGATGAGAACACTCTTGGGCAGTAGAAAGGGTGTGGGAACGAGGGAAAAGGTAGAGGGAATTGCCGGGATTCCTCGCCCTGCTTTTCTCCCCTTAGCCTAAGGAAACAGCCGACATTTCGTGATGCCCGTGGTTTCAAGATGTAAGATTTTAAGTAGGTGGCAAAAGCTTTGGAGTAGGTGGAGAAGGAAAAAACTTGCCGCAGAGGCGCGAGTTTCTGGAAAGTTTGAAATCTGGGCCTCTTAGCCGAATGCATTTTCACCATTATGGAACAAAAATTAGAGTGTTTGAACAGAAAAAAGACATCATTAAATTTTGGCTTTTTTATTCAATAAAAGCACACGAATACTTTATTTCAACCTGGGGTAATTTCCAAAGAAAAGTAGGCAGCGAGTTCACGTGAAATAGCCGCAAATTTCGCTGGTCACCAGCTCTCATTGAAAACCCGAGTTTTCCCTCGAAATGACTACACTCATTTCTCAGACGTCATTTCGCACAGAAAACAGTGGTGACGTCGCGAAATATAGGCTGTTTTCTAAAGGCTACTCTCCCCCTCCCTTACCCTCCCTTCCCCTCCCCTATTTCGCTCCTGCCACACAGGCTTATCTGGTCGTTAAGGGAACGATCTTTGTAAGAAGCTAATTTGCAACAGATAGACATTCACAATCCTCTATTATATATCGCTTATTTTTCGTTGCTTAACAAACAAACTGGAAACTAGCCTGTGCGCAGTCTAACCACACTGCCACGTTGCCTACTTTGAACAGGAGAGAGCTGAATTTCTAATTTTAGCTCCCCTACCTTCTAACGTGCACATAGCCCCATTCGCTATATCCTGGATTTGAATTTCTGCTGTAACGCTTTTCTTACTTTTATCCCCTAAAGAGATTATAACAGGCACCACGCGATCAGAATCACCCACTAAGTCATCTCTGTCCAGTCCTCTAGAAAGTGAATCCGACTTTGTTTCCAAGACAACAGGTCTAGCAGCTGTTTCCGCTACTTGCCCGGATGGCATCACAGGTCTGGGCTGTGATCCTTGTTGCAGCTGTCTTGTAGCTACCTCTAGCCCTTGCTGAAAGCCCTGGTTCCAGTAAGCAGTACTGTTAACATCTGAGGTCTCTACACGAGAGGCAAAGGGATTCAGGCTAGGCGAAAGACAGGTGTTAGGTGATTTGGTGCTGTCTGCAAGAGCTGGAACATTGGTATCTCTGGGACTTCCACCAATTTTATTTGGTGATATCACGATGCCTGCGGGCACAGTCATCCCACTGTCTGCCTCTGGTGCAAGTGGGTGTCTCAAGGACATCTGAAAAACCATTCAAAGTTATTGTCAGTTACAAACCAGAGTTTGCAGACCTTCCTGTTCTCACGGTTTAACCGTGACACTCCCGGTTTGGGCATTCAACTCACGATCTCACAATTTAACCGGGCAACTGTACTTGTTTTGTCCATTGTTCATCACATTTCCTCTAGTTTGCATTAGGAAAGTAGAGGTTTTGAAGAGTCAACTTACATTTAAACATTAGAATCCTATCTTTAACTAACTGTAAAGTTGTCCTATTCACAACCTTAGGGCTGTCACTAAGATTTTAATGTGCCATGCATATGAAACAAGTAGGTAGGGGAATTGAGCAGCTTGGAAGTAAATTTCGTGCTACTTTCCGGGTCATGCTCACGGTAGCCGGGGGAAATCCCCTGTAACATCTCTATCATTTCTCTTACCCTCTTCTCTGAGATGAATAAACTTGCCTAAAAAATATGCTTACCAAATCTGTTTTCTTTTTGTTAGGTGTAAAGATTTCACTTCCTGGATCACTTGCCATAAGAAAACTGTCAATCTTGCACTCAAGCGTCTCCAAAAACTTTTCAATCTTTTCAAGCTTTCTACCATTTGCTTGAACTATGTCACTAACAAAAGACTGAAGAAGAGAAATATAAATTTGGTTTCCAGTGTCATGACTATTACTACAAAATTATTCTTTAGGAAAAGAATTAATGATTAAAAAAAATCAAAGCAAGCATATTACTCAGTTTTAGCAGTAAGAAGCAGCTGCAAGTATATGTTGTTTGCTCTACATGTACCATAGATTAAGGGTACTAGACAATCATAGAGGCAGGGTTGATGGGGCAAAACATACCCTTTATACAGCTGAGCCTCTCCAAAATGGCCACCTTGGGGACAGAAGAAAGTGAAAGATTTATGGTAGACAAAAGGACTTACCAAAGACTTGGAGCAACTTTCTTTTACATATGAGGCCTCTGTCTGTGTGTACACATCTAATTTCAGGCAGAAATCATTGGACCACATGGAGTTTTCATCTAACTTTCCAATTTTCTCCTAAAAACAGCATTATGTACATTGTTGCTGTTAAAACCCTTTCACATACAAAATATCAAATTCGCAACAAGTCCCAAATTTCCTCTTTTGCAAAATGTTGGAAAATACATTGAACCCTATGAAAATGCTGCTAAGGGGTTTTATTTGTCTTTGTCCTCCCTCATTTTTATTGAAATTACACCGCCTAACGTTGCAATCAACTCTGTGAGTGATGGGTGTACATCCAGTATTAATACAAGTCATCGCAGAAATTTGGTGATGGGGCCATACACATTGTACAAGACAAGTGACGGGGTGGGGAAGGGTTCTATCCACTACATACACAAGGGTTAAAAAAAACTGCCTTTGTGAAGGGGTACCGTTTTTAACAGTTTCCTTAGTCTGGGACAGAGTATACAAAAAGAAAGTAAAAAAAGAATGCATACTTGAATTTCAGTTAAAAATAAAAATGAATTTATTAACTTTTATTACATATACCACACTGAAGTAAAATAACAAATACACAAGCTGATTTGTTTCAGTTTAAAACACTTTAGATAAATAGATATCTTACAAATCGCTTGAATATCAAGACAAAGAAAAACAATATAAAAAGTATCTGACCAGTCTATGTGGAAATAAAATAGTCTGAAGTGCAACATGTAAATATGACTGAACTTTTTCCTACACTAGAAGTCAGTTCTAAAATTGGTGTTCTTAAATAGAAACTGACTGTTAAAACCTACATGTAGCTTTAGAAAATGTCTGCTGAAAAAATAAAATGTTGGACAATTTTTTAAATATATTAATCATAAAAAAGCAACAAAATAGCAAATGGAGAACCTATCTTTATTCTTTGAGCTAAGCCTAGTTTCATATGGTTTAAATTTAATTAATGTTTAACATTATATGTCATTTATATACACAAGACTTGCCAAAGGTACATACAAAATGTTATATGTTAAAATTTAAATTCATTCCCTATGTTACGGATTTGGCATAGATCATTCAACTTATTTTCTTAGTATGAAAAGGATAGCATTTTAGTTCAAAAAGTTTACAAAATGGCAAGTACATGTATTTATGACGTTCTTGTTGTTGGTTTGTCAAACAGCTTCTTCTTCAATACATCATGCTCACAGCTTGTTTCTTCTGAAATTTTAAGAGTTTGGAAAAAATGTTGTTAGCTTGTTGGTCTCAGTTGTGTTGAGAGTTTTTACTTCTTTATCGGGAAAACAGCGTATGGATTAATTTCTTATTTATTGACAAGATTAAAACTCGTTAAAAAAATTCTGCTTGTGGTACAATCATGAAGACACTGGCTGAGCACCATCAAATTAAACTTGTTTTTTGATATATTTATATTGTAACCCCTACTATTCAAAACTCCCTGAGGAAAAGGAAATTGGTTCAAGTTATAAGGACGATTCAATCAGTACCTTAAATGTTGGAGAGTTTGTTGAAATACTCACATTTGGTAACCTTGCTTACTTGTTTTTAAATTAAATTTTTGAATTTTAATTACAAGAAGTGTACAAGGGATTTATCAGTACCTTTCAATAGTGGATAATTTGTTGAAATATTTACATTTGGTTGCCTACTTGTTTTTATACTAAATTTTTGAATTTTTACCATTTAAAACTAGTTAGTTATATGATTGTATGAACATCTTATATTTATTCATTTTAATTTTGAAGGAGATAATACTATTTGAGCTGAAAAGTTGATTTTTGATAAGTTGGCAGTTACAAGAATATATGTAACAGGTCACAATTAAATTCAGGTTAAAATTCTTTAACCTAAGTTGATTAACAATAAATTTATTATTCTTTCCTTTGTCTCCTAGCCCCACTGTTCATGAATCCATCAGGGCTAGGAGGCAAAGGAAATTGAGAATTAACCTAGGTTGAAAAAGTTTAACCTGAATATAATTTTGACCTGTAACATATACCAATTTTTTCATGTTCTAATGATTTTTGAAATTATTTTGACCCATCATTAAATTTTTGCTCAAAAGAGAGACATGAGAAAATCAAAACAACAAGATTAACAGAGGTTGAAATAACAGATTGAATCACCTGAGAAATGTTGTTTTGTATATCATCCACTGCTCTTCGCTTAACACCAGACTTACAATTTGTTGCATTGTTATTGTAAAAATCACTGTCCATTGGCTCGCCACTAGCTGAATTGAGATCCCTGGGAAAGAACAATATAGAATTAATAAAACTGTGGCAGTCATCACAGTATAAATTAAGCTGATTTAGCAACAGAGCGGGAATGTCAGTTCACGATGACGTATGCAAATCAAACAACTGGCTTGACCAATGGCAGAGCAGCAAATTGGTCACCGGAAGTTGCGTTTGGTCCTTTCCACACGTTTTCCCGTCGTCAACTGATGTTCCCATTCTGTTGCTAAAGCCTATTATCTAAAGCTGTAATAAGACAAAACAGTGAGTCAAACCTTTCACAGATTACACCCTCAATAATAACGAGGGTGTTGCCCTAAACAGGGTCAGGGTTTCGAACCCTCAACGGCTCACCTATACTGAAATATTGGTTGAATAAAATAATTATTTTAGTACCCTGTTTAGGACATAAAGGACAAAATGCACACCGTCTTGTTCCCAAGCCATTTACTGGCAATTGCAATAGAGCGAATTTATGTTATAGTCATTGCTTTTGTATACTTGTGTATACTTGGAGTACAAACAAACTTCATCTAGCAAATCAAATCAACTGTGCGGCAATACCCTCTTGACAGACTCACACTAATTACATACCCTATTTAGGACAGACACATATGAAATTATGTGTCCTGTTTAGGATAGAGAGGTGAAAACTATACCTTGATCAATAGTCTGTCCCGATTATGCTCGTAAAATGCTGGAAAGTTGCTAACTAGAATGCCAAAAATTTAAAAAGTTGCTACTGAAATTTCTGGATATTATTAAGTAAACATCGATTTAAAGTTTTATTTTTCTTTCTTCACAAGTTAGTACTAATATTGGTCAAGAAATTTAGCTTAAAACTAAGCTTTAAAGTATTGCTCACAAATATGGGCCAAAAATTTAAGGATACTAATATTATAAAATTATTATTCATACGACAATATTTGTCCTTTTAGGCCTGCTAAACTCGGACAAGTGAGAGATTGTGTTTGTTCAAAAGATTGCTAAATATTTACCAGAGAGGACAATCCTCTCTTGACATTTAAAAACTTCCCATAAATTGAAGTTTCCTATAAAATGGTTGACTTTTTCATACTTAATACGTGCTCTAAACCTGTATTTTGCTCAAAAATTGCTTGAGGTTGAGGTTGCTATTGCCTACATGCAGACGTCTCCTATTTCCTTTGTTGCACGTGGAAAAGGGAGGTTACCTTCTCCGTGTGCAACAAAGGAAATAGGAGACGTCTACATGAAGGCAAAGGTTGCTGGAACCACAAAAAGTTGCTCCTAATACAAAAAGTTGATCTAAAGTTGCCGAGCACAATAATTGGAACAGGCCTACTGACCATCAGCATATCCCCGTATAGGCCATACAAGAGAATACCCCCCCCCCTTCCCCACTAGAGATCAAACCTTGCACCAAGAGTGGTCTAGTCACTTACAAAAGGGTAAAAACAATGGAAAATTCTCAAACTGTCATCTGATACTAAAAAGTGGTCGTGGTGACATCATGAGAGTTGGTGGTTTAATAGGACGAGCGGGGAGGGGTTGCAGACGAATTTCCATCCCAACCCCTCCCCTGCTGTAAAAATCAAACAAAGCTGGAGTCTCATATTTCACTTTCTGGATATAAAATTTTGGTTTCTCACATCTGAAGCAAAGAGGAAACAATCACAGCTCGGCCAGTATATGCCGAGCACTAAATTTAAAGAAGCTGCAACTGTGATAATAATTCGTGGTGCAGTTGTTCGGGGAGAACAGAGAACTAATATGATTCGCGAAAGTCTATAAACGTGTACCGTTGCGCGAAATTTAATCACCGCCAAAAAGGCTCTTTGAACTCTTTGTTCATTTTCAGTTTTGGAAAGACTTTCATTGCGACTTAGCACTACTCTACAACTAAACTACGATTGATATCTGATGAAAAACGCGGCAAAAATATCCTCTTGATAAGACAAACAAATTATTTTGAAACCAACAGCGTGTTTAAGTGTGTGTACATAGTCGAAGCCGTTACGTGCCGAGAAACGCGAGCGGCGAGCCTGGATTTGCGCGCTGAAGTTTCCGTATTTTTCTTCAAACTTCTCCCTTCAATTAAATTCACTTACTTTGAGGTTTGCATCGTCGACAACAGCTTCTGTTGCAAGTTACAGAACTGCGTGTTTAACGCACTGTAACGCCAAGCTTCCATCAACAGACGGCCAGCAATCTTGCAGAGTTCG
The DNA here is from genome assembly GCA_964035705.1 of Porites rus. Lineage (NCBI taxonomy): Eukaryota > Metazoa > Cnidaria > Anthozoa > Scleractinia > Poritidae > Porites > Porites rus. The sequence goes on along the minus strand of OZ038005.1, from coordinate 15,826,241 downwards.
CCATCACACACCACACTGAATGCACTTTAGAAACCGCATGATCTTCGCGCTAATGTCACGCGCGAAATGCGTGATAAAGCTCGCAATATATAAATAGCAATAGGGTCCCCAGAAAAAGAATTATTACAAGAAAAATTATTTCTTCAACTTTATTTTTCCCTTGAGATGAGAATTTCTTTGAAGATATCGCTTCTTTTGAGTAGATTTACTTCCCAAACTAATCAAAATATTCAAAAGATTCATTAATCGGCAACGGTGTCATTATTACCCTCCCGTCCCTAGTGATTCTTTTGAATTCCCGCTAATATTATTCACTAGAGACTATGCGCTAAAGACAAGTAACGCTGACAAAAAGAACGCTGGCGTTGGGAAATTTCGCGTTAACTTTAATTTCTGCGATAAGTTTCACGTTTTCCAACTAATATGGGGAAATCGAGAGATGTAGCGGCTTTAGATTGTTGATAAATGGTTTCATAAACTTACTTTTGTTGAGGTCTTGTGAACAAACTAGAAGAAAGATGTGGCAAGAAGCGAGAAGACAGGAGAAAAAGTTGCGCGGAATGATGGTGGATTATCGAAAAAGGGCAGAAAGAAGGAGGGCTTTCTACGAGAAGATGGTTGGATTATATTTAATTTTTTACTTGTTATCGTAGATGAAGGATTATGAGGCAAGGAAGGTAACATTGTGACCTTCTCCGCGGAAGAACTGGACTCATCGCCCAAAAATCAAAATCAAATTTAGCCTGTACTTCTTAGAGTTTATACTCATTGAACATTGGGTAAACACTGACTCATTTTGTGTCAGAAGAATGACTGATAAACTTGCATGGTTTTAAATGATATTACGGATACAACTGCCTTTTATTAACTTATTTCTATTTGTATCAATAAAATTCTCTGTTATCATTGCAGGGCTATCATTAAGAGGCTGGGGGCGGTGGTGGGGGGCAGGGATTTCCCCTGGCCACTTTGAATGTGGCCTCCGGCTCCTTTCACACAAAAATAGAACCAAAAGAAATCCCTAGCTGTTTGATTCCCCACCTACTTCTTGTATTCACCTGGCAACTTATAATCTTACTGACATCCCTGACAATGTAGTGGAATTGTGTTTGTCGTAAAAGATCGAGTGAGTTTTCACAACCTTTCACAAGACCACTGTTCTAGTTTTGGTACCATATGAATCAATACTTACATTATTTTCTTTTTACTGATATTTCCACAGAGGCTAGATCCAACCCAGTTTCTTAGACTCTATGGACAAAAGTGTAAAATCCACATTGATCCACAGTTATCTGCAGCAGGGGATGGCAAATCTGTAATGTGAGTGAAAAAAAAAAGAGATAGCCGTGGAAAATTCTGAAGTTCATAGCTTGAAAAAAAAAAATTGATACTCCCCCCATGAGGGAAAGTTTTGGTTTGACCCCATCCCCCCTTTTCACCCCTCTGGAAATTCCAGTCTAGCTTCAGACTTTTCAGTGAAAATGTTTGCTTATAACTTTTTCATTAAGATCTACCTTTCTACCTTTCCATTGTTGATATGGAGTAAAGCAGTATTACTTTTGTCTCAATTTACTGATGTTAGAACTGTGAAAGGTTTGAACCCAGGAGTCATTTCAAAAGTAGGTTGAGTTTGATCATCCGGTGAACGTAGTCCAGAATAGGACTGTTGTTGTTGACACTGACTGAAGTTTCGACAACCTGTTTGGTAGTCATCTTCAGAGTCAAAGTGAGTTGTATCACGTCAGTTGATGGTATTACACTCTGTTACCGTTTCTTTTTTCAGGATGCCTTGGCAAGGTGATGCGAACAATATGATTGACAGGTAAGTTATTATGGGTTGGAAAGTTAATTTTTATAATTATGGGTTCAACTCCTGTTGGGAGGTACTTGTAGTTTTTCCTCTGAGCCCCTTGTGTCACTGACTGAATAAATATCATTCTCATTTACTCGCGAGGCTCAAAATTCACCATCTCATCTTAATCATGGTGCATAAGCACATATCCTCATCCTAATCCAAGCAGTATGCAGAATGTTTGTTGCATGAACCTAGTTAAGTGACCTTAGGTCCAATGAGCTGGTCTCCTGTAGCTTAGTGTTAGAGCGTCTGGTTGACTGGTAACCTGGCCCTGGTTGTTCAAAGGCTGGATAGCGTTATCCACCAGATAAATCTCTATCCTCTGGATAGCGAAATTGGTTTTCCAAATACTTATCTGCTGGATAATGATTTATCCGGTGGATAGTGCTATCCATCTTTTGAACAACCCAGGCCAGATAAAGCTCTATCCAGTGGATAGTGCAATAATTCGACAATACTTATCCGTAAGATAGCGCTATCCAACGTTTGAACAACTGGGGCCAGAAGGTCATAGGTTTGAATACCGGTATTTTTTTCGTATGAGCCACCTGTGTCACTGACTGAATAAAATGTTTTTTTAAATTTAATATTGTCTTCGTTATCATTGTCATATCACCTTTTATGTGACTATCAGTAAAAGCAACATTGAGTTTATGACAGAACAATATCATGAAACAGCCTAAAAAAACAACAAGACACTGATATTAGTGCTAAATGCTAGGTTGTCACTAAGTTTTCAAGTTATCAGCTGTATGCAATATTATTATTAAGCAGGGAATTGAATGGCTAGAAAGTTCCATTGGTTCTGTTTTCCTTTTGTTTCCCTTGGATTCATTCCAGGCTCATGCTTAAAGTCACTAAGTGGAAATCTCCAGCCACTAGTCCTTAATGACAGTCCCAGATAAATGTGAATACGATAATATTTGATTATTTTCAATTTCAGGTTTGATGTCAGAGCGCACTTAGATATTATTCCAGAGCAACCATCATCAAGCACATTTGGGTAAAACACCAAATCTCTTTTGTTTTATTTCTTTATTGTACTTGAAGCATTTTCTCCAGTAGCCTTGAAATACACAGTTAACAACTCTCTTCAAGGCAGATGCCAAACACTTTATGAAACTACAATGGCAAGAGCAAAGGGAATGCGGTTCTTAATTTATTTTTTTATCTCATTTCATCTCTTCTTGGGTAGCAAGGGTGGTGCAGTGGCTAGAGCACTCGCCTCCCTGGCACCAGTGTGGCTCAGGCTCAAATCAGGCGTCGACGTCAAAAGTGGGTTGAGTTTGTTGTCAATTTTCTCTATTGCCCTGAGAGTTTTTCTGAGAGTACTCTGGTTTAAATATTCCCCTCTCCTCAAAAACCAACATTTTCAAATTCCAATTTGACCAGGAATGGTAGGCACTACCATAATGTTTGAATGTGCTAGTACTTCTAATTAATTTATTGTTATTTATTTATTTTATTTTTCAGACCTTTGATGGAGACTGATCCTGAGGAACACAGGTTGAATTATGAGAGATACAGAACACTGGTAATGATAGATGCTAGTGGAGGTCAGTTATTAACTTGCATATATCCCTCAGTGGAGTCAGGCCAAGTGTGGTTCTGAGGAAGTTGTGAAGCAGACACCTTCTTCTCACACACAGCTGGGACTATGGGTTCCAGTGTGTGGGGTTTCTTAGGTTACATGGTAGTTCAAATTTCAGTTTTTTTAGTTGCCGTTTGCCACTGCTTGACCTGCCCCACCCATCTGCCCTACGGCTATGTACAGCTACCCCCTTCTCTGATGGGAGGGGTGGGGGCAGCTGTACACAGGCTAACCAACCCTCCTTTATATTGACATAATGACAATGGCTGCCAAACTATCAGAATTGAAATTGTAGGTGTACGCACATGACCTATTGAATGCTTTTGCTGTAATTTTAGTCCCCAAAAGGGGGGGCTTACTGTTTTATTCATTTCGAGTTTTAAATTCTTCTTTGTAGCTTCGGAGGAATCTTACCTTCGGCAGTTGGAAATAGAGGAGATGTATGGGGTGAAGAAAGATGATGACAAGAAAGATAAAGAGAAGTATGAAACAAGATCATAAACTACCACTTATAAAATATTGAAGTATTGCTGATAACGAATAAGAGGACACTATTTCTATTAGTCATGTCCCCTCCCACAGGCAGTACTTCCCATTTTATTTTTCAAAAACCATCTGGCTAAAGATCTTATGCATAATAGTTCAAAAAAAAAAAAAAAACATTGTAGAAGATGGACCTGCTATAAAACAAAGCCAAACTAATCAGCTCAAGATGTTAAAAGAATGGGAAAAATACATCCCTGAAATGACAGCCCGTCTTTTATGAAGCTTCCCAAATGAAATGGAGTGAATCTTTTGATTTTTCAGTTGTTAAAACTTCTGGTCTCTCCACGTACTGTAAATTGTAGAAAAGTATTCAGGACCTCCATGTATATATTGTGGTTCAATTTTATCCTTGGTTTAAATTTTTTTTTTAAACTCGTGGTCATACATTACTATATCCCTAAACAAAGCAAAATAAAATTTAAACTAGGTTACCAGAACTATTAGCTTGCACCAGGCTCTTGATTAGTGCAGTCAAGTGAAAAAACCAAGCATATGAAAAACAGTGGGAAGAAAGAGGGAAAGAGGCTGTTGGCATCTTTTTAAATACCTCAGTTTGCCCGCTACTCTGCCCACTTTCAGAAAAAACCATTTCTTGTGTCAGAATGTCAAAATATGTGGTGTTCGAGGATTTCACATGATGTTTGACTCTGTGTGCATGAAGCCAAGTGATTGATGCAAATTATGATGTAAACTGCCAAAATTGACCAATCATAAGGTATACCAGGAGCTGGTATACCATGATTAGGTATTTGATTGCCTTGGAGCCTGAACCACAGACGCAGCTAAACTCTGGTTAAATCTTCTCCGAAATAGCCCTGAAATCCTTGTTCTGGGTCCCCACCTGTGAACCAGGATTTGAGTATGCGCCATGATTAGTCTGTTAAAAAAGCCATTGTTGATTTGCCAATCAAGAAGAAAGGAAATTCCAAACACTCTTCTGGTAATTCATTGAGTCCGTTGGGTGCCCAGAACAAGGATCTTGGTACTGCTTCACAGACAATACTTACCATTGTTTAATTACATCTGCGATGCATCAGATCTGCAACATCCTTCTGTGCAGGCCCTTGGTCTTCCAACTGCACCAGCTAACTTTAAAAGTTGCCAACAACCAGTGTAATGTGCTTTCTTTCCTGTATTGATTGTTATGTTGTAGAAGTCAAGCCAAGGCAACCATAGGTTTCTCATATGACAATAGTGGAGGTGTTGGCAACTCCGACAAGGAAGATGATGATGACGACAGCGACAGCGACAGTGTTCTTAGTGACATTGGTAAGAAGTTATTCCTGATCTTTGAACATCATCAATCGTTTGATTATGGGCAACGGAATTGTTAGTAACAAGTCTTATCTGGCGAGCTACTTGTATAACCGGTGGTCGCATATTAATTCATTTTTCTCTCTGTGTGTGTCAACCCTAATTTTCTGACAAATTTCCCATATTTAAACACCAGCGGAATATACAGTCCTGTCACACATCTGGTTCAACAGATGTTAAGCTGGACTCTCCAGCTTCCAAATTTTAATTAAAAGTAAAAGGACTATGTTACTCGGGAATCATTCTAACAGGAACTGGGCTGCCAATTGGACTAACATATGAGAGTTTTGTCATTTTAAGGTTTTCTTTGGTGGCAGACTTGTTCGTGATTTGATCTTTTTAACTATCGACTGGTAAAAGAATCAACGAACAGTTAGGAAACCAGTCAAACAACAATCGCTTTATTACACCTGTAAAGCCCCGTGCAAACGGACGCAACATTGTCGGCCAACAACTCCCAACATTGTTGCGTCTTCCTGCACACCCCTGTTACATGTTGTTGGGAGTTGTTGCGCAAAGTTTGATACCGGTCAAACTTTAAGCTACGTGCAGACGGACGCAACAACTCCCAACATTGTTGGGCCAACAACGTTGGGAGTTGTTGCGTCCGTTTGCACGCAGCTTAACTGAAAAGGACAATTTATTTTGCAGATGTTACAGTGGACATTGATGAAATCGATACAAATCAGGTAATGATCGTTACGCTTTTGTCTTTTTTGTCCTTTTGCTGTATGAACATTGTTTAAATTTTTGTTTTTGTTGTATCTTCTCTGTCTTTCAAAAGCGCGAGACCCTGGATACTCGAGGACTGCATTATGGAATGGCTTCAGCTCAGTTTTGCAGGTTTGTAAAGAAAATTCAAAATCATTTAAGTTTCATTCTTCAGTTAGGAGAACACCCAGAATTTATTAGACCACTTAAAACTGAATTACAAAATATTGTTAATACGTTTTTATCCCGTAGAAAACTGAAAGAAGATAAGGAAGAAATAGAAGAGCAAAGGAGACTTCGACAAGAAGAGGAAGAACGGTCGCTTGTCACTGTAGGTAGCCAGTTCATTCTTTAGACCACAGGCAACGACTAATCACCGCGCACGTAACTTTTGGCAGTGCATTTTATAAACTCTCATAAGCCATACCTTTCGTTCAAAGAGCACGCGGAAAAATTGCTCATTTATTGTAAAACAGCTCTTAGACTAGCAAGAGTTACGGTTCGCATTACAAGTTGCTTTTCACCGTGGCAGCCATCTGGCTTCGTAATCTTTGATGTTCTGTTTTTCGTGCAAGCCAGAGAAGAGATAACTTTGAGAAGATTTTAAGCACAACACACAGTCTTGGAAAACTGATTTTGTAACTGAATTTGTAACAACAATTCACGCTTAGGCGCTGTCCACACGTATCCGGATATTTTCAAAACGGAGTTTTTTTTTCTCCGTTTTCAAAAAATACGTGTCCCAACGTAGCGTATTTGAATCGTTTTCGCACGTCCACATGAAGACGCTAAAGCGATAGAAAAACGATAACATCCTTAAAGATCATTCGTGATGTTAGTATTATATAATGTATGACATCATCGTATTCGAAAACCTCCGTTTGCGTCCATCCACACGTAAACGAGAAGCCGGCGTTTTTTAAAATCTCCACTCGAGGGATCGTTTTTAAAAGAACGCCGTTCGCGTGTGGACGGCAGGCTAAAACGGAGAAAAAATCTCTTGTTTTAAAAAATATCCGAATACTTGTGGTCGCGGTCTTATTTTGAGCGCCATTCTACGTTAGGGTCGACGCGCAAAACGTGAAAGACGCTCGCTGCGAGAAAAGCAACGAAGAAAAGCTCACGGCCACCATGATCTGGAGCAGTCACCACCAAGGTAGAAAATTGTATTGTGCATCCGTTTTTTTTAAAGTTAATAATAATAATAATAATAATAATAATAATAATAGTAATAATAATAATAATAATAATAATAATAATAATAATAATAATAATAATAATAATAATAATGGAATTTACATAGCGCTTATACATCGCTGTTCTAAGCCCTTTACAATGTAAAAAAGGACATAAGAATATCATTAAGCAGAAGCTTACATATAACCCTACTGTACACATCTTAAAAAAGAAAGAAAACAAAAAACAAACAAATATGACGAAACTAAATGTCATATACCTTTTTAAGTTTTTTGTATCGTATTTACATGTAGCCGTTGATAGAGTACCATGAAACTTGATTATGGGACAGAGCTGTGATAAAGGTGATCTATAATTTCCATAGAACGTTAGCTTTTGTAAAGGGAATCAGGGAAGTACGCGAAGCGAAGAAAGAAGTCTTTGAACTTTGGTGGAATCGAACACACCATCGTCCGGATAGGAGCTACCGTTGTTCTGTTGACTGAGCAACGTTAGCTTGCGATTTTCACTATCTTTTGCCTGGTAAAAGCCGCGGTTTTTGAGTTTAACTTGTTTCTCTCGTTAGACTGGTATTTACGTTTGACCTTTTTGTTGTTGTATAGCTATGCCAGGAAAGCGAGTCCTACATATGAACCATACCGAAGGTAAAGAATTAAAACTCATTTACACTGCTTTTTTTATAAGAACCTTTTCTTATAAGAACGTTCAGCCCGAAATTTGCAAAAATAATAAGAACATGCTAAGAACATACCCAAGGCTCAGAGAAGAACGATATAATTTTCACTGCGATCCAGAAAATCTGAATTTCATAATTACCTGCATGGAATCAGAGTGCACGTAAAATTTTCTTCTTTCAACACATTCCTATTATGTAGGGTTAACTTGCGTAGCCAGCGTTTCCGTTTGGTTTCGGAGCAAAGAAAGACCGAGGAACGGAATTTTCGCCATTTTTTGCGCAGTCTTTGACTCTCGGTTCTCATTCTTTGCTCCCAAACCTGCTACGCAGGCTAGTGTATGGTCAATAATTCAAATACATTGTACTTGTACAATGTATCAATGGAAAACGTAGCTTAAAGGTTATCAGATTTCCGTTATTGAAATTTAAGAACATTCGTAAGAACATTTCCAGGCTGGAACTGCCCAGAAAATAAGAATGGTCCAGCGTGTAATATGTTCCAAAGGGTAACATTTCTCTTTTACAATCAACAGGTCTTCTTCACGATCGTCATCGCGATCACCGTCTCCCGAAATCGCAGGAAAGGTCGAGTACATCACAGAATTCAGCCATGCAGGCACTGATGAACAGACGACCAAGAAAGCGGACGGTGATTCACATTCGCATTCAACCTCCTCCCGGTCGGTTTACTTTACTTTGTTACCTGCTAGAACCATCTGATCAGCATTAGTTCGATTGTAAGAGACGAAACTGGGCCCTGAGTATACCGTTTACATTGCTTGAACTCCTATTCGCCTCTTTAGAAATGCGAAGGGAACTGGAACCGAAGTGCGTCCCGCAATTGTTTCTGGGATTGTTACCAGTGATGCATCAGTCAGCTATTGGCCAATTTTTTTACTCCTGTATCCAGTAACAGTCCCAGATGTCTTTGCGAAAGTTAACTAGGCCCAGTTCTCTCCTCGCTTTTTAATTTACCTCTGTGGAACGAGAAAGACTGGGTTGGTGTTGTGTCAAATTGCACTGTGGAACTGTTATGCATGACGAAATTGAGTTAGCATTTTTTTCCATCTGTCTAAAACCCCTTGGACAACTTGTGAAGTTTACATGACGTAGTATTTTTTTTTGTTTTGCTTCTGTTTCCTTTGTACTCTAGATACTGTATATAGTGTGGAAGCGATAAGAAGTACTACGTGTTGTCAACCTCATAAGGTGTCCAAGGGGTTTTAAGCCGATGGGTTCTAATGCTAACCGACGAATTGATCCCATTTTCCCGCGCAAACCCGTAACAGCCAATGAAAAAGCGATAGCGTCTCCAAACCATTCCCATTACGCAATTCGAGAGGCGCAACCTTAAAATTTGTAATTAACATAAGCTACCTCTCTGCTGTAACGAACATCTAAGCCTTTGCTTATTATCGTAATCCCTTACTGTTTAAAAATGGCATGGCGCTATCGACAGGATAAATTTCTGTTCAATCGTTAAGGTTAAAGAAAACTCATAACGCTATCTGCTGGATAGAGATTTATCTTGGGGTTAGCACTATCCATCTTTACGTCTGGGGTTTTAAGATTAAACCTCAGCCGACTCACTGTTTTGGTACTGTTGGATAAATATTTTGCTCGTTTGTGTTCTGTTATTGTTTTGTCGAGGGCGTAGTTTTGTGTTAAACTGAGATAGCTACTCAGGTGTTTAAGTCAATAAAGTTATTTTTTGTGCCTTTTGAGGAATTAAAATTTCACAGAATTAAGCAATTGTTTTTGCTGTCTTACCATCACAATTTAATATTTGATAATCATTTTACATTACTTTTTGGGACTTCTTTTTCTCCGATTTTTTCCCTTAAAATCACCCCCCTCCCCCAAACCCCCACGCGCCACAAAAGGCGCAAAGTGATAACAGTTGTGGTTTTTGGGTGCTGCTGACAACATGATCAAGAGGGGACGAAATTACAAAACATTAACAGGGCACTGAGCAAACCTATACCATTCAGCACCAAGCATAATAGATAAACAAAATAGTTTCTCTAACGCCGAGAAACACCGAGAATTGTGAAGAACTTTTGTCAGTTCAGATTCAGTGTTTTCTGTTTTAGCTGATTTTGTTCTTTTCTTTTTCCTTCACCTTCATCTGTGATGAACAACTCAACTTTACCGTACGATGATCAACGCCTCTTACCGTTTGTTGCCCGTCTGACTTTGTTTTCTGATGACGATCTCTTGGTTCCACAATGACTGCCCTTCAAACACAAACCCTGGTATGTAAAAATTACGTCCATTTGTGATTTGCTGGTTCTATTTTGACTTTTTGTGTATCACTAAACGTGATGTAACCTTGTACAAATCATCAATAGTACTACTTCAGAACGGAAGAAGTCGAAGGAGCGTGACAGGTCCCAGTCACACAAGAAACGGAGGAGTAGAACACGTTCAAGGTCACGGGACCGCGAACGACGACGTTATCATGGGAGATCACGTGATAGATCCGGCGAGAAAAGTAGGTCACGAGATAGAAGCCGATCACGTGATAGGAGCCGGTCACGTGACAGAAGTCGATCACGCAACAGAAGCAACTCGCGTGATAGAGATCGTCACGGTGGTCGTGGGCGTGACAGGCATAAGTATCACAGTCGAAGCAGAAGTCGAAGCCGGAGCCGAAGCCGTGACCGTGATCGTGATCGTGATCGTGATCGACGGGAGCGTGACAATGGGCGTGACAATATCAGCAAGGAGAAAAAAGCGTTACCCACCAAGGCCCTTGGGTAAGCCACTTAATTCTACGAGATCTCTCTTTGTCTTGTCGACTATAAACGTCTTTGAAATTGCGCTAAAATGTTCTCTCCTCAAGTGTAAAACTAATGTAGAGGGAAATATTTTAAAATCCTCGTGTAAGCCACAAATATTTGGACAGTTTCAGCAGCCTTAAGCCCTGACTTTACTTGTATTTGTCAAACGTAGGTTGTTGAAAAACAAAGCAACGCCTTTGTCAGGCAGCAAAGAAAAGGTACGTTGTTGATGAAGTTGATTGCAGGACATGCCATATTTTATGAGGCCAAACCAAACGAACGAAAGAACCAATCACAACTTGAAACGCCGGGTCTACCTGGCTGAATTTGAAATCAACGCCGCCGCGAAAGGTTATGCGATAAACTAAGTTAGCTTAACGTCTTTTTAAACGTTTAAAACTGATTTTGCGAAATGTCGAAATGATTTTCGTTAGTTATGATACGTCGATCTTATTGTGGTACTGTGTCTTTTAATGTTGTTTTACGTTTTACTATGCAGCTTACATTGCATTTGCATTGCATAATGGAATGCTCTTGCATTGACACTGCACGTTGCCTATTGTCTAGCACATTGCATTGCCTGCTGTATTACAACCTGTTTTTGTGTTGCAACGTTGACCTTTATTCGCAGATGACTGCTCAGGAGAAGATGAAGAAACGAATGCAGATGATGCTCAACAAACAGTGTAAGGCCTTGTAGTTATTACATCGTTGTTTTTCAGTTTTTCAAACTAACGTCTGGAAGATGATTTTGAAGATAGCCTCTTTCATTTGTTTGTTTGTTTGTTCTTTCTGATTGCAGTGAAAACAGACAGAAAGGAGGACAGACGAAAAAGAGAAATAAAAGAACAAGAAAGAAGGGTAAAAAAAATTTTTTTTCCTTTAAGAGAGATGTGATATTTGGCGTATCATCACCAGGGCCTCTCGTCTTCTAGAAAACGCGAAGAATGAAAGACCCTGGAAACTAGATTGACCGAGAGAGTATTGAGGGGAGGTGATGTAAGAGGGAACTGTTTATTTTGATAAGTAACTATTCCTCTTTTTAGAAACGAGAAGGAAACTGGAGCCGAAATGCGTCCCGATCGGGATCGGGATCGTTACTGTGAACGCGCCAGTCAGCTATTGGCCATTTGTCTCCCTGTCTCTAGTAACAATCCCAGAAGTCTTCGCGAAGGTTAACTCGACCCAGTTTCCGTCTTGTTTCTTTAGTGGCGAATTTTAAGTGTGGTTTATGCTATATTCTGTGCTCGTTTAGTAAAAATAGCTGAAGTTTTTTGCTGCTTTTAAACTTACAGGAACGAGAGGATGATTTACGTGAGATGCAGCGAAAATGGCGCGAACGGTAAGGTGAACGCGAAGGGATTCGATTCTTCTTGAAAACTGTAATTGAGAACATTTTTGCAAGTGTTTGTGACTTTGTTCATTTCCCGAAGTTACCTCGTTACGTAAAAAAAGTCACTCTCACTGTTATCTTTTGCAGAGATAGAGACAGGAGAAGTAGATCTTTATCTCCACGAGGTAAATAAAACGTTGATTGTAATCCACAGCATAACCGTCACGTTCTATACTTGGCTTGGTGCTTGAATCCACAGACACCGACCTAGATACCCTTACACAGTGAAATACCAATATCTATATTTAGGTCGATGGGATTCTCAAGAAGTAATTGTTCCAGTCTTATAGAAGACGTATCTGAATTTTTTCCACAAAAAATCAGAACCGTCATTGACTGAAAAAATTCCTATTGACCAATGATATGCGTTTCTTTTCTTTAATTTATCTTTTACGATGACTTTTGGTAGACAAGCTTAACTAGCAAGAAAATACGACCAGAATTCTTTTTTGCGAATAACAATGTTATGGCGACTTCAACGTACACCTCCTAAAAACCGACGACTAAGGACTTCAAAGTAGATGTAACTTGTTTCATAAATTTTCGCTTTTTTAGCGAATAATTACGCCGGACAGGGTATCATTTAAAGTTTGAAATTATGTTCTTTACATAAAATTGTTATCACGTCTAGCTTTTCTTTCTTTTCCACTTCACCCTCTGCCTCGATTAGCTTAAGTTAACTACGGGTTGCGTAAAGTATTTCCTTTTTCCTTTTCACTCTACTTTTATTTCTTGTAGTGTGTTTGTTTTGCGATAAAGTTGATGTTGTTGTTGTAACGTTTGTGCCTGCGGTTCTTAGTAATAAAATCGACCTCTAAGTGTCAAGGATAGAGCGATTTTCGTATGACCTTGAAATGAAAACGCGCAAACAAAACACAAACAACAAACGAACGGAAATTAGAGCGATTTGATTGGTTTACCGAACGGACATAAACGCGCGTGGCTTTTGGTTGGTTAAACGAACGCTCGGGTGAAAAAACTTCATGCCTTTAGAACTTTCTAGAAATCAATCGATACTTCACTTTGACGTCACACTGCAACACGATTGGCCAATCGAACAATGCTTTCTCCATATTAGGGTTTTCTTCGGCGGGAAAACGAAGAGGCCATGTTTTGATCTTTTCATCCATTGGTTGATAAAACAAATAACGAACACTTACGGAAAACATTTTTCATGGGCATACGAAAATCGCTCTAATGGACTTTTGTGTACTATTTGTGTTATATCTCGAAGCTTTTACTTGAAAAATTTAGCACCACTGTGAGAAGAATCTTCCCGCAAATGACAGCTCATAAAGACAACTGCTTTCTTTTGTTTGCAGGACATCGAAGAAGTGCGTCTAGATCGCCCCCTAAGAGGTATGAAGCTTTTTTAACCGGCTTGTATCAGCCAGAAATGGCGAGCTCAGCTGATTGTTTGGTTGAAAATTCTCAAATTTCACGGACTTGAGCGTTAAAAGTCGAGTCAAAGTCAGTTATTACTCTGTCCAATTACAATTCGACTACACGAACAAAGGAACCAATCACAACTTGAAGCCAGTACATGTAGCTGATGTCATGCACCAATACGCGGGAAAACCCGTCGGTGTTGGGTTCTACACTTCTGTTTCTGATTGGTTAAGAAAGTGGCGCGAGTGTCTTCAGCCAATCAAAAAGCGTCGTTGTGTAAGACCAACGCCTTTGCGCACTCAACTGAAAACCTCTCTATGACCGAATTTGCACAACAAAAAACAACAAGCATTCTGCTAGCTTTAGTCATACGAAGTCATCGTATAAATGTCTTATTGGATAATATTTTTGCCTAAACCCTCTTTCCTCTATAATGTAGTTAAAGTATGATAGCAAAATTCCCAGTTATCAAGAAAAAATGAATGAATGAACAGCGTGCAAAGAAAGTAGTGTCCGATAGCCCGGGGCTAGTGGATTTTACTATTGGGCTGGTGAATTCTGTTGTTAACTTGCCCAACGGGCAAGTGAAGTTTTTTTGAGGAATTCAAATTACAGAAGAACTGTGAAATCAATCTGCTCATCAAAACGTTTTTGGGGCTAGTTAAATTGATGTTTAGGCTAGTAAATGTTAGCTTCAGCTTGCCCGAATGGCAAGCTGTAAAAATTACTTTTTTTGCACCCTGATGAATTAAATTATCTGGAGATTCCAGCTAAAGTCAAAGATTGAAATTTACATAACGTTACCATCTTTTAACACTTTTTAAACTTATTTTGCAAAATAGTGAAATAATTTTCCTTAGTAATGATTGGTCGAACTTGTTGTACTGTTTCTTGTGTTGTTGTTTAACGCATGACTTACCATGCAGTTTCTTCCTCCATCTTTTTTTTGCAGAAGACACAGAAGTAGGTCGCGATCAACTTCTCCAACGGATACTCAAAAAAGTAGGTCCCCTTCCCCAGATATAAGCCCCTCTCTAGCTTGTATTGAAATATTCGATTTATTATGAAGTTTTTGGAAGCTTAAAGGGACAGTGTCCCGATTATGCGCACGCGCGAGCGTCATCTGTTTTTTCTTCAAAAGACAATAGAACTGTCAAATTGACTCGACAAGATTTCCTTCCGGACTGCACCGCCGACAGAGATTTGTTGTTTATATTCTCAAGTAATATTTTAGACTTTCGAAGAAGTCTTTCGTCTTATATAAAAATTTGGCTCGCGGTTCGAAGACTCATCGCGATTTTATCGCTAGCTGGGCCGCCTCGCGACCCGAAAATCTCGTTCCGCTCGCTTTAAAAACATATTTTCTAATTTGAAACTCGTGTCAGAGGTCAATCGCTCCAAGTCCAGTAATATCTGCCTGATTTGCTCGCGTTCTAGCCTCAAACGTTTGAAAGACATTAATAAAAATGCAATCTCAACGCTATGAATCATCATAAAGATTAGTCAAGAATGATATTATGATTCAAACTAGTACTGAATGCAAAACTGGTATTTTAAACAGCACTGCTATATCTTGTTTCGTAGCTCTTCATCTATTCCGGTTATAAGCCCTACTCGGAAATAAGCGCCCCCGTTTATAAGCCCTCGTAAAACCCCTAATGAGCGGCAGTTTACGGTATGTCAGTAAACTCGGATAAAACCACTGAATGATAGATGTGAACTTTTGCGGCTGAAAAGATGTGACCAATCGAAGTCGTTAAAAAAAGTCCATTTCTATTCGCAGGTATTAATTTCAACCGTTTCAGTTGTTAATGTAGCGGAAGGCTTGTTAGAAAGCCGCCTCGGTACGCAGATTTAACTTGATTTCGAATCCTCGCTCGCAAAGTCAGTTACAATAACGCTGTCAAATACCACAAGGCTAATCGTTTCTTCTATATAGAGTGCTCAATAGCAAAACAATGCAATACAATAAGCGCCTCCCATAGGTCACGCTCGCGTAACGCTAGCATCATGTCATGACTACTATAATAACTTAACCACAAGCAACACATTTATCGCTCACTGATATTTTGTTGCTTTTTTTCCTAGTTCCTGTTGTGGATATCGACGCGCATGCGCTGGGTGAGGACGTGGTAGAGTATGTCTATCCAGTCAAAGAGAATAAATGATGATGTCCAACAGTCTGCTAACTAACGTTCACCTAGCTGAGTGAAGAAGGAGCCTTAACAGATCTTTAGGAGCCTCGATGCAAGACTTTTAATTAGGAGCTTCATTTCTCGATCCGTATTAGGAAATTTATAGTAACGCATACAGTGCCTCGCACATTGCCTCATACACGCGTGTACTAATTTTGTGCACGTACCCAGATCCCCCGGAAATCCAAGTACGAGACGAATGTTGTACGACATTGTTGTACAGCTGTAGGTGTTCGAGTGATTTTCTTTCAAGCAGCCAAAGTAATCAATCTCGCAGTAGTTTGCTTTAGCATTCTTGCCTTTTATCCTCTGCGAAAAGTTGCTTAGTACTGCGTGTACAATTCTTGATCCCAAAGTTTTTTCGCAAGCTTTCGAAATGGAGAGCACTTTCAAAAACAACCGGAACACAAATAAGAGACAAACTTGACTTACACACACACGTTTGAAGATCTGCTTGGCTTGTTTGATTAATTGGTCTTGTTCTGATTGGATAAAGTGTATTTTACGAAACTCATTCTAAACCTTTCTATGTTGCGTGGTCAGTTTATTGCAGCTGTCTCTCTTCGGTTGTTGGTCGCCCTAGTTCATTCTCATCTGGATGCATACTGAGCTCTGAATGAATTCGATAACCACTTTGCCCACGTGGGTAACACCATTTCTTCTTTAGCGGCACGTGTTCAACTCTGCTATAAATCTTTAACCCTTTAGCAGTAGTCACGTGAAGAAGAAGAAGAAGAAAGGAACAAGACAAAAGAAAAGAAAAATTGACCGCGCGAAGAATGTTCTTGCTCTCTTCCCGTCGTTTTGGAACGGCTTGAACTCAGGCTTGGCTAGACCAGCAGAAAGATCTTCCTTCTCTATCTCCATGGTTACCCTCTGTACTTGGCTAGATACTCAAGCAGTTAAAAAGCGAGTTTATTAGACGATTTTGATCGTTGTTTTTCCTTTAGATAATAAGATCTATTCGGATAATCGGAGGGTGTAAATAAATTGGCGGACAGATCGTGCCGTTTTCACCCCAAGATTTATTTTCTGATACATGTCAAATAAAACTGTCAGTGGTTACACTTTTAGAGCGGCGGTTTCTTTTTAATCAGCAATAAATATTTAGAGAATATTGTCTATGTCTAGACCTGTACGCCGCTTAACCAGACTGAGAATAAAATATAATTTATATATCTTTGTCATTCGCTCGTTTGGTGCTTGCAAAGTGACGTCACTTAAACTTGATTGTGTACAGTCTCTTTAGGGATCATTCGCTCAAGGTCTCGGGATCATGTGCATCTGTGTACAAAAATGATACTGTTGACTAAGATTGTGTTTGTTTTTCATATGTGTGACGAGTGAAACAAAAAAATCCCCTGTTTCAAGAACCAATGCGCTTCTTTTTGGCTCATTAATAACAATAGGTGACGTCAGCGTGACGTAACGTTATACTCCTAATAGCCAATAAAAGAAGCGCTTACGTCCCCAAAGCAGTTCCCATAGTGCAATTCGAGAACGTGACAAGCCACGCGCAACCTCAAAATGGCCAATCGGGCCTTTCTGAGTTCCAGAAATTCTCACTTTCAAGCATTCTGGCAGAAAAGGAACTCCTTTTGTATATTTTCCATTGGCAAAGGGGACCCCTTTTAGACACCTATACGTTTTGAACTTTGCACCCCTTTAACTGCCTTGAATGCACTGTCTTTAAGATTTGATAAAACCTCAAACCAGTCCCGGAGGGGGGGGGGGGGGGGGGCACTTGGGTATTTTTTAGGTGGGTATGTGCGCCCGGGACTCCAAATTGGCACCCCTTTCTAAAAACAATTTCCCCTAAAATTGATACCACGTTCTACAAATGGGCCAATTTTTTATATCCCGTCCGGCTAGAATTCGCCCTAAAACAGATACCCCGTTCTAGAAATGGGCCAATTTTTTATACTCCGTTCTAGGGTGCAACAAGAGTACAACAGTTTGCTTGTTTACTCATTGAACCGTATGTTTAAAAGCAATCTGTCTTTGAATAATTTCAAATGGCTGCTTACAAAACTGGAGCTTTCGTGCGTTCGAAATATTATACCCCGTTCTAGAAAACGCCTCTGAAAGGGATGCCCCGTTCTAAATCAGGAGCTTCAAAATCACGACCGGGGCACATACCCGCATAGGTAATGTATGGGAGTACCCCCCCGGGAAACCAGTACGTTTTCTCGACTTTTTCACAGCCATGAAATGCAACTTTTAGCCCTTTTGGGCCTTTTTATAGACCAAAATGACAGATATCCCTACCCTTTTATATACTTCAACTAGTGAAATCCCTACCCCTTCATAAAACTGCAGCCTGAAAATGGTACCCCTTTCTGGCGGAGCCGGTTCCCCTTGAAGGTCATTATAGGGAGTTCCCCTCCGGGTTTTGAAAAGCGGTGTGACATGATGCATGTTAATTTATCGTTTCTTACCTCCTGTACTCTAAAGTGATGCTACATTCATCATCTAAAAAAAGAGCAAAATTCAAGAAGTCCCAAACTGTTATTTCCAAAACAAAAACAAACAAACACTGAACAGACAGACAAAGAAATTGAAAACTGAGTAATTTAGAAAATTATTGCTGAAAGCCGGACTTCCTGGCCACTGAAGAAGTAAAAAAACAAACCTTAACGTTTTCGTCATGTTTGCTGTCATCTTCAGCCAGGAAAACACTGTTATTAGGTCACGCACAGGGAGCTTTGGCAATGATGACGGCAAAGAGAAACGTTTAAATCAGTTTGAAATTGTGCAACTTGTTGGGGCAACAGAATCCTGTTAGTCCTGTTACGAAGACACAAAAATTCTACAGTTCTATCCAGGACAAGCAGTTTGTCGTTGTCAAGTGTCGAGCAACGGCTGTGTTGACGGACCTGAACACAAAGAGTGTACTGTCTACGCGAAGTGTTGCAGCTACATGTCGCCTATTGTATTCCGACCTTTCAAGAAATTTCACGTGCGAAGTCGTGCAGTGACTGTACAGAAATGTGCAAAATAAGTGTGCTGCACGTGCAGAGTCGTCAACCTGTTGTTGTTTTGCTCATCAAACCTCTAATTATTATTATTTTTTTTTTTTCGTGTGTTTTATACAGATGAAAAATCTCTCATAGGTGAACCGCTGGCTGATGTGATATGTTACGTCACGTGAGAGTGTCTTGGTCAGTTGAATTATGTAACCAACTTGAAACATGGTAAAGACAGAAACTATGATTTCCCGCTGGAGGGATTTCCTCTCAAATAACAAGGTTTCGTGGCCAACCTACGTATTGATTTGCCTTTTTGGTCTGGGTTCGTGGGTGGCTGTGAACGGTTTATGGGTAGAACTTCCAGTTTTGGTCAAAAATTCTCCCGAGGGATGGAACCTTCCATCGTATCTGACGGTAATAATCCAGCTCGCTAATGTCGGCCCTTTGATTTACACCATAGGTAATCATTTTGCTCCAAAGAAAGTTCACGAAAAAACTGCAATTCCGTTCATCGTTTCAGTCGGTGCTGTTGCTTGTGCTTTGCTTGGATTCTACTGGAACGAAACAAGCTACATCGGCGGCGATAAACACAGTACAGCTCTCTTTATCCTGTCGTTTTTCTTGGCTATCGTCGACTGTACTTCCTCTGTGGTCTTTCTAACTTTCATGTCGTTTTTCCCTTCGTTTTATTTGAGCGCTTTATTTGTCGGGGAAACATCAAGTGGTCTGCTACCCGCTTTTGTTGCCCTTGGTCAAGGTATAGGCAGCGGAAGCGGAAGTTACAACACGACGAATGCAACCAATTCCTCATCTCATCAGCACACCGCCAAAGATGATGGTTTGAGATTTGGTCCGGAAGGTTTTTTCTTTTTCTTGTTTTCAATCATGGTTGTTTGTGGTCTGTCGTTTTTGGCATTAATATATTTACCCGTGGCTAAAAGACAACACGTGATGAAAATCACCCTTAGGAATGCACATTCAAAAGAAAGTGATGATGAAACTCAGCCTCTCTGTGGGAATTTTCCTAAACCTGCTAGCTCTGGTCATGATCCAACTACAACTCAGGACTCTTACGTAAATCCTAAAC
The DNA here is from genome assembly GCA_964035705.1 of Porites rus. Taxonomy (NCBI): domain Eukaryota; kingdom Metazoa; phylum Cnidaria; class Anthozoa; order Scleractinia; family Poritidae; genus Porites; species Porites rus. The sequence continues at coordinate 15,806,535 of OZ038005.1, read as the reverse complement.
ATAGCAGCTGCCAGTCAGTTAGGGATGAAATAAACCTGAAAATAATTCTTCTCCTGTGTATTCAAGCATGGATAAACTGCCTGTCAAATGGTGTATTGCCGTCAATTCAAGCTTATGCTAGTGAGCCATATGGTAACAAAACGTATCATTTAGGTAAATTTCAGGTTCTATACTTTGTCTAGTGGATTCAGATGTTTTTCCAGAAACGTCTTTACCTTGCTGAGATGCCAAATTCATTTGGCTTAACTCCCACCCCTAGGGGTGTTGGGCTTTATAGCACACTCCCCCCCCCCCCTCAGAATCTCCAGTGACCTTCCAGAGGGTAAGTAACGAAACAGGCTATAGCAGGGCTTATGAAATACATTTTGTATATACTGGCTTTTATTAAAAGCTTGAAAAGGTCATAGGTTAAATCAAATTCATTTCAATATGTTGGACGAGGGCTTATATCCAAAGGCGGGGGGGGGGATGGGTATTGTTTACAGTTAGATGAGTCAATAACTGAGGGAGCTTATGATTGGATGGAGAGGCTTATAAGTGGCCGTTTTTCTATACCTTAGTCCTTGACTATACACTGCTTGAACATCATAACTTAGTACCTACATCTACTTAAGTTACTTTTGGGGAGCAAGCGATGGCACAGTGGTGAGAGAGCTGGCGCCATATGTGGGTTGAGTTTGTTGTTGGTTTTCCTCCTTTGCTCCAAGAGGTTTTTCTCTAGGTACTCCGGTTTTCCCCTCTCCTCACAAACCAAGATTTCAATTCGACCAGAATTTAGGTAGACAAAGAACCACTTTGTGGATGTGCTACCTCCAAATCATTATTATTAATTTTATTTATTTAATTATTAATATTATTACTTGACCTAGTCCCCATTCTCCCCAAAAATGTGTTTTGGGATGATAACCTAGTGGTGAGAGTATAAAGAGTGATAAAAAAATTGCAATAGGCCTTTTGCGGCTGGTCGTTCACATAATACAAAACCGCCATACTGGAAAGCAAAAGTCGCACAGGGAGGAGACAAACAAGGGGTTTACATAATCTAAAATAGCAATCCCCTTTGTTTGTCTCCTCCCAATATGTCCCTTGCTCCCCAGTGTGGCGGTTTTGTACCACGTGAATGACTAGCTGCAATAGGCATAATCTGTTGTTTCAACCTGTGCTGTAAATAAAACCAAGTTATTGTGTTTTGCTTAGTGACACCTGTTTATTAACCTTCATCAACAGTTGCTACTCTGTCCAGTATTGCCAGTGCCCTGACTTGTTTTGCTGCATTATGGATTCCATGTTCTTCAACAACACTGGTTACTGTATTGGCCAGTATTTATACAGTTCTAAGTGGTTACATCCTAATACTTGCTTCGCTGAGCCCAACTCCTCCACTTTACAATTCAAATCTGGGAAGTGCACTTATAGTAAGTATGGATATTAAAAAGTCTGTTTTGATTAATTCTGGGAGGGGAGACCGGAACCCTGGAAACCTTTAATAGCCTATACCAGACCTAGTTCAGCTGAATTTTGCTACCTTTTACTAGACTTATATATATAACTGCCCAAAACCTTCCTGAGCCTAGAAGAGGCTCTATTTCCCATCTATCAATGCCTTCTTTGCTATTAAACTGAGTCAAGTGTCAATTCCTGGTTTCCTTAGTCTGAACTAAAATCTTCAACCAGTTTCCTGGAAAATGATACCCTATTCAAGGCCTAAACTCTCTCATTTGTATACCCTGTCTCAGACTAAATTGGTTGCCTTTGTGAAAACCATACCCTCTAACGCGCCACATACCTATAAAGCCCAAATATAGAAGTACCCCCCCCCCCCCCCACCTTGGGGGATTTTTAGTAACTCCTTGTCCACACTTGAAAATTACCAATAGTCTGCCTTGCCTTCTGCCAGTTGGGACTCATATTTCGTATTTTATTTGCTTGGAACAGAGGTCATTTTTGGTCCTTTTTTTAAAAATGTCTTTTGCTGTTTTCTCCTTGTAGATTCTCGTCAGCATTGTAAGTGGTATTCTAATCAGCTTTACCAAACTGTCCATTTGTACAATAATGCGCAACCATGGTTACCGAGCATTGTTCTGGTGTGGCATCAGTATACAGACAGGCTCCTTTATCGGGGCAATAGTCATGTTTCCACTCGTTAATATTTTAAAGGTTTTTCACCAGGCAAAAAGTTAATATTAGCTGACATAAGAATTATGGTAAAAAATTATGAACTTCTGATTATTAGACCAAAGCGCTATTTGGCACACTTGATCTCAAATATTTGAATGTAATTGCATTATCCACAAAAAATTTCATTTTCAATAATAATAAAAAATGCTCTATCTGAACAAAATAACAAAAGAAAATAACTATGAGGTTAGTTTGGATTTAAATTGGCAACATCATGTAGAACTCCTGAAATTTCTTATGATGGTGTGAAACTAAATGTAAGAACAGTAATGTTCTAAGTGAAATATACTCTGGAATAGCATGATTTGCTACACAACAGACCTTTTTTTGTCACAATTTTATGTGGCCTCCTGCAATTCCTGCTTAATTAACCAATATTTTCTGCACCCTATAAGAAGGCCTGAAATATTACTGTCACAGTTATCTTTTTATTGACAACAACCAGGGGCATTTTTCAATCTGTATTAATTTGTAGCTTGATTGGCTCAATATTGAATGTAAAAATTGTGAAAAATCTTCTTAGATGTGCATCAGATCTTTGGTCTATGACTTGGGTGGCTCATTTGGCTTTGGATAGGGTGCAAGATAGTATCTTTCTTGGGTGATTACAAGACAAAACAAGGTGCATGATTTACAACCACAAAACACTACACTTAGTGTACATAAAGTGTTTTGTAGTTTAGATCAGTGGAAGTGAAACATGTTTGTGTCAAACGTTACTATGTTTCCCTTTCTGTGGCTGATGATGTCCTTTTTAGTCATTCATTTCAAAATGTGTGATACAACTGTAGGTGCATATGAAACAATTGAAAAAATTAAAATAATAATAATAAAATAATCATCATCATCATGATAATGAAAGTACAGTGGAAACTCGATATAACAAAGGGTGAAGGGACTGGCAAAATTTGTTCGCTATAACGAGGTTATTTTTCATATACTTTACTATTACTGATGACTTCCTTATATAGAGGTTCGTTATATCAAGGTTCCACTGTAGCAATAATAATGTTTATAATAAATAATTTAATTTTTATTGTTCCAAAAAGACAGGAGAACTATCACAGATTTTTTTTCTGAATAAAACAACAACAACTGGAACTTTTTGTTTACTTTTTCTTTGATAAATTTCATGCTATATTTACAACAGTAACCCAGTACAAACAAGTCACACTGTTGATGTCTCAGTGCTACCCACAATTTCACCTTAACCCTTTAAGCCCCAAAATCCACATGCAACTTCTCCAGTCCTATCTCCATACTTTTCAAAAAAGATAAGTCATGAGAATTTGATCAAAGATCATAGCATTTCCTTGGTGACTACTGTATCAATTCTCCTAACCTTTTTGTCTTGACGATGTATGGAAAATGTTAGGAGAAAATTTCTGTTGGTCACTAGTGGAACTTGAAGGGTTTTAACGTTGAAAAATGTTCATACATGTAATAATTTATAATCTACAAAACTTTGTTCAAATGTTCAAAACAGTTGTATGACCACACCGTTGAAAAATTGATGACATTAGGATACAATTAAATCCTTTTGCAAAAAATCTACTCCTCGACTGAGATTTTTTAACAGATCTGGTAGGAAACTGAAGTGTGGAAGACTTGGCAAATCATTGGGGTACCTTCAACGTAAAGAACAAAATATATGTATAATGAGACGTCAATAAAACAAACCCCTATATAACATTCTTTGCTCCAGTCAGAGGAAAAGATTTGAAACAGGACCCTAGTTAGGGCTTAAACAGTACAGTGAAGGCATTGGTGATCCATGATATTTCTTCCCATGACACACAAATATCAATACTCTGAACAAGAGTGTCACTGTCAACATTACACTACTCTAACAAAAAAATATGCTACGTCAACAATTTGTGAATTCATTGTTGTCAACATTTCTAGCACATCAAGCTCTGCATTTTCACCTTAAGGGGGGTGAATAGGGGTATGCAAATCCGCCCTTCAGTTTTTGCCCTAAAATCCAAAATCCGGGCAAAAAAAAATAGGTGAATCTGCAATCCGAAATCCAGGCAAGAATATTTTCAAAATCCGCCAATCCGTTCGCCTATTCACCCCCCTCATCCTTGTAAGGAAATAATATGAAAGCAAACAATCCCTGCTTCTTGTGTTATTCAAAGTGATAAACAAGTGCATTGGCACTTATTTTGTGGCATGCCAGCTGTAGTCCTTGTGGTAAAGCAAAATCGATTGCCATTCCTTTGCCAAAAAACATTGATAAACACTTAATGACTGGTCCCGAGGGAAACATTTAATTTTATTTCCTGGGATCTACCTCGGGAAATATTGAGATTCAAGGGAAACAAAATTAACTTTTTGCTGAGGGATCAGTCATTTGTTTTATAGCTGAAAATTTTGAAGCTGGAAATTCATTAAACCCCATTGCAACGACGGTTGTTGGTCAACATTCAGACATCATAGATTTTGCAATGTTGCCTGCTCAGATATTTTGGTGGGAAACAAATTCATTGTTAGATGTCATGTGACCTTTAAGTAACCAATGAGAGCACACCCTGTTAAAAAAAAATGTCCAGCTATAGTACAATGCATCATATTGTGTATGGTATTGTGGCCCTTGTACTCAATCTGTTCTCTTGTTAATGCAAAGTTAAACATATTTTTCCTGTCCCTTGACACATTGTTATATCAGCATTTCCTTGTGAAGTGTTTGTAGGCTTTGCTTACATTTTTCAGGCCCTCAATATTTCCATGAATGGTAATTTTTTGTATCCTTTTTTCGAAAGTGGTCAATTTTAAAAAGTATTTCACAAGCTATTGAAAAACTGGAAAATAGATTAGAGTCATTTAAATTGTAAGACAATTAAAATTATTTTTATGCAAGTCTCTAAAGTCCATTATATGCCTTCTGGTGAGATTGTTGCTTCAAAATAGTCTTGAGAGCTGAAACAAAATGCAGATAACAACAACATTAATGACTTAATTTAACAATTCAACTTCAATGATTACTGTATTTTCTTTTCTTCAGTATAATTCTCCTTCTTTACTTGGTAGTAAAAAGCTGAGCTGTGCTACTTGAGTTTTGGACAATGAAAATCTTTGCCCAACTTATTTCTTGCAATTACCTTGACATTTTTTAAACTTTGTTCTGCTATAGTTTCTTAGGAAGAAAATAATTTTTTATCAACTGTTTTAAATTACTAACTATAAAAATACATTGGATATGAAAAATATCAGTAATGAGTCTAGTGAACAGTGTTCAACACTCGCTCTGTTTACTCTATAGTTTTCCTTCTCATGTTTCTTTATTTATGTTAGTAATAAATGTAAATGCAGACCTTTCGGACATAGTAACCCCAAAAAATAAGGTGGGACATACCTTCTTTCTCACTGTCTTCGAGGCCTCCTCTTGGAAAGTCAACATCAAATGTAATATAAAGATCTCCCTTAGCATTGTTGTTATCATAGTTTGGCATTCCTTCATCTTTCTTTTTAATACGAGCTCCTGGCCAAGTTATTTTTTCTCGCACTAAGTGTACCTGACAGGAAATTAAATAATAATAACTCAATAATAAATAACAAAAACAATCATTTAGTGGTACTACATAAATGACTTTTGTAGTGGTTCTTTGTTGACCATAATATTTATGCATCAAATTGGAATTTGAAAATGTTGGTTTTTGACGGTAGGGGAAACTGGAGAACCCAAGGAAAAATCTCCTGGGGGCTAATTAAATGCAAGAACCAACTACATTCTCAACCCACACATGGCATCGCCACTGGGATTTCGCTGATACATGTAAGCAACTGGCCTCTCCGCTATACCATTTTAACTCAAGCTTCAATCATAATCATGGTAAAGGTTATAGGGGTTGTATTATTACAGGGCTGCCATTAAGAGGTGGGGGCCACAGATTTTCCCCGGCTACTATGAATGTGGCCCCTAGCTACTTTCAAAGGTAAATACAAGAAAAGTAGAACCAAAAGAAGCCCCTAGCTGTTTGATTCCCTGCCTACTTCTTGTATTCACCTGGCAACTTAAAATCTTAGTGACAACCCTGTATTAGTGACAAGATTTCAAGGCCTCAGCCCAACCAACAAGACTAAGAGGATATGTGGGTAGCTGGAAATCATTTTCAATTTTGAAGTCAAACCTCTTTCTTGGTTGTTTAGTGCTATAGGATGGTTTGAAACATACCAAAAATTAAACATTTTGTGATTTCATGACAGAAGAATAATACTTTGCTTTAAAGCTGTGTTTGGTAAAGTTTTCAAAGAAGTTACCCAATACTTCAAAATCTCGTTAATAATTCAGAAAGAAAAAAATAAAATAAATTCATGTTTAATGAGGGTCTTTATATGTGATAAAAACAAACCCAAACTTAACATCCAATTTTTAAGACCAAAATAACCCCAAACCCATAAAAATTTTATATTAGTGCAAGAATGAGTCGATCAATACCAGAGATTTTCAAGCCATTCTAAAAACTCGCAGTCGTGTATTATCAGGTTTAGAAACTCTCAGCTGCTTTGTCTCGAGTTTTTAAAACTGATGATACACAGTACAGTACTTTTATTGCTATTCACCACTTAAGAAACAACCAAAAAACTGGAGCAAGTCAACTTTCACAAAGACTTCTCGGTCTTTTACCAGGGATTAGCCAATGGCTGACAGGCACGTCTCCTGTAACGATTCGAGGAAAAATTACGGGATGCATTTCTGCTCAGTTCTCTTCTTGTTTCAAAAAAGGCAAATGAAGTCTTGTAACCTAAGCAATCTGACAGCTTTTTATTGAAGTAGCTGTATTATAAGCAGTTTTACCTTATGTCCATCCAAATGAGGTATGTCCATCTCAAATCCATTTAAAGCATCAAGTAAAGTTATGGTCACATTTGTATATAAATCATCCCCTTTTCTTTTAAAACTATCATGTCTGTTGAGGCAAACAAACAGTGTGTTCGAGCATTCTTACTTGGGCAGTTCTAACATGGGATGGGTTCTACATATCAATAATAAATTTTGTTGATCAGTTCAACAAACATGTAGTTTCTTGGTTTCGCTGATAATTCAATCACCGGATGAAATGCACTGTACCACTAGCTTGAAAAGACATTGAACAATGTCTACACCACAAAATTACAATAGATAACACTAATTTCTACAACGACAACAAAATCAGGCCTTCTGAAGCAGTATAAAAAATAATATAAGAAACAATTTCCCAACAAAACTGATACAGTGCCACCCCACAGTGGAGATTTTCTGACGCCACAACTGGTTTCCCTGCAAACTGACATCTCAGAAACGAGCGCAGAAATTCCATACTGATGAAGCGTCCCTACCAGATCTTGGTAGTGCTTCTGATTGGTTGAAGCAAATTTCCCAGATGGCACGAAAATGTAGGTTCTTACTTGTGGGCTAGTGCCACAATGAAAAGGTTTCGGATCAATTTAGGTTTTAGGGAAAATGCCCACCTACCCCTCCCCTAGGCTAACATCAACAGATACTTCCCACTTAGGGCAAAATAATGATGGCTTAGGGGAGGGGTAGGTGGGAAGTTTCCCAGAAACCTAAATTAATCGAAGGTTTCCAGGAGGCTACATTATGCAGAGAAAGAAAAATCTATTATTATGCACTACAAATTAAACGATCAAAAAGAAACTGCGTGCGATTGATACCTTAATTCTCTGATAATGAATTTCAGATCACCGGGTTCACCATCAATGTGAGGCTCACCTGCAAAAATTAATAATAAATAAAAGAATAACAGAGATATTGAACATCAGTTCTTAATACTTCACAATTACACAGGAATTTGAAAATGTTTGAATTTTGTGGATGCTTAATGCACACAATGTTTTGAATTTCAAACAAATTCTCCTAATTAAAAACGTTATTTTATGGCTCGAAGCCCCAATATCCACCTAACAATTCTCTTGACTGACCTCCATACAATTCCTCTAGGAATTAGTTGAGAGAATTTGAGAAAAAAGATCAAAACATTTTCCCTTTGGTGATCGTCTTCTTTATTCTCGTAACATTTTCTAATATTGGTAAGAAAAAACTGCTGTTGATCACTCTTGAAATTTAAAGGTTTAAAGAGTAACTTGACAATATTATATACTCACCCTCTGCAATGAATGGATACTCCTGGCCATCACGCATACCAGGCTCTACCTCAACTTCTAAGAGTTTCTCTTTTGTAACCATAGTGACAGCAGGACACTCATCACAGATGTCAACTGGAGACATTTGGAACCTCCCAGGCCCTAATTGTGTTGTTCTCATCTCTTGCCGACAGTTGCACTTCCTTGTTCCTGGAACTGTCTGTTTAACTGGTTTAAATCGCAATACCTGGGTGGCATGGGAAAAAATTTAAATAACAATATATTGATTCAAACAGGAGCAATCAGGGCCCGATTGATTAAATTTGGATAGTGCTATCCACGGGACAAATCACTACCCAGCGGATAAGTATTAAGGAAACCAATATTGTGCTATCCACTAGACAGAGATTTATCCAGTGAATAGCATTATCCACCTTTTGATTCAACAAGGAGCAATCAGCTGTCAAAAGCTGGGCACTACCTGGCAGCTGTTGTTGGAAGTGTTATGCTCCTCCCACAAAAACTGCAGAAACTTCATGAAAAATGACAGCCTGTGTGGCAGACACTCAAAAAGGAAGGTAATGGGAAAATTGGGTGCAATAGAACACACAGGGCATGCAAGGGAGGGCAGAGCAAGGAAATGGGGGGGGGGGTGGGGGAAAGGAAGCCATTTTGCTAGAAACACATGGTAAACGAGAGACTTTTGAATGAAAATAAGGCGAAATAAGGTGGTTGTTACCAGCAAAAAAAGGGACCACTCTAAAATTAAGAGGCCAAATAACTTTCTAAAAAATCATGAATTTTCTCGACTCACAGTGAAACTCCCAAAAAATGCCCCTAGATTTTCTTCTATGTCAAATGCAGTAAATTAAGGATATTTATGGTATAATTCTCTTCTATTGACTTTAGAAATCACCTCTATAAAGTTGCCATTATAAAGCTCTTCTAGCGTGACCTCCAGATCCATTACAATGTCGCTTCCACGGGGAATTTCCCTTTCATGAGAATGTTGCGCGCCATCGAAATGAAAGCCAAACCCTCCAAAGAAACTGTGAATGCCAAATGAAAAATAGCATGATATCATTAACATGAACAGATAGACCTGTGAGCAAAAATTATTCCTTGGCCTTGCATTGAAAAATTGTTCCAAAAATGTTTATTGTGTCTGAGAGCTCGTATTGTTTCTTGAATTAATTCAGGGTTCGCAAATACACCAAATTTGGCATATTTTATGCCAAAATTGTTCAGATGACTCCACTGAGGTTACAGAGGGAGTCACGCCGACTCCAGAAATTTTCAGTAACAAACAGGGAGCCACTCCCATCCTGAGTAACCCTCACAATAGTGTATACATGCCAGGACCACGTGCTGGAAAGTCTGAAAATGGCTTTTTTCATTGTGATACTTGACTCCAAATATTCCAAAATGACTCCGAAATTTGTGAAGCAGAAGTCACACTGACTCCACTCATCAATAAAATTTACAAACCCTGTAATTTTTTAATCTTTTAATTTGCATAACACCATCCTTGGTAATATTGCAGTCCACAAGACCAAGATTCAGTCAGTCCCCATCATTCCTCGACTCTGCATCAACATCCACAATATAATTATCTTGTATGTCATACAGGGTATTCATTAGGCATTGGAGATTAGAGAATTCTCCGTTTACTATGCTGAATTCTCTGGCTAACATTTAATAGCTTATGACTATTTTATATTCAGATATGGAGCCTCTTTCAAAATATTCTCCTGTAACATTACGCCTCTCTCCTGCTACTAGAAATCTTAATGAAAACCCTGGTCATAGAACTTGACACTACAATACCTTGAGAATGGGTCAAAAGGATCTCCTCCTCCACTCTGCATATTTTTAAGTCCTTCCTCTCCGTGATTATCATACACCTTTCTTCTCTCATCATCAGTTAACACCTTCAAGTACAACGATGCACATTCAGTTCAGTTGAGTTCAATAATAAAATTTTAATTTTGGCATAATTCTATAATAATAAATACTCTTACTACAAATTCAGATCCAGTATTCTAATTAACTGATACATTTGTAGGAGGTAAATTCTGTTCTCAGTTAAACAGGTATTCAACCTAGTTTGTTTCAAAATTTTCTCCATTTCTTAGACCCTAACTATAGATGAAAGACAAGGAAAATTCTGGTTTAATCTGAGAATGGATTTCAATACAATACATAGAGTGGAGAAAAGCTGAGGTTTGTATGTTAGATACAATAATGTTTGCCTAGAAAACAATAAAAAACTGCCCTTTTATTAGGTTAAATTCTAGTATTTTTGTTTACAACCTGTTGGCTTTGTCAGGTTTTAATTAACTTGGAACTTTGCTATGCCAAATTTCCTATCTGCCAAAAAAAGTATATTGATTTTGCTTTCCAATAATTTTATTGTTACATAGACACTAGAGTAAGTGGAAAATGCTGCATACATGCTCTGACTAGTTAGCTTACATGTAAATACTCAAAATTACAAGCCCAAAACAGATTGGGTGGGGAGAAGCACTTTACAGCAATAAACACCAAAAATAGTTGTGTAGGAGACTTGATTCTTTAATGATTCTTTTATAAAGACCTTCTCTCCACTTTTGGTTCCCTTAGCACACAGTATGACCTCCTTACTCAAAAGAATCACAAACAAAAATGGAACCTATATTTCTACACATGCTTGCTTACTTGGGGCATTTGCAGTATCATCATTTTTTTTTTCTTCCATGAGAATCAAAAAGGCTGAACAGTAACTCATTGTCACTCATTCAATCAACAAGTATTCAAAACAGTACTTAAAATTTCCTAAATGCCAGGAAACTAAAAGCCATGTTATATCTTTTCCATAAAACCAACTGAAAGACTTTGCGTGTGTGACATCTTGTTTACACGTACAGGCCACATTGCAACAAAGTGGACCAATGACAGACCGACACCTTGAGCGATTTGCATAATAGACATAATTTTACTCATTTCTCTGAGAATTTTATGATGCTAAAAATCGAAACTCATACATAAAAGCTTGAATTTTCTTCGCGATAAATAATACTGAAACATTGAGTAAGTTTATTTCATTGGATACTGTGCAACATATACTGTGCAAGCATTGTGTGGAAAAAAAACTTCAGTTTAAATACGACGTCTGTTGACAAGTAAATTGCACGAAAGCAAAAATAATTCATCGGTTTGAATTAAGAACGTCAGCAAGATAAATGAAAAATCAGTTCGTTCAGTCATTAAAAATATGAAAGCTGTGAAAGCAAGCTGTCGTTTGAAATATTCAATGGTTTACCTTGAAGTTTTCTTGTACATAGAAATAAAAGTTCAAGTTTCAAGCTGACAACCACCTGTATCGAGCACATAAACATTTTCATTTAGCCCTGTTTTTAAAGTTAAAATACTTTTGCACCGATCCAACTTGAAGGCATAATATGTTGCGAAATAGGATCTATATTCTGTGCACCTCGGATTTTCCGTTAAAAAACGTGCAGTCATATAGAAGACTGCTTGAATAATTCACTGCATGGCTTCCATTGGGGATTGAATTTCTGGAAGTCTCAACGATTAAATTAACACTGGTGAAATATATATTTTGATAACAAACCTCATATGCAGCACTTAAATCCTGAAATCTCTCCTGCGCTTGAGGGTCATCCTTATTTTTATCCGGGTGCCACTTCATCGCCAATTTTCTGTAAGCTCGCTTGATTTGGTTTTTGTTGGCGTCTCGAGGGACGCCTAGAATCGTGTAAAAATCTCTCCTGCAGAAACAAAAGTGGGACAAAAACATCACACATGATAGGCCAAGAAAATTCATACCAAGATTGAAGACAAGGTATTCCATACCCTGCTAAAATCTGCAAACAGCAAGATAAAACTAGGAGAGACAGGAAATACACGTGGAATTCCGCCATTTTACCGGCAATTCTTTTTGGTAGAAACGATGCCAATGGATTCTGGGAAACGGAATGAGTTGCGGGAACGATCCCTCGGGATTGCTTGTCCGAGCAAAGCTTGCCGAGCACTGGGGACACTGACTTTTCCTATTTTTTCTGTTTCGGGAATGACTGTAAACTTACATAGTACATGTACAGGAGCCGATTACCCTGACTTGTACCAGTGATGGTGTATTTCGCCATTGGCTGTAGAACCAGGGCAAAGTGACTGAGAGGTCCGTTCATCCAGGTTCCCGGCTGTATTTGCCCGGGGGGGTATTCCTGGGAATTCTTAGTAAGGGTGTGCCCCCCGGTTCTCCCTAACCCTCTTTCAGACCAGGAGCCAGCTCCTGTTCAGACCAAATAATGTCATTTTTCACACCCGTTTTCAGACCTGGCCTCTAAAATCCATACCCATTCTCAGACCTGGCCTTTTAGAAATTATGTCATCAATACTTAGATTAGAACAGCAACAAAATCCATTTCGAATTCCAATAAATACGTTTGTACCCTACCGTAGTTCCCTTGAAAACCATACCCGATTCTAGACAAAAATGAGCAAAGCCTCAAGACCAAAACGGCGCAAAAATCCTACCCTTTGGGCGGCACATACCTATATGGCTTATATTGGGGTTAGGGATGTATTTGCAATATTATTGCGATGCCAATTACTTTATCTAGGTAGCCCTATCAGCCATTGGGAAGGGACAAAAATTCAGGCTAAACGTCTAAACGTGTCTGGCTCTTGTCACCCTGCAACTTGCCAAACACTGTTCTACAATAGCTGTGGTTACAATACCAAAAACGAGAAGTCCAAAGGCTGCTGCAAAGCTGATCAGAACATGAAACAACGTGTAACTGTATTGTTTTTCCTTAACAATATTTCGGCTGGCCATACAAGCCTTCTTCAGGTTTAATTTACAGATGTTACTGAACTTATGATAGGAATCACAATATTATATAGATAAAGAATGTCGCAATGAATTGTTTAAAAGGGAGAGGCGGAAATGACGTACAACACAAAAAATTGGAAAAGAGAAAAAAAACAAGGATATGGATTACATTAATTCGTCACGACGGTTCAAGTGTCACTCCTTAGCCTTACGAACTAAGTCACGTGAACAATGAATTTTCTCTAGTGGGATTAAGTGCATGTCAGTATGAGAATCGTAAGAATGGTCAGAGTGAGAGAAAAAGTGTTCAGAAACAGCAGTGGGTTTAGATTTAATGTTAGTTTTGTCGCCTGCACGTCTGTGTTCGTTAAATCTGTCCGTGAGATGTCGCTTAGTTTCACCTATATATTGTAAATTACAACGGTGAACCATGTAGATCACGTTTTTAGTGTTACAAGTAATGTGTGAAGTGATGGAGATTGTTTCAGCTGTAGCGTGAAAAGTATAACTTGTGAGGCCGTTAGTAATGTATGGACAAGAGGCACCATTTTGTCCAAGCGGAAGGAGCCTGATGGAAAATGATTGTTAGAGACAACGGGTAATTGTGCTTTAACTAAAAGGTCACGAAGATTAGGGCTACGTCCGTAAGCAACAAAAGGCAGTTGCTTAAAGACGTCTTTGCAACGGTTAGAGGAGTGTAAGATATTAAAGTGTTTACGTAAGATATTAAAAATGCGTGGAAGTGCTGGGTTATATTTGACAACAAATGGTTACAACAGCCCATTGAGGAACAAAATAGGGACAAAGTTGCTTCTGTAGTGGGTTCTTGCTTTATTTCTTTTTGTTCGCGCTTCGTTAAGGTGGTTTAGATTCATCAACTATTCTTGGCAACGACAGCAGGTACCTGGGGAAGTTAACCTCGTTTTTGGAGCCCGTGATCAAAAGTTTGGTCCGTAGCAGGTTTATGAGGTGTTGCCACGCTAAAGAGGACGCCTGGGCGGCGTCTACGTTCCATGGCAACTGTGATGACAAGGGACCCAATTTTACTATTATTCAGGTTAGCGTGAAAAGGAAGAAAAATTTGCAACGAATGATAATAGCATTTATTTAACAATTATTGAATGAGGCTGAGTATGATGTGAAGAATTAAGCAGATCGAGGAGAATGTTATCGGCCATTATGATCTGTTGGACAGCAGTGACATAGCCCTTTTAAAGAACGTTTGAAGGTCTGAATCGGCTCAAAAACTGACGAGAACGTTCTATGACCTTCTATCCTGACTCAACCTCACCTCAAAATTACACCGGTTGGGATGTACAGCACCAGTGTGCTAAGGTAAAGTAGCTTTCCATTTTATAGTAGGAATTTGCAATTTCCCATCAGACAAAAGTTAAGGTTTGTAGTTCGCAAAAGGCCAGTTTCGAGTTATTAAAATTCATACTTGGCTCTGAGGCTAGAATTACTAGATCATTATACGTTTCTGGAAACTGCCCACCTACCCCTCCCTTAAAAAAACACTTTGCCCTAAGTGAGAAATAAGTATCAATGATGGCTTAGGGGAGGGGTATGTTGGTAGTTTCCCAGAAACTAATCTATAGGCTATGTTCATACAGCACCGGACGAATTTTTGACCGACTGAAAAATTTGAACGGCCACTTTGTTCACACGGAACTTTGAACGGCTAGAGATCTACATTTTCGTACGGTTTTGGCGGTTCCTAGCCTGCGGATACAGCCGTTTCTCCTCGCTCCTCGCCGAAACATCCTTAGCGACCAGGAGCAAGGAGAAACCGCTGTATTCGTAGGCTAGGCGGTTCCGAGTGAAAAGACAACCTAAACGCACAAATTGTCAATCGGACAAAAATTCGCCCGATGCCATGTGAACGTAGCCTTACGCTATTGGTTTTTTTTAAAAAATGAATCATTGGATAATGCAATTCCAGAGCTCTGATTGGCTTAGCCATTATGGTATATGAGCCATTATGCCCTGCCCTCCAAATATGGTAACTGTACGCGTCTGCTCAAAATTAAAAACAAGCTGAAAATCGGTTGTTTTCACAAATAAAGTCGGGAAGAATTCTGGATGTTTTGTGGGCGTTTTTAATAAAACAATTATCCCACTCGTGCTTGTTGGATATGAGATGATTATAGCCAAATCAGCGCTACGCACCTAGTCGGCCACCTACCCTCTCATATCCAACGCGCATCCGAGTTTTGGAAACATACTGATCTATAAGAGCTTGCAATCCACTGGTTTTGCAACACATCAAAGCAAAACTTCATCTTGCCCCAGGAATATCGTTCCCGCTTCCCCACCCCTGTGTCTTCCCGCTCATAAGACACGTAAACAGGACTTTGTTACCGAGGAATCACATACTAGACGATTTCAGTAGTTAACAGGGTAGGGAGGGTGCGAGAGTTTCCTCACAGACAAGGCAAAGGACTAACACCCTAGGAGTCACATCCCTGCCCAGTCATGGGTTGAGTACCAGTACCCCACCCCCTTTGGACACATACACGGCTTACGAGTAAGCGTAAAACTCTGTTTTCTTTTACAGTTTCAAAGATTGTTGGTCAAACAATTGACGGCAAAGCTTAAATGTAGCATTCGGAAAATCCCGCGCGCACAACTAGAACAATGCCTGAAGGTAAGTTCTTATAGCGGAGATCCACGCGCGCGGGCGGAGCCCCATAGCTAAGAAAACTTGGTTACCTATCCATCCAAGAAATTTTGGTAGTCATGTTACCGGCGTCCACCCGCCCGTCCGTTCGTCCGCACTACAGGAAAACCGATGTGAAATGTGCCACTTTCTAGCTAGTGTCGGATCCTATAACCTGATATTGCACATCCATGTTTGTGGCCAATTGACAGCTGCCAAAACAATTTATCCGCTGACCAGTATCATATGACTGTATCGCGGGCTCAGGTGTCGACCCATCGAGGTAACGTGTTTTTTGGATTTTACCCCTGACAAGTTTCTAGTTTCTAGAACTTGAAGGAAGAGCTGTACAAACGGATCCAACATTATTGCGCGACGCTTCGGCGATCACGGGACAAAAGTTGTTACCTCAAAAGTTTGACTGTTTTCAAGCTTTGCGCAACGACTCTCCGAGTGCAAAAAGATGCAACAATGTTGCGTCCATTTGCACGAGGCTATAAGAAATGTGACCTGATATACTCACAGACAATAAGTCGTTTTTCGTTTTTAATGGTCAAATAATCTATAATAGGTCTCTCTTTTTTTGTTTAATTTCAAATTTAAAATAATTCCCATTGCCAGACTATATTCATTGTACTAATTAGTCTATACAAGAGAGTGCAAAGTGGTTATAGAGTGTTGTCACATGACCTCACGGCGGCCATATTGGTGTCCCAACACAATGAAACGGCTGCCATGTTGGTGTCCCAAACCAGTCCTCTGGGAGTTGAACTCTTTTCTTATGCAAACGTTTCTTTTGTTTCAATAAATAGCCACGTGTGAAAACACTCTATAAACTATGAGTCTATAAAATAAATCCGTTGCTGGCTATTTACTTTTCGAAATGAGACTTCGTAGAATATATTCGTCGATTTAACTGCGCAGAATTATCTGATCATTAATTAAAAAGTTTCTACTAATAGTAATCCAAATTGATAGAAAGTTACAAAAATCTTTTTGTATCTAAAATTTCTGAGATGTGTTATTGAAGGCAATATATTTAGTGACCTGAGCTGTTTGTCTTTCTACTATCGTCAAAGTGAAAGTTTTTACAATAGCAGTCGCAGTTTCCTAGAAAAGTCTCAACTTATTCCGCTGATGATAATTCGGTAACTTGAAGACTCGAATTTTCGTCGTCATTGAAAAATGACGTCATCAGTAAACGCGCCCGCCAGCCTGAACTCGTCATTGGTCAGCACGCAATACATTCTTTGTGGACAAGGTCGCGAAGACGGGTGAGGACGGGGAATCGTTGTTCTTAAGATGTACTCTCGACCGGTAGGGGGTGGGAAGTCTTGCACCAGAGAGGCTGGTGAAGGTTGCTGTAAAATAAACAAAAATCGTACAGTTAAGCGTAATAGCCCAGCCCATAATTAAGGAAAAAGGTAGGCCAGTGATCTCTAACACTAAGGAGCTTAAGGGCCTGTTTACATGGAGGTGGGGGACCTCAGGTAGGTGAGGTAACCCGCTTAGGAGGGGTAACCCGCCTGTCCATATAATATTTTAATTTGATCACATTTACATGATACGTGGGGTGACCGGCCACATGTCACCTCACCTATCTGGGGCCCCCATCTCCATGTAAACAGGCCCTAAGTAACAACGACTGCAACGGCAATTAAAACGGCAAAAAAAAGGTATAGATTAGCAAAACAAAAACTTTGCATGTGCAGCACGCTTTTTTGTACATTTCTTGGCCGTCACTGCACGACTATGACGAAAAACTGCCTAATTTCACGTTTCATGGAGGACTTGAACCCGAGACAACGACCTTCTTTTCCTTTTCCCGAACTTCTATACAGTCTCTAGGTGGCGAATTTAAACGAGATGGAATAAGCGCGATAATGAAGTAGCGGGAATTGGCTTTTTAAGTGACGTTTTCTAACCGTCGCAGTCGTTGTTGCTTAAGCTCCCTATGTGCCAAAACGTTGTTTACAGTGCAGGTTTTTTTAGGGGGAAGGGGACGGAAAGGTGAGCTCTAAAATAGACCATTTCCGAGTTGCAAGAACTCTCACGTTCAAAACGAGGCTTTGATCGCCGTGATCGGAAAATGGTTTCCATATGATCGCTATGACCGCTGCTTTCTCAGCGATCGCAGCGATCACAGCGATCTTAGGGAAACCAGGCTTAAGTGCAAGACCTTTTCTGAGAAATAAGTTTTATTTTCATGACAATAAAAAAACATTTTCATATCAATAGCTTCACACTAAGCCTCGCTTTGAAACAGAAGCTTGGAGCAGCTCGGAAATGGCCTATTTGCTAGCGTTAATGTACACTGGGGTCACAGTAGTCAGGGGAGGGAGTGGTGGCGGAGGAGACAGCCCCCCCCCCCCCCACCACCCTCACTTCATCCATTTGCCTTATGCCCACCCTATCGACAGCTGCATTGATCGCACTTTCTATAGACAGGAGAAGTCGTCGCGTTACGTTGCCTTGGTAGCAAAATGTCTAGATCTTAACAAATCTTGGTCCTAAAAATATGGCAGAAAAAAATGAAAAGATGACTTTCCTGTGCATGACTGCACTCAGGAACAAAACGGTAGCCTATACTTCTTTTTCCATCGTTCGGCAATGCAAATAGCCGTCTCTGTCGAGAAAGATCTTTGAGATCCAGAAATTTTGCGACCATGGTATTACCTGACGTCACACTTCTCCACTCTATTCTCAGTTATCATCGCTGCAGTGGTGTTTGTTACATGAGTAGAAGGTAAGTATTACGCAAAGTTTATGGGTGGATGAAATCCAGTGATACTCACCAGCTCATTTGGAGATTCTACTTTGTCACTGGCAAATTGCATTCTGGCATTCTGACAAAGAGAAAACAAAACAAAACTCTTACAGAGATCTGAAAAATACATTTCGGTGAACGCTGTAAATATCGAGAACCGCATCACATGGAGAAAGTGATAAAACCAAAATAAACCAAACAAACTACAAACAAACCTCTTGTTTGGAAAAGAGACTGTGGATGACCCTTCCTGCGGGACCTCTTCCGGCACCGATGACCGTCACTTCCGGTTTTTCCATCAGAGCTGACAGGAAGTGTTCAACGTCTTTATCTGCGCCGTTACTTCCGTTGTCTGAGAGAGCATCTTGAAATTTGAAGCGGAGGGAATGGGCACGAGCCACGACCAGCTCACAGAGCTGCAGTTGTTTTACAAATTCCTGACAAGCAAAAATGATGAACCGTTTTTCGTGGATGTTGAAATACAGTTTCAAGTTTTTGCGTATCCTCATTCTTAAGATCTCTTCTAACTATATTAACTAAAATGACATTGCACTCGTTACCTCACATCGAGGCAAATCCCGCGGCATTTCCCAAGACAACTTGCTGGCTTTACCAAGAACTTTGTCCAGAAGAGAGGAAATAGCAGCAATATCGCGCGCACCTGGAAAAGAAAGAAAACAAGCCTTGTTGCTAGGAATTTGTTCCTCAAAGGACCGGGAAGAGAAGCAGCACTACTGCTGCGAAGCAACTTTTTTCGAACAATGCTAAACGGTGCACGGTTGTTTTAAAGGGACAGGTTCACGGTTCAGCGCACACTCATTAATTAAATTACTTTTTTCCAATTTCGTGTCATAAATTCCATAGGTTAATAATCCCTTTCACATGTATCTCAGCGATCTCAGAGTGTATTTCAAAGTAGAAGTGTATTTCAGAGTACCCTGATGTGGGATGGAGGAGTGCTAAAATCGAAGAAAAATTAGTGGATTATGCCAATACTACCAACGTT
>OZ038005.1:15704501-15782001 GCA_964035705.1 Porites rus | reverse complement strand
CATGTGATCAAGTCATACCGAGTCGCATTTTTTTTTTCTACAAGGAAAGAGAATTACAATCGCGTAAATGGGCGTTAGTAAACTGCAGTTGATAGCTTGTGCACTAGGGTCCGGTTGGTAGCGGACATTACCCCCTATCGGCCTTAAGCATTGTGGTAGCTTGCGAGCTGAACAAGCTCTTGACTTAGGGGGAGGGAGGGCGGGTTATAGGGAAGGGAAAGGAATCGCCTTCAGGGTTGTTCGCACCACTTATAAGGGTTAAAAACCATGCCACATGGCAGCAAGGCACGGATAAATTTAGATTTCTAGGAAACTGCCCACCTACCCCTCCCTTAAGCTAACATAAACACTTAATTCTCACTTTGGGCAAAATGATGGCTTAAGGGAGGGGTAGGTGGGCAGTTTCCCAGTGACCTAAACTGATCTCAAGACACGTACTTCGAGTCGGGGATCCGAAAGAAATATGACAAAAAATGCTGCAATTGCGAGGTTAAAGGATGTGGTCCATATCTATTTCAACATACCTGAGTAACTGGAACAAACAACGGTTCGCCAGAAATCAGAAGCTTGACCTCCCCAAAAGGCTCCTTTGCTCCTTCTCTTCTGCACGTGGTTGAGTCATTTTTAGCGAAATTGTCATCTATATTAGAGTCACTATCTGTCCTTTGTATATTTTTCTCGACTCCCAAAGTCCGGTCGCTTTCATTTTCGGATTCACCTTGTGTACTTTCCGAATCAACTAAAGATTTTCCAGTCTCTTTTACAGAGTTATCTTGGCTTTCAACTGCCTCAAAAAATTCATCCTCATCATCCGAAATACTCGACTGTGATTCCACTCTTTCCATCTGAACAATTTGAACTTCTGAATTACTTTTCCGGAGATTTTCCGTACTAGAAATGTTGTTCTCAGTTCTGGATTCATTGTTACTGCCCACGTTATTTGAAAACTGAAGACTTGCTGTTCGAATCTTGGAGAGCCTCTTTCTTTCAATACAACAGTTCAACATCTGCAAACGAATGAGAAAAACAAATACTTGATCAAAGCTACGGTAAAATGGGCAATGAATACGTGTAACTTGTTTTGCACTATTGCTGCCAAACGAGTTAAAAGTGATGTTCTGCGTTTTACCACCCACATTCAAAGCTGTCTGGCAAGAAATCAGGTTGTTGCAAATTAGGTGTCTTCTTCTGATTGGATAAAAATACGCGAGACTCACGACATACACAGGAGTTACGTCGCCTGCTGAAAACAAGTTTGCCTTGGGCCGGTAAAACGCGCAACAAGCACCGATTTTGATACAAAAGTTGAATCTAAGTATCTTATTGTAAATGAAAATATTGTAATTTTTAGCTTACGTAGTTTGGTAGGGGACCACTGGTTTGTTAGCTTTTGCTGTTACGTGTTTACCCCTGACTAGTAACCAGGCGCGTTCTAGCGGATACGAGAGCGACTGGGATTTTGGTTCCGCGCTAGATATCATGGGAAAGGCGAAGAGAAAAACTCGGCGTCTCATTTTTCTCTTTCATCCTTCCCAGCGGCCTTTGCATCCACGCTAAACGTTCCTATGGTCCATTGCGCGATACTCCTTGATGACTCGTGCAGTCGCGTTTTCCGTTTTCTACACTTGAGACGCCTAGGAACGAGGCAGTGTTTACCCTCTTTTAAATAAAGTTGACTTATGGATTGATTGATTGAACCGCTTCTATACCTTGTACAACAACTGTTCCCATCCTTACTTTTAATTGAGTACAGGAAATAATTTTAGAAGTAAGACCGTACATGAATACGGAAAGCAAAAAAAAGAGTTTTGGGTGAGCTAAAAAAGAAAACTAACCTGTAATTTTTGATGAACTAAACAACTCCCCAAATTAGGTGGCTGTAGTTTTAGCCTGTGTAAATACAGAGAGAAATTATCTGCTGTGTGAGCTAGTTCTAGCATGCATATTGAGATGTTATCTAACGCTAGTATTCTGCAGTTAACGATATCGAGTTCTCTCACGCGCAAAAGCGCTTGCACCGGAGCAACATGAGTAAGAAAAAATGGTGACCTTTAGATCCGAGAAATTTTGGTTATCACGTGACCGTCCGTCCGTTCGTCCCAGTCTCGTACCCAGTCGCTATGTATTTGTTTTTGGGATGAGAGAACATTGGGGGTTAGTTTGAGGCGCGCAGGGTCTCATGGGAAGTTACAAAGGGAAAAATGGCCACGAAGAAAAATAGCTATTTTTCCTTCGTACCTGCCCATGAGACCCCACGCGCCTCAACCTAACCCCCAATCTTATCTCACCCCAAAAAACACATGAATAGCGACTGGGTACGAGTCTGTATTAAACGGACACGTCTATTTGACACGTGTAACTAGGAAGTTTCACGTTTTAGTCGAGCAAAACAATGTTAAAGAAATGTACAAAAAAGTGTGCTACACGTGAAAAGTTTTTTTTCTGCCGTTATAGTTGTGTCAGCGTTTCGCATTACACGATTTTATTTTTTGTTCGCGTAAGTATATTAACGAGAGCTTTGATTTTAGCCCTGGCTAAATCTATATATTATATACCTTGTTTGTAAGACGAGACCCGATGAAGGCTTAATAATTCTAGTACGGTTATTTCCCCGAGGTTGTAAGTGACTTCTGAGGGAGCTGAAAATTTTTTTCCACAGTACCTTGGAATAAATATATCATTTTCCCATCTATATCGCATTTCTAAAACAAATTCCTGCCATAAATGCGCCACGGCTCTTAAACCTGCCAAGAAAAAAAAAAAGAAAAACATGCTTTCCATAGAGTTGGAAGAGGGGAAGAGGGGGGGGGGGGAGGAAGGGGGAGGAAGGGGAAGGAGGGGAGGGGAGGGGGTGGAGTAGGGGAAGAGGAGGAGGCGCAGGTGGAAGAGAGGAAAAGGGAGGAGGAGGAAGAGGAGGGGGTGCAGGGGTGAAGAGGGAGGAGGAGGAAGAGGAGGGGGTGCAGGGGTGAAGAGGGAGGAGGAGGAAGAGGATGAGGAGGAGCAGAAGGGAGACAAGGGGTAAACTGACGCCATCGTGGAAGTGGTCTATTCGAATAAGAATTTGTTTTGCATAAAAAAAAAATATATTATTATTTCTCCCCGACTAAAATAGTGACACTTAAGATTTATTAAACTTTGAAGAAGCATCCTCACCTCCATAACTATGATAAACTATACAAATGCACACAGCAAGAAAGAAAGTAAGGCTGTCTTCTGGTGCAGTTTTCAAACCACGAAACCTGTCCTGGAAAGAAAATTTTTTCAAATTAAAATTCAATAATTGAATATTTGTTGCAATAACGGAGGGAAATGGCTGAAAACTCTGATGGTTGCAAGAACAAAGGGAAATGGCTGACTGGCCAAACAATAGCCGGGGAACACTGCTGGCATTTTGCGTTGCCTTCGCTGGTTTCCCGCAAAAAGTTGGCTATTTTCTCAGGCTAGCCGGAGGACTGATTGAATAGCTCATCTACTGGGAGAAAGGGTTAGCACTTGAATCATCAACTTTTGAATCCTTCTTGGTGGTAACTTGACTTTACTAACTCAGTTGACAATGTTTTGTGTCTATCTTACTAATTGACTTAATGTATGTGTGCATGAATGACTGAATGATTGAAAGAATGGATGGTAATGGAATGAGAATAAATTGGTGAATGAAATATCAAACAAACAAAATGCAACTTTGACTGTAGCCTTCTAGGAATCAATTAATTATTTACAGACAAAAGTATATAAAGTTTCATCAAACCTGTGTTCCCTGGCTATCATAAGCTTCCTTGTTTTCCATTTTATCAAACAGCATTTCCTGTTGTGCAACCTCCAGCTCTTCTAAATCTTGATCAGCATCTGGAAATAAGTGCTGTAAGCAGAGAAAAGCAGATTACTTAATTAATCCTGTTATGCTGGAAAAGTCAACATGGGGTAACAAGTTCTTCACACCAAATTTCCACATATTTCACGAAAAAATGATTTTTCCTTAAAATGACTCACTGAGAGAAGATTTTTGATTGAAGCCTCTATCGCGCCACTTATGGATCTTAAGCACAAGTTTTTCAGAGTAGCCTGAGAAAACAGCTCACATTTACAAAGCCACCAATGGTTTCCCTACAAAATACAGTCAAACCCCGCTTTATGGACACCTGCTTAATATGGACACCTCGTTATAACAGACAGTTTGCTTTGTCCCTGGGGAAAGAAAACCCTAACATTTTCTCTAAGTTCAACCCACTTAATACAGACATCCCGTTAATATGGACACTTTCTATGGCCCCCTTGGTGTCTGTATTAAGGGGTGGACACTCTCTGAGTTCCCTTAGTGTCCGTATTAACGGGGTTTGACTGTAACGTCTGAGAAATTGGTGAAGAAATTCAATACTGATGAATAACCTGATCTGGTTAGTGTTTCTGATTGATTGAAGCAAATTTCCCTGTGGCATGACCTATCAGAAGCACTACCTGGCAGATCTGGGTAGTGACACATCATTAGTGTGGAATTTCTGCTCTTGCTCCTCAGACATCATTTCACGGGGAAGCTAGGCCCATCACAAAATGTTGGCTGTTTTCTCACGCTATGAAAAGGTGTCCTAAAGGAGATGTTTTAATGTATTAGCTAAGTACAGGGTTCGTACCCGTTTTTGAACAAAAAATTCAAGGACTTTTCAAGGACTTTCAAGGACAAATTTCCCATTTTTCAAGGACTCCATTTAGTGCAAAAAAGAGCCTTGAGTCTATGTCTTTTTTAGTTCTTCCACAATATGAGTAATTTTATCCCGTAGGTCTTTCTATGTTTGCTCCTTTTTCTCTGGAGTTCTACTTAAACTATAGTGTTAACATTGGAATTTCAGGACTTTCCAGCACCAACTGCAATTTTCAAGGACTTTCTATTCAAGCCCTTGAATTTTATTTTAAAATTCAAGGACTTTCAAGCGAAACCTTGATAAAATGGGACTTAGCAAAATGTGTTCACTATAACAAGGTTTCTTTACATCAAGATAACTTTTCATATATTTCATTTTTACTGGGGTGAAGAATCTTGTTCATTATACCAAGGAATTTGTTATATGTAGCAGATTACTTTGAGGCTCCACTGTTAACTACCTTAAGAATTTCTTTAAGAAGATTTCCAGGGATTGGAAATTCATCAGAACTTCGTTCACCCATGGCCGATATTCTTGACGTTGCCCTGGAAACAGCTGTCGACAAGGATGCCACATGAGGACCCTCTGTGAGCCGCTGAAGAGCTTGAGTTATGTCTGCTATGTTACCTAAGAAAAGAGTGTCAATTAATTACCTTTACAATTTGACAAAATCAATGCTTTCAGGCCTATGACCTAGTCAAAAATAACATTGAGAAATGTGTAAAAAAAATTCTTCCTTAGTTTTTTATTTTAGCTATCAAGTTTTTTACTTGAAGCAACTCTAGAATACATGGATTAACTAGTAATAATCAAATGTTATGGAGTGCGGGCGACACTGATAGAAGGTCAAAATGCTTTCTCTCCAATGCTGTGCTTTATGTAAGTTTCACGTGATGGATGGCCAAAAACACGCATGGTCAGATGACAAGTGATAGATGGTCCAAATGCGGTGTGATCAAATTGTGTAATGTGCATTCCATTCATTCTTGGCTGAAGTCCAAGCAAATGCTGGCTACATACATGCGACGCATGCGTAATAACAACCTGGAGATTAGGTTTGTGGGCTCCCCTTATCACCCACAACTTAAGCGTTGTTTTAAGATACAAATGAAAATTTTAAATTATCAAATTTTGCAACATTCATTTTTGTACATTCTGATTAATCTTTTTGCTAGTACAGTATAAAATTTTGCCCTCATTTTAATAAGAAAATAAATTAATAAAATAAATATTGATTTAAAGGGATAAGGAAATACAAAATAGCAGCTCACTATCATCATCCATGACTGTCTTGTTTAGAAGCTGTAGAGTGGATTCTTGTCTGTGGCACAATGTTATGTAGCCACTAAGATATTCACCTAGCAAGAGGAGTCAATCAACAATATAATCTTGACTGTCAGGCATTATTCAATTACACTTCAACCTTAACAAAAATGATTGCCTTCCTTAACGCAATGGCCAGTATGCAATAAAAAAGTTCCCAACAGAGTCATATGGGTAATTTATTCTGTTCTTAAGTTAAGCCCAACTGGCAAGTGAAGTTTTTAAGGAAATTCAAATTACACAAGTATTCTAAGACTTAAAGGATTTTAAGATTTAAAATTCCATACAAATTCACGTGGACAAAAAGCTCTTTTTCAAGCTCACCTGACGCAGTAAAATCTCGAAAAACAAGTATCAAAACAAGTATAAAAGTACAATTCTAATGCCAGACTAGGCGCTGTATGATCTGCAAATCCCAAAGAGGCAAGTTGGGTTGGGGAGCCAATCAGAACACAGGATTCACTTCATTTTAAACCATTTAAGTCACAATATCAGCAAACAAATTCTCCAAACTGATCTCCATACATTATTTCCCTAGAAATTAGTTGAGAGAATTCGTTAAAAGATCAGAGCATTTTCCCTTTGGTGACAATTTTATGATTCTCATTATCTTTTCTCATGATTAATATATTGATGTTGGTGGGAGAAAATTGATGTTGGTAGCTGTTGGCCAATAGTTACCAACATCAATTTTCCATGGGCATTAACCGCATGTGAATTCAGCCATATTGATAATAATTAGGAAGGAATGTATACTAACCTAGTAAGCATTGGGGATTATCACTCATCTTTGCTCTCACTGACCACTGAGGGGCATGACATGGGTCCAGGTCACTACGAAGCAATAATAACGAGAACTGCAAGTAAGGAAAACCTCAGTCTAGAGATAAGTTTTTCTTACAATGGCCATGTGTATAGCATGCAAAGAAATTTGTGTCCCATAGCTAGGGCTAGTAGATTTCACAATTGGGGTAGTGAATTCTGTTCTTAACTCGCCTGTCAGGCAAGTAAAGTTTTTCATGGACTTCAAATTACACAATTATAATAATATTATTAAGTAAGTCCACATGGACCAAGCTAATCTAAAAACTAAAATCTGCAAAAACAACTCACTATATCATATTACATAACCGTTGTGTGATATGCACAGCCTTTGGGTAAAAACAATTAAAAAATCCTTGACGTAAGGCCCCTAAGGCTCCTAAAGAGTTGAAAATACGACGCGCAGCAGAGTGTTTTTGACGAACTTCAAGGTGTTTCATCTCATGATGAAACACTGTGTCGAATTCTTGATATTACTTCTTTTTTAAACATAGTCTTTTCAGGATGGTCAACGCTTAATCCTTCAAGGCATATTAACTCTCTAAAGACTTACGAATAAACAGAATTGTCAACAATGACTTCCTCTGAAAGGCAGGGCCATGTAGTCGATAAATGAAGCTCTCTGTATAAAAGAAATGTTCCAACAATCAGTGTTCCTACATGTAAGAGCAAAACATTAGTGCTAGTGGAAGAGTAAAGTTAGACAAAGTGGTCCAAACATTTTACAGTTCATACTTACAGAATTGTATTGCATTCCACCACCTTCAGGCATGCTTGTGCCCCCTAGTGCACCAACTCCCCTTCCCAGAAGCTTTTGAGGATTCAAGCTATGCTTACATTCAACTACTCAGTGATATTACAAAAATGAAGTAGTTGAGGAGAGCGCATACTCACCTTATTGGATCTAGACATGCCCCAAATGGCAATCTACCTAAGTCATCTACTCCAACTTTACATTCCAAACACGACGACGGATCAGGAGGCTCCTGAGGCCATGCGTAGTCTGTCCATTCATCCAGGATGTATGTAAATCGAACCGTCAGTGTAACTGGTGGTACTGGAGATACAGGGCATGCCTAGGATAAAAGAAACCAATCATTAAGAGTGCTGCCTAACCCTTTAAGTCCCAAAAGTGACCAAAAACTATTTTCGCCTCACAATATCAATACATAATCAGTAGGAAAGTTTATGAGCATTAATAAGATGATCACCCAAAGGAAAATGCTTTGATCATTTAACAAATTCTCTCAACTTATTCCTTAAGGAAGTGTAAGGACATCAGTATGGACAAATTCTATTTGGATATACTGTGGGGCTAAGGGGTTAAATGATTCACCCTGGGTTTGTTACCTTGTTGGAGTGGTAAAGTTCATGTCTCTCAATGATCTCAAGAGATATGCTGATTGGGAATTTTTCCCTTGTTATACTGGTGTACTTGTATTTAAATTCCGACCCTGCTCACCACTAGGGTTCCAGTAGCTCACTGGTTAGAACGTCCAAAATAGAACTCGAAGGGTTGTGAGTCCGATTCTCACCTGGAGCTCACAACATTTTTCTCAGCTTTCTGGTGTTTGAATTCTCCTTCTTCTTTAATATATTGGTCCAGACATGGTGGCCTTAAGTTGTAGGGGAAGACAAGAAGGGGAATGGGCAAATCAGATTGTACTCACTAATTTGTCCTTGAAGATTTCAAGCAGTCCAGCTAAATGCTGAAATTGACTTGGAATACGGCGAAGCTGGGAAATCTGAAATGCGGTGCGGAATCCTCCACCAATACAGAAACCATAGTAGATTTTTCTCCACTGCTGAAGAACATGAGCAAACATAGGCACTGTGCTGCAACAATGATAAATATATATTTTTTTAACATTGCTTTACTGCTACATATATGGCACACAGAAAATGTGGTGAGGGCATTGTTACTTTTTACTTTTGAAACTATTTTATTTCTACTGATTTCCTATTTGAGATATTATCAACCAGGAGCTCGAGCTGTAGATTGCATTTGCCGAAAAATTAACTCTAATTATTTATCCTTATGACTCTATCTTCCCCAACCCTACCCATGCTACATTTTGGGGTCTGTGCTGACTTCTACTAAAATTAACTCTAAGCCAGGACATTATTTTTTAACAGGCACTTTAGCTGTAGAATGAGGTTAGTATTTAGATATGCATGTAGTCTTATTCTTATATTCTTATTCTTCTTATTCTTATTCTTTATTCTTATAGTGTTAGTTTTTAGATGTTTATCTTCAGATTGTTTAAATTGGGCATGGAAGAATTCTGCCGGCCACATAGTACTATTAAAAAGGTAAAGGTACGCACAAGCCAAGGAGGCAGATATGACCACAGCTTGACGCTGTTTCTGTTAGCTTCAAGCACCTAAACTGAAGGATTATAGCTACTTCCCACTGGATGAGATGCTAGATGTAGTCCATCACAGGGTTACCTGCAGCATTATAATATTGCTAATTTACCCATTTAAATAGCTTTGTGGAGAGGCACAAAGAGGGGTTAGGTCTCCTGTCACTGGATGCAATGTGATGGCATGGCTAGAACCTCAGACCTACCCACAGATCCGAAGTTTGAGGTGTTAACCACTCAGCCACCACATCTCAATTGATTGATTGATTGATTGATTGATTTGTTTTCGTCACTTTACAGGTTTCATGTATAGTAGCACACAAACCTCTAAACGGACCAATCACAGAAAACTTACTTTAAGGTATTTCTTTCAGTTTAGAACAGAGACTGATGAAACAAAACAGGTTATTGTACTTGTACCTCAACAAAGATTGTTTTCAGAGCTTTTTTAACATCAACATTGAAGAAGGAAACAATAGTACATATCAGGAACTTCTCGCTTACCATTTTGTGTTAGTGGCTGCAATTACGACAGAGCTAAGAAGAAGGTGACATTTTGATTCATTATCTATGATTTCTGCATCTCCAGCAGGAGCAATCACGAGGAATTCTTTTAATCCATACCTAAAAGGAAATAAAAATTTCAGATGATCTGTAAGAACTTAGACTAAAGGCTCAACTCTCATCTCAGCCTATTATCACGCCAAAAGTTTGATTAGGGTGTGTTCAGAGCTGTGCTCTAGTATGACCTGACAGCCTGTGGCACCTTGCTTTTGCTATTGGGAAACTGGGAAGACAAATTATACATGAGGCACCCTGGATTTCAGAGCATTGGGTTCCCTAGAATTTTTTTTAGCGCAAGCTAGGCCTTGGCATTGAGCTTTCTGTTAATTCTCAGCAAATCGACAAGGTTTGGTGGCTCCAGATCTAGAACCCTCTGAGGGTGGGTCTCTGACTAGAAATTCTGATGGGGATTGGAGTCAAAGTCAAAATTTTTAACGTATGCTATCTGACTGGGTAAACAGAAGGGCTTATAATAATAAACTTTCCATGGAGCAAATTATATTTTGGTAATAAATTATAGTACCATCTGCTGAGGCAATGTGTTCTGGGAGGAAAATCAAATTCCATGTCAAACATCTCCTTCATTGCATCAGGTAAGCTATCTTCTAAATCTGAAAAAAAAATCATACTTAATATCTGACAGAAACACTCATAAACTTGCATGGACACTTATAACTATGAAAAATAATTTTTTTGTGCTAGTCTTTGATTTAATTTGAACTTTACCTTAAGACCTCTGTTGTTTCTTGTGTGCAAACATTGAAGGTACTAATTATTACATTGTAACTTAATGTTTTTGTTAGTTACATTAGATTTTTTTGCTGCTGTACACATGTAAATGCAGATTGGTTTAATTTTCTATCAGTTTACATTGCAAGTGCATGCAATCATGCAGTTATCATTAATATTTTATTATCACTGCCACAGCAGTATGAGTTTGATGGTTGTTAGGAAAAGGACAGGGTTTTTATCGGTGTCACCAAGTGAAGACCTCTCCACTGGCCAAAGCAGTTGAGACAAGTCGAGAAGGATTAACAGTGTAGAATCATGAACAAAATTTGACTTTTCCATTTACATTTTTGAGGGAAGGGACAAACTTGTTAAATTTTGGGCACCTGCTACTGTTAAAAAAAAAAACGTTTATTATTTTTTTTTATTAGATACCAGTTTTCTTGTTTGAAATTTTGAACTTGGTATCTGGCATGTTATTATGATTATGGTAACATTACTGAGAAAGGAATCTGACCAAAAATTCCACTAACCTTCAGTTTGTTTACTTTTGTTGATTGTCGTTCTCTTTTTTGTTCTTAGGTGGTGGTAGGACACAACAAAGTTGAAGGTGGCAAAAGATATTCTTTCAGAAATCACTCCCCATGTTCCTTCTCTTTGCTAAAAAGAAGCAGACTCAGTAAATAAAAATCTTACTTTATCCTTTTAAACGTAAATTCAAACCTAAAACATCATTCAATAATTCATCAAACAAGACAACTCTGACAGTCAGTTCCAATCATGACCTCTTAGAAACCATGAAGGAAGCAAACAATGAGCATGGTTTTGCCTAGAAGGTGATAGCGATGGGTTGGAGATGATTTCTTGACAAAAAAAAGTTTATCCAAAAGAATCAATTAATCTAAGAAAAACTGAGTGATTCTGCTCATTTTGTAGCAGTATAAAATAGAATAGCACTTCATTTTAAAGTGAACACACTTACATCTACTTCATCTTTTTTATTGGGAATGGGATTTAATTTGCTCTTCTCACCATTTCCTAAAAATCCTTTTCCCTGAAAAAAATATTATTAGTATAAATATCCAGAAGATAATACTGTACTATAAGCACTGTAGTTGATGGTGATAAAAGATGCAATAACATTGTTTATATTATGCTGTATAAGTAGTAGTGCTAGCTCAAAGGAAATTTAGGTTTTAGGAATTTAGCTGCTTTTTATCCATAATTTATTTATCATTCTGAGAGGGTTTAGTTTAGTGATAACGGAGCGCACCACACACAACGTAAGTGTAGCGGAGCACCATGGGTAATAAAAATTGGTTATCTAGCATTGAAGAAAGCTTGGTTCTGACAAAATCGTCGATACATATAGAGAATACTTCATGGAAAATGCTGGCGTACGGTATTTACGCACAAGTTGTTGACGTATCAGAAATCGAACAAGTGAGCGCAGCGATCGAGTAAGATTTCTGATACAAAAACAACGAGTGCGTAAATACCATACAAAGCACTTTCCATGTGGTATTGTGTTTATTATATACATACTGAGACATTCATCATTTCGGCGGCCTTTTTATTTTAAATCTTTCAAAAATGCTAAAATTTGCAACTACACACTTACCACAAAATGACAACGAAAACGAAGTGTCAGCTTTTTAGTAAAAACGTTAATTGTTAAAAACATAAATGACAGTAAGGATATGAGGTAATCCAAGAACTACAAGTAATCTTAAGTGTTTAATCTCAATTGCAATGCACAATTAAAAATGAGTGAATTCAAGTAAAATGGCCGGTTTCAATATAAGCTTTAGCTTAAATGAAAGGCAAAGTAGCTCCGACAAAAAGCACAACAAAAGCTTACGTCTCGTTCTGTTTATCCCTTTCCGTTGTTGTTTCGCCGGCTCTCTATCGTTTTCTTTATCGACAGTGAAGCAAACGATACTTTTCCACTCCATTTCCGAAATGTTTTTCACTTTTTTAGCGAGAAAAACTCTTTGAGTGAAACTATTCTCGTTGAATGTGTGCGAAGCGGCGCTGCAAGCTGCAATAAAAGGCGGGAATTTTGGCGCGAAACTCACACACCCCTGTGGCTTCTGATTGGACGTATCATTTTTCTCACTCGTGAAAAAACATCGTTCGCGATTCTGATTGGACGTATCATTTTTTTCACGTGTGAAAACCATCGTTCGCTCCTCTGATTGGCTAGAACTAATTTGCGTACGAAAATTTACGACATAGCTTTTTGGTGAGTATTTCTCAGTATGTATATAATAAAGGTATATACTTCATGCCAGTATGCCATATAGTCACCCATAAGGGAATGGGATTGAGAGTGATGGGCCACTATATGGCATACTGGCATGAAGTATATACCGATACATATGTATGTTCAGTCATTCATGTAAGCAGATGTGAAATGTCACACTTACTAGCTTGGAGTCCAGCTACAATCTGTGTTAAACTTGATATTTGAAATTCATGTTATAGTCAATTGACAGCTGTCAAAAAAGACATCCACTGACCAGTGTCACATGACTGTATTGTGGGCTAAGGTGTATAACTCATTGAGGTAAAGTGTTTTTTTTTAAATATCTCCACTGACCAGTTATTGGTTTCCAACTGATCTCAGGCTAAGGTCTATTTTTCAGAAGGAATTCAGTTTGCTTCTTGGTTACAGCAAACATTGAATTACTACAGGAAGACTTTTCTTAAAATATCCCACGAGAGCTTCACTTTTGGCCTGAGCTAAATCTATAGTTTATTTACTTCCTTAAAGTTACCTCTGTCGATGCTGATTTTCTATGGGGTCCATCTAACTTCCACTCAATGAGAAGATGCTCAAGTCTTGCAGAAAATCTGAAATTATTAAATTTAATTTTGCTCCAGTTAGAAGTCATGTTTAAGGCAAACAGCAAACAACATCACAATCAATTTGAGAAATTCTCAAAAAAGAGAATAAGCAGATAAACACAGCTGAAAGTCAAATAAACAACTATTCTTGCGGATGAAACTGGTGTGGATCCACTGATTTCTGTGTAGTTAAAGTTAACAGAAAACTGTGCACAAGTAAAGGTGAAACTTGGTCACATGGTACAATATCACATTTGCCAATTGCCACAAATGTGACTTTAAATCTCTCTCTAATCAATTTAATTTATAGCCTAATTTCTGGCTCACCATCCATGCGAGCACTATATTTCCTCGAATAATAGCTGTCCCTCAAATAATCATCCCCCCTCCCCCGACCCTTCTCGCCATCTTCTCTTTCGTTTATCCCCTCCCTGTCAAGTTGAAGTGGAGTCCGCTGTAATGTTTGTCATGTAATTTAACAGGTGAAATAAAGACATTTTATTTAGTTATTTATTTATTGAAAGGTAATCAGGAAACCAAATTTGGAGCACTAAAAGAGCCCATGTTCAGTTTATTTCATGTGATCATTTTTTCTAATCTAATGGGAAAATAAAACAAAATACTTAGGGCACAACTTCCAGTGAGCAATGTTTAAAATAATCACCTCCCGCAAATAATCACCCCTTTTTGTGCAAAACAAATAATAATTGCCGCTGGCTGTTATTCAAGGAAATATGGTATCCACCTGGAGAGATTTTAACATGCCTGTGAATACTTCTTCACTTTTGGAGAAGATAATACAGTCAACTCTCTCCAAGACGGACACCTTTGGGACCGGCACTAAGTGTCCGTCTTAGAGAGATGTCAGTCTTATAAAGAGTCAAATAAAGGGAATAAAAAAAGGCAGGGACCAACTCTAGGTGTCCGTTTTACAGAGGTGTCAGTCTTATAGAGGTGTCCGTTAAGAGAGAGTCAACTGTACACAATCATAAAATAACATGAACACTGCAAAAAATAAGAATAATAATTTATTATCTTTCTTTACATAGGCGGCAGAGCAGGGGATCAGGGGGGCTGGGCCCAACAAATAAAAATTTGGGGGGGGCCCATGTTTTGGTGCCAAAAATGTTTTTACCGATGTATTTGACATTACCTGTGACATCAGCGACTTCAGAGTGCATTTTCTGCCCTCAGACAACTCAAGAACTACCCAACAAGCACCATGAAGCAGGACTGCCTGAACAAGCTTGAACAACTGCCTACCATCAGATGCATTGTCCCAAATCGATTACAGACACACTAGACACTGTGAAGATTACCAAGGGTAGGGTAGGGTAGGGGTATGCGCATGACTGAGTGGAAGATAAGCCCCCCTCCAACCCCCCCCCCCCCTCTACTCCATCACGTTTCAAAACGCTCTGCTGCCTCTCCTTTTTTTGTAATGTCCAATGAAACATTTCACAGAGAAATTTCTAGTCGACACCACATAATTTTCCAAGAACAACAAATAAAATTCAACAACATTTCACAGAAATACGACCACAAGTTTCAACCAATCAACCTTATAAAAAATTAAAAAATTACAGACTGAAAATTACCTTTCCCACTCTGATGAGGTTGTAAAATCTGTTATTTCAAACACTTCATCGTCCTAAATTTTGTAAAAATAACGCAACACGATGAATTTTCAGCATTCTTTGTGGAGAATTATTAAAGTCGCAGAAAATGAATTATTTTAGGGCTTCATTAGAAAAAAGAGTTTTTCACTCACCTCGTCCGCTCCGTCCGCCATTTTTGTTTCCTGCTCTGAGCATGCGCTGTCTTTGCGAAAAGAAGAAAGGAATTCCAGCGCATTTTTGTAATTGTTGCTCTTTCTCCTGATAATGTCAATCGATTTTCTAAGTTTCCACATTAAAAATTTGTGACATCTTTGACATATTTTACTTGAAGTAAATAAGAACAATATTTAAAAGAATACGATTTTCAAACTTATTTTCATTGTGATAATTTCTTAATTTTGGTTTATGACGTCATAACTTGTTCCCAGGCCTTTGCATAACGGTAGAAGTACGTGCAGTAAACAAGAAACTCGTACTCGATGCGTGTGGCATTCGAGAAGCTAGAGATTTGATGTTTTCTACGGCTTATTTATAGCACTAAACAAGACATTGATGTCTTTAGTTCCTGTGGAATGGGTATTAGCCTTACACGAACGGCGTGGTCGCTATATAACTTTAGCAGACAACAACCAACGAGCCATCAGAGAAGGAGATACTTACGATCATGGAATGGTGTTTAGTGACAGACCACTGCATGTTGGTGAGGTTTTCCAGCTGAAAATTGAAGAATTAGAGTCAAAATGGGCGGGATCGCTGGTAAGAAATGATAAATGTTGCAGGGATGCTACTTTCGAGGACTGCCAACTACGTCGGAACGAAATAATTTTAAACTTACGAATTATCATTTACATGGAAACCTACTTCATTTCCTATCACGTACGTATGTTTTTGTGTGTGACACGATCGGCGTGAACGCTTATACATTTAAAAAGGCATTCCTTAACATTTCAAGCAACTTTGAAGGCGAAACGTTCTTAGTCTGCTTTGTACTGTTAGCACATTACTGCACGTACAGGATTAAAGCTCAAAATATTATTTTAAACAATCATCTGACGTAACAAAAACTTAATCTTACTTTGATGCAACTGCATGTAGCTCGTGTTAATGATCAACTATTGTGATGATATTAAGGTTAATATTGCAGTCACTGGCAACTGTAAGAAGAAAGAAAACAAGAGATAAAATGATAACAAATCCATAGAATTTTTATTGAAATTTGTTGCAGGTCAAATTTTCATTCTGGTGATTTTTTAAACCCAGGCCATATTGTTTTCTCCACCCCTGGTTTTCTCTATCAACCTAAGCTGTTTCTTTTTTGCCCAAGTGTTTCTTTAAGCATAACCCTAATCATAATAAAACAATATTTTTTAATTGGTAAGAAGAATTAGGCAGATCTTGAAGGGTGTGATCAGTCTCACTCTATGGCTTTCTCAGACAAACCCCTCTTTAATCCAATTGGATCTTGTGTACTTAAGGCACAAATATTGTTCAATATGATTCAATATTGTTCAATATTATTGGACAACACACAGTCAATATGTTGGCCAACATATCTCAATCAACATATGATCCTGGTTGGCTCAGTTGGGAGAGCGCTGGTCTGCTTAGTGGGAGGTCACGGGGTCGAACCCGGCTGGACCAACACTCAGGGTCTTTAAATAACTGAGAAGAAAGTGTTGCCTTTGTAATGACATCTGCAAACGGTTAGACTTTCTAGTCTTCTCAGATAAGGACAAAAAACTGTAGGTCATGTTTCACAGCACTTACACTTATCTGGTTCTTGTGGGATGTAAAAGAACCCACACCACTGTTCAAAAAGAGTAGGGGACGTATACCCCAGTGTTGTGGCCAACCTTCATACATCACATCATTCACATCATGGGTTGGGTGGGTACAGTAAGCGCCTTTGTATGCTGACGTCCGAGGTTACTGTTCACACGTTAAAATATATTGTAAGAGGGCACGTCTGTTATCCTCTCATCCACGACTCTTCATTCATTCATTCATCAGCCAGCTATTAGTCAAAATGTTGTCTTGTCAAAGTCGTGGTTGATATGTGGGTATGCCTTAGAAGGCGGAATGTTGGTCGAGATGGTGGACGTG
Source organism: Porites rus (assembly GCA_964035705.1). Classification (NCBI taxonomy): domain Eukaryota; kingdom Metazoa; phylum Cnidaria; class Anthozoa; order Scleractinia; family Poritidae; genus Porites; species Porites rus. The sequence goes on along the minus strand of OZ038005.1, from coordinate 15,764,988 downwards.
TCCTTTGCTTATCTGCCAAAATATTGATAGTCAACATGTTGACCAGTAATAATTATTAGTCCACATATCTACTGATAGGTGGCCGACATATAGCTGATACTTTACTGATACCTGGTTGACTCTTCTTCTGGGTATTATTATCTGTCTACTCATGTTCCTGTTATTTCTGTTGCTAAGCAATAATTGGTAAGGGACTTTGGCAGCTTTGACCAGTTAATGTAAGAGTATTGCATGGGTCTGCATAGCCTGCTGAGCAATTCTCAACCAACTTGCGGCTAAATGCTTGCTAAGCAGGCCAGCATCCATGCTTGTTTTTTGTTCAAACGTTACTCTGTATACCATAATGGTAGCATTGCATGCTACAGCACGTCACCAAATGAAAATACAAAATATACAAAAGTGGACTGATATACCACCTGTGTGTTGCCAACATCTCATTGTAACGTAACAGTAGCAGTATCAAACGAGTGTCCAGTGGCGTACCAACCAACCATGTATCAACAAATATGTTGGCCAGGTATTTGCAGTCATTTCAGCTAATATGTGGCTGTAATGTTGGCCAATATGTCTGCCAACATACTCATCAACATGAAGGCCAAGTATCTGCAGAGTGTAGCAGTATATATGATCAACTTAATACAATGAACTTTAAAAGGACACCTGACACCTCCATAAGATGACAATCCCCTTGAAGTGGACACTGTAGAGTTGGTGCCTGGCATTCTTCAGTCATTTTACCCAGTCTATCATACTATAGAAATGAATCTCTCCTTTGCCCCAAATTTCTAACTTGATACAAACTGTAGACTGCCCTTTGTTGTCCATTTCTTGGAGTTTTATTTTAAGAACATTTGAAATTATTGACTGGGTAAACAGCAGCATAGAGGTTATCTGTCAAGTTCATACACGGGTTTTAAAATGTTTTGAAGTAGGTGGCTATGACAATCGAGGGGCTGCTAGGCCTCTGAAGCTAGGGGGTCTAGAGTAGCTGGCGACATACAATCAAGTAGCGGGAAGAACTCCGGTGGTCGCTGGCTTGTTTTGAAACCACTGCATACATGCCAACTCTCCTAGATTATCTAGGAGTATCCTGGATACAGTGCAAATCTCCTAGTCTCTAAAATTGAGTTTTAAGTTTTTCTGTGCCTCAGTTTGGAACATAGTCTATTTTCCCCTAAAAATTCAATAGTTTTGTATCTCAAGTGGCATTTTTGCATGCATTTCTTTTCCATCAAGACTGCTCTGTCAAAACAGTGAATTCTAACAGTCTTTTACAACAATTAAGACTGCATTAATTTTAATGTCCTGAGCCACACCCATCTTATAATTTGGGGACTGGGTGGAACAGTCATGATTGATTAGTACAGTCTATCATTTATTAGTGGGGGGAGGGAAGGGGGGCTTATTAACTTTCTTCTCCTAAAAAGGGGTGCTAATATTATTAGAGAGGGGAGGGGGAGTTACACTGTATTTGAGAGGGGGGACCTAATAGAGGATTTATGGTAAGTAAAATAGATCCATGAATTTAATCCTTGTTTTTTTCATATATTTTCAGAGATTTGGGATCACAACCAGAAATCCCAACTGTCCTCACACAAGGATTGTGAGGGCTGCTACAGACTTATTCACCCCGGAGGGAAAGGACTATTGGATGCTATCGGGTACTCGAATTCACAATGGTGAAATGGAAAAAGAATATTCATTTAGCATTCATACACTTAAAAATAATGATCTTATTGGAGTTCAAGTGACTTGTGATGGAAACTTAAATTATTTTGTCAATGGAGTCAACCAAGGAACTGCAATGTCTGGTATACCTTCTAAAAAGGAAATTTTTGGTGTGTTTGATGTTTACGGTAGGACAAAGCAAGTCTCCATAAAATACTTTGGAGGTGTGTATATAATGAAATGTTTATGAAGTTAATAGCCTGTGAAAACAGCCAACATTTTTCAATTTCACTAATAGTTTCGGTGCAAAATGTCATCTGAGGAACAAATAGAGAAATGTCATACTGATGGCGTGTCACTACCCACATCCTTACTTCTGATTGGTCTTCCTAGCAAAATTTGCATCAAGCTATCAAAAGCACTACCCAGTTCTGGGTAGTGACACGTTATTATAATGGAATTCTAGGCCTATTCCTCAGACCTGATTTTGAGGTAAACTAGTGGTGGCGTCACAAGATGTTGGATGTTTTCTTTAATTGTGGCGGGATTAGCTTGGTTGGTAGAGTGTTTGACTGCAGAGCAGGAGGTCTTGGGTTCGATTCCCACAATACTTAGGGTCTTAAGAAAGGTACTGCCTTAATTTGCCCTACAAATGGCTTGACCTTCAAGTGGCTTGGATGACCATGTAAAATGGTGGTCCCATCTCCAGTAGCTGATGTAGAAATGGTGTCCCCTGTTAGTACTATTGTGCATACATTGACTCTCAAATAAAGTTCTTTTCTTAGGCTATCGGCTTAAGGACCTAAGATTTGAAGCAACCTTTAATTTTTAAGCCTTAATTTCATTACATCATCAAGAGTTGCTCAAGGGTTATTTATTTATGCTGTCCACTTGCCTATCATAATATTGGATATTGCTATTCACTTGATATTAAATCACTATCTAGCGAAACCTCAGCTAAAGCTTTTAAATGCATGTGGAGGAAACCAAGTCCTTCTGTCAGCTCTTGAAGGTCCTTTTACAGCCTAAAATGACAGATTTTCCTGCCCTTTCACATTACTTGAACTAATGAAATCCCCATACCCTTTTGTTGCCTCCACACATCCCCCCTTTGTTATAACTGTCGATTTGTGGTGTTCGTATTTCCCTTCTGTGGCATCTTAAACTGCTCAGTGTTATAATTTGCGTCAACATGATAATATAAAACTCTTTTAATATTGATCTATTCATTTCTACAGTGGGAACTTTAGAAGAACTCTGCAAGGCGGAAATTCTGAAATGGGTGAAAGATAAAGACAAATTAGATGAGTTACCTCTTCCACGGATTCTTACAGAATTTTTAAAAGAGTAGTATTGAATTAATAAACTGTACATACCTAGTTTTTACTAGATATTTATTGTATATTGCTAGGAGCAGCGTCTGGAAATGTAATAATGGATGTTCTTTAATGGGTTTATCAAGGTAAAATGTATGTGTTATTTTTTTTATTTCATAATAAGTTCTTTGAAGCTCCAGAATAGAGATATTTCATTTCTGAAAATAAAATGAATCTGAATTGGTTGTTTTCATGGGTTATGTTAAGCAGGCTCTTCCATTTGTCAGGTGTCATGTTAAACCCTTTAAAGTTCCAAGAGTGACCAAAAACAGTGTTCTCCTGACAACATCAATATACGGTCAAGAACAAATGTTATTAGAAGTAATCAAATGACGGTTAAGCAGGGCTGTCAACTCTACTGGATAATCCGGGAGACTACAGATTTTGAACTGTTTCTCCTGGTCTCCAGATTAGAGTCTTAAATCTCCCGCATAATTGTTGAAGTTTGCCATTTCTTGTAGATTTGACTTTCTGACAGTGAAATTTCAAATATTTTGCCTTATTTGAACTATTTTACTATTAACGTCAGACATTTCTTCACAAACTCCTGTATGCCATTGTAATATAAGTAATAATGTGATTGGTGGGAATTAAACCAATTAGGTCAAATGTTACAATTCCAACAACATCTTTTTCGCGCGTTTTTTTCACAAATGACGTCATGTACCGTGCATTATGACGTCATCTACCATCCCTTCCCCATCAATTCTCAATATTTGAAGACTTGAGGGGTTGACAGCCCTGCTTAAGAGAAAATGCGCTTATTGTTTAACAAATTCTCTCAACTTATTGTATGGGAAATGTATGGAGGTCAGTATGGAGAATGGGGTTTAAAGCCTTGAGAGGCTCCAGTTGATTCTGAGTTATCATTCCTTATTGTCTTTATTTTTGCAAAATACATCGGGTTCTTATTTAGTGAAAAAACCAAACTTCACGATTATCCAAACTTTTTCCTTGTCTCCATCCAAAGATATTATTTTCTTCTTTGGGCTTTGAAAAAATGCCTTTGAAACAGATATTTCTCCTTGTCAGAGGGCAAAAGTACTAGTCGCATCTATTGCAAATGACAAAGTGCATTCAGAGGAATGTTGAAACTTTGCGCCAAGCAATCCACGAGGGAACGCGCGTGCGAACGTCTTCTTTCGCGTACGTCTCTCGCAAAGACCTCGCGCGTGACAACCCTAAATCGCAAGTGTAACGGGTGCCATTTTAGCAAGTGTTCTAGCCAGTGTTGCGGGGTAATCTTCGTTTTAAACAGTTCGAAAGTAGTGATGATTTAGATCTCATTTACACTGATATCCTGACTCTTGATTGTCGTAACCATTAGCTCCAGTCCCGTATATGCCCTTTTGATTCGCCGAAGTGGAGACAAGCGCTAATCCGCCGCTTGCATACAAGCCAAGAAGGGGAGTTGTGTTTCGAGACCGCTTGAGTCGCTGCTTTGCCCGCAGCTCGTATTTTTTGACCTTGCACGTGACGATACTTTTCGTCACGTGCAAAGTGAAGCGAGGAGCGTGGAAATCGCTAGCGCGAGCAGGGAATGATAGGAAGGCTTTTACCCTTCCTGTCATACATACATACATTTTTTTTTATTTGGAGTCTCATACAATAAATAGTATATCAGCTATTTCCAAATAACTAAAATTACAAACAACAAAAATTCCTAACCATATTTCTCTCCCTTCGCCCCCCTCTTTCCCCTTTAATAAGTCTTGATCGCGAGAGCCTGAGAGCGAAGCAGGAGTGTTCATAAGTATTGCCATCCCTAGGCCAATATAATAACAGGGACCTTAAGATCCGAGGAAGGCGACGGCAGCGAAAACATTGCCTAAAAAGTCAATTCGCATTCATTTAATATTCATCGCGACAGTTCCAACTAACTTACTTTGTCAAATTTAGGCGAACCCTCCTGGAGCTGAATTCCTAAAAACCATAATAAGTTCAGAAAGAGAAAGAAACTTTCGCAGTAGCTTGTTTACTTCCTCCATAAAACGTGAAATTCGGCATTTTCACGTCGTAGTCGTGCTGTGACGGCAAAGAAATGTACAGAAAAGCGTGATGCACGTGTAAAGTTGTTGTTTTGCAAATCTTAACCTATTGTTTTTTTGACGTACCCGTTCCCGTTGGCGTCGCCGTCGTCCAGTAAGGTCCCTGATAGAGAGATTTAGAATTAAATTAACTGGAAAAACGGTGGACGAAGATCCTGCTAGTTGTAAACGTTGGATCTCTAGAAAAGAGATCTAATCAGCCAAAATATAAAGAACCAAGAACGAGAAGTCCAAATTAAAGACTACTGCAGAGCTGATTCAGAACAACGTGCATTGTTTTTTTATAACAATATTTCGGCTGGCCATACCAGCCGAAATCAGGTTTACAGATGTTACTGAACTTACGTAGCAATCACAATATTACATATGTAGAATGTCTCAATAAAAATTGTTTTAAAGGGAGAGGCGGAAATGACGTACAACACAAACACTTGAAAGGAAAAATACTAAGGATATGGATTACAATAAATCGTCACGGCGGTTTAGGCCATGAGGTTCAAGAGTCATGGCCTTATCTATCAAATGCAACTTCCTGGCCTTACGAACTGAGTCACGTGAATCCTCTCTTGATTTTCTCTAGTGGGATTAACTGCATGTCAGTATTATATATATATAATATTATAATATATATAATATATTTTATTATTATATATTATTATATGAGAATGGTTAGAGTGAGAGAGAAAGTGTTTAGAAACAGTAGTGGGTTTAGATTTAATGTTAGTTTTGTCGACTGTACGTCTGTGTCCATTAAATCTGTCCTTGAGACGTTTCTTAGTTTCACCAGAAACTCATAAGGGGTTGTTCAACCCCTTATGAGTTTCTGGTTTCACCTATATATTGTAAATTACAACGGTTACAGGGGTTCGGACAAATCTTTGGACAGACGAATTTTTACCTGGGAGTTAAAAGGCCCCAAGAGAAACATTGTTTATGCAAAATTTTGGGGTGACAGAAAAAGCGCATTATGTTATGTCATGGTATTTTCAGGAGTGGTCAATGACGTCCTGTCGGTCTTAAAACTCGCCCCAGTCTCCTCTCATAAAACGATCATTTGAATCGAAGGGCTTTGTCGTCTTGATGCAATGAAACAAGCCTAGTGATCCTCCCTTTTTTTTGGTGTTTTTTAAATCGTTAAAGGTAGAGGAAGGAGAAAAAAAGGGGTTATAGATGTTTTATTATCAGTAATAATAGCGTAGAACTCCTCTTTTTAGGGGAGTATGCAAGATTCACTTTACCGAAAATTAAAACGCTTATCAGACAATGATGAGCAATATATAATGTCAACTTTAATTTTGACGGGCACACAAAGAGATTACAAGCGTGGTGACCCCATCTTTTTATGGCCGTTTTTCAATTCCTAGAAATGGCTTTTATTTCAGATGTTTTTAATAATATTCTTCAAGGGAATTACCTTAGAACGGTTTACGATTAGAAGAGATGCCCGGCCACAAACAAGTTTTCTTTTTTATGTTGATTCTCCCTCGGCTTGCCTTGGAAACGTGTCAGACACTAACCATGGACACTGCATAGGGCAAAAACTATGGTAGGCGGAATGGTGCAAAATTCAACGAATCAAAATCACTACCAACATCAACAACCAATCTGCAGTTCAACATTTTTTTTTCTACATCAACGATAAAATCCGTCCAACTTCAACGATTAATATAATAATCAACATTCGAAATATGCTTAATTCAACAACTAGAGAAAATCAACATCAACAAAAATTCCTCTTTTCTTCAACGACGATTTGCCCCACATCCAACATCGGACATCGACTTCAACAACAAAACACGTTCAACAATTTGGGGACGAACGACTGGCTATGGTCGAGGGAGGTTGGGACCCAGAAATTCTAGGAAACAAACATGGCGGATGAAGAGGAGAGAATCAGGCGATGTGGCCGAGCGGAGTTAGAGCTAAATCTTATATCCAGGACTAGAAATTTAATTCATTCGGCGGCTTCGAGTTCTGTACCTGAATTGTATAATGTTTTTGCTGGCCAAACTGCACAAAGGAGCTCTTTCGGGTCGTCATCTCGACCGACTGTAAAAAGACAAAACATTCTTGGCCCGCTTCATGTGGTACTTTTACGGACAGAGACGCAGGGAGGAATTCAAAAAGGCTGTAGAGGGTGCTCTCAAGTTCTTTCCTGGAATAAAAATAGAACCCGAGCAAGAATTGTGTTTTCAAAGCCTCGTATACGTAGTTAAAAGGAAAGATGTTCTCGGAGTATGGAAAAGCCTCATATACCCGGCTTCTACCAAAACGGAGAAGTATTGTCGGAGTATTGGTTTCATAAGATCGGGACAAAGAAGACGATATCAGTGCTTCAGATATCTAAGATCTGATTTATAACGTCCTGCCGTTAAAAGCCGGGTATTGTTTATGCTGTTAATAAAATTAGAGCGAGGTAGCCATGTATTGAGAATAGCCCACAGCATCGCCTGCGTCCATTTATTCCCTAGCGCCTGCTACGCAGGCTACCGACAGCACCAAGGCTTTAGCTTGACTTTGCTTGTGGCAGTTACGATAGCGTACGTGATTGGAGTTCGTTCGCTTCCTCTTCCAATTTTTTTTTTCACTTTTGAAATGTGTTAAGCTCAAGCGGGCGCCATCATATTTCGCCAACGCGATTGACCTTTGCTATAGGCTCTCACTTCTTTCTTAACTGAACTTGTAACAGCTTTCACGAGCTGTCTGTCAAGTGGTGGAATTTGCTGCTGCTTGATAATTTTTCTAGGTATAGGTGTTTCACCATCGCACCTTCCTATTTATTCTTGCAGCTCCTTTCAACAGCCCAAGAAGACGAGAGATAACCAACAAACCTAAAGAAAAAAAATAGATTTTCCCTCGGACGATTCTCGACCTGATCTACATCAGCTTTTTAGCTGCCAGCCTCTCAGGAACCTGCTTATTAATGAGCGCCCGTTGTAACTCTGCAAACAAAAGCAATTTACAATTTTCCGGGCACACTTTTATTTACAAACAGAGTGTTGACGATCTTACACCAGCAAAATTCCTAAAACATGCTATAACTCCTCAAAAACGGCAGGTTTTCCATTGCAAGTATTCGAAAACTCCTCACTGGAGGTTTCAGAAAAAAGCGAAATCGTAGCAACACAAGCACCGGAGCTCTACCAGACAGTAAGGTGAGATTTATTTTAGGCGAGCTTTTTGAAGCTGACAACCCAATGACCGGAAATGATTTTGATTGGATGGTATCGAATCATGCTGTGTGGGGATGGAAGGCTCCAGTAAAAGCATCTGTGTCAGCCGTTTCTCTCCTTCAGCTCTCTCCATTTTTCGCTTCCATCTTTCCCCTTTCCCCCCAGAAACGCCTGATACCCCAGGCTTCAATTGGTAATAATCTAAGACTAACTGTTCCAAATCTCTAAAAAAGAAGTTCCACACGATACTTTGCATTTGGTTGGTAGTTCCGGCCGCATGTTTGTTTCCTGGGGCTCGTTTCTCGAAAGTCCCGATAATTAACGGACCTGTAAAGCAGTTTTGGTTTACATACAAGATAGAGGTTTCAATAGTCTTGCATCTAACATGATAAAACTATCAGTTAATGAAACAAAATGGAGTAGTTTGCTAGCCAGGACCCTCGCACTTATTCTTTACATTTCGATTTGAATATTTGATTTCGGGCCAGAAAAGTTACCGGGACTTTCGAGAAACGGGCCCCTGGTGTCTCTATTTCCCAGCATGCCCCGTGATTAGAATTTCTGGGTCCCAACCTCCCTCGACCATAGCCAGTCGTTCGTCCCCAAATTGTTGAACGTGTTTTGTTGTTGAAGTCGATGTCCAATGTTGGTTGTGAAGCAAATCGTCGTTGAAGAAAGAGGAATTTTTGTTGATGTTGATTTTCTCTGGTTGTTGAATTAGGTATATTTCGAATGTTGATTATTATATTAATCGTTGAAGTTGGATGGATTTTATTGTTGATGTAGAAAAAAAATGTTGAACTGCAGATTGGTTGTTGATGTTGGTAGTGATTTTGATTCGTTGAATTTTGCACCATTCCGCCTACCATAAAAAACTGCCATCCTTTATTTGCTAACTCCGATTTATAGCCTATTTAATTATCACTGACAGAATACAAAAAGAGTTCAAAATCTAAAAAAAAAAGAAAAAAAATAGAAAAAATTTATGAAGTTGCTGGTACTAACGATGTGTTTGACATACCCAGAATCTTAAACAACTAGTCACAGTTGCTAGTAGATTTGGATTATTAAAAAGAGGATGACAGTGTCTTGTCAGTCGATCACCTCAGAAATATCAGACTGGGCAAAATAAATTTTCTGTATAAATTTAAGTAAATTGTTGAATCTAAATAAACAAGGTTCTGTTACGGTCCATTTTATGGGATTATTTTCCATGATAGTTCAAAAAACAAATGTCGCATTCTCTATCAAAACCCGAAAAGTGTGTTGCATGTTTTGAAACATGTCTTTTCAAGTGAAAGGCCACCAGAGCTGTTTTTATCCGCGTGTGTGGTCACGCGACGGTCTTCATTTTTGTCTTAAAATGATCGCTGGTTTTTATAGAATCATAGACATGCTAAAAGTGAAAACAGACAAACTTTTACCGGGAGCCTACTCCTGCTTTTACTAAAAGTTTTAGTGGGGGTCAGACACATACAACGATCTCAACTACGTCAGCAGCAAACGGGGAGAAATTTTGCACAAAGAGGTCATTCGTGTGAATAATTTAAAGAGCTCTTATGATCTTGTTAATATTTTGATCGTGAATACGGATTTGTTTATTTTGAAAAGAAGGACCTCTGTGTGTTTGTAAGAAGATCCAAGCAGCAGGGGAGATCTCATTGGGACGGAATACAATACAGGCGGGGAAAACAGTTGGTTACAAGATCAGGACTTCTCGAATCACGATAGAGCCGCCCTGCCTGGTAACAAGAATCAAGTGCTTGATCTGAGAGGACGAAAAGAACGTGTAATTTTGGTTCACCTTAGAAGTTTAACTTTGAAACAAAAAAGTACTTAGAGCCTATTTATATTCCTTTTAATTTGTAGTTAGGCAAAGAAATAAACAATATTTTTAGCAGATAAAAAGATTACACTTACTTTTTGCGTTCATGCGCTGATCCAAAAAAAATATTCCTATTAGTTGTCACATGGGAGAATTGCAGCACCAATCAGCATTGAAGGTTTTCTCACCTTTGCAGTTGTGGCGGGTTTTATTCCGCTATACCGGTACCGATATCGCCGCTGAAAATGGCGAGGAAAAACTCGGGGAAACAAGGTTGGTGATATTTTGAATTGATGGAAAAGCTGACAGTTATTCCCGAAATTTAGAGAAATCGAAACCAGACTTTATTTTCCGCTTTTTCTAGGAAAGGATTTCTTCGACGGTAGAAACGGCGGTGTCATTGCAGACTTGAATTTCGCTCATCACCGAACTTCCTCAAATCCTAAATCACAAGTAAGTAAAGTTTGTTCGTTTGCTATCGGAAAAAATCGCTTAATCGTGAATTAATCTGGTTTAACTGATCGATGACAAAGGTATTTTTATTTTACACAACCCTGCAAAGATTGCCTTCATTCGCGAAGCTGTCCCCCTTCGAAGCAAAGATGACATAACCTTGGTCCTACAGACTTGCGACTACGACGTGGCTGCAGCGATTGCTTGTTTCACGAACGGTAAGTCTAGCTTATTCTTTCAACATGGCCTAGTTGGAAGCAGTAACCGCTCCTAAAATTGAAATTCTAGCTGAGTGTTTTGCTGAACGTCCCATATTGTGTCGTTCAAAGTTTCGAGTAATAAAATCACTGTGGACACAAATGTATCCCGTTTCTACGCACAGAAGAATGTCAAATTCCACCAAATATTCATCAACTTACATCTTTCCTTACTTTTTTTACCATACCAGGTGAAGCAGATAATCTCTTAAAGGAATGGAGAACCCAAGGGAAAAAGTCTAAGGTTTGAATTCTAAAACTTTTTTCCACTTTATTAACTTGGGTTTTTCGAGCCTTTAATTATCTGTCACGTCACGGAGATACGACGTTGATAGTTTGTATAAAATATTTAGACGGGTCACTTGATATTTAAACGTATTTCAAGGCGAAAATCTATACCCAGGAATATGAACCAATTTCATGCATTTGTGTTGAAAAATGCAGAAAACTTATAAGTTTTGAAATTATATACTTACTCTCTTAGTTAGAATTATAATGTTTGACGTTCCGAGAAGTGATCTGTTAACTCAACAACGGGAAAATTTGGCCGACTATTACTTTCTCGAAGAATTAAAGGTAAAATCTTGTCGCTTTCTGTATCATTATCAAGATCCACTGGAGTACATTTGTTTCACTTTATTATGCTAAATAGTCCTCATTTATCCATCTTTTTACGCAGGCTATTGCAATCGTAAAATATTCCAGAAACTTCCGGCTATGCTTATTGTCGGAGTAATTGACATGGGATTTTGCTAAGTAGTACGTTTCCCCGTACCATGAATCTGCATAAAATTATTGAAGGACGACTAAATTGCAATATGCTTTGTATGAATGAAGGTATAAAATGGAATAAGAAAATAAGAGCGTGATTCTTTGATACATTTTGAGAGGTTCGACATGCACGCCTTATTTCTACTACAACACCAAAGTTTTAATCCTTATTTTGTCTATTTATAATATTTCATTTATTTCTTTATTGTTGAGGAGAGGGGCATTCAAAAATTTTTCTATTTTTACCTAGGTGATAAACATAGGTGGTATTTTCAAATGAATTTTTATGATTCTTATACAACAGCACCTAACAGGAATACTAGAGTATACTCAACTGGAGCTGATATCCAAAAAAGTTTACATTATTGTGCAAATGAAGAATAAAATTTAGTACTTGTACGCAAAGTCACACAAAAAGATAAGCATAAAAATGACAATCAATTTAGCATTTTAGACAGGAATTGCCCTCCCAGAACATTAGGAAGACTATTTTAGAGCATCTAGATTTCAAAGTTTTCTGGTGACGGCTTTTCGCATATACTGCAACTGAATCCAATTCCATGTGCATGTCATGCTATAATATTAAACTTAAAATTTATGTTCAGACACATGCAAGGTAAAATGTAAAATGCCAGTGTTTTCTACATATGGTTTATTTCAAGAAGTTATCTACCAAAGTTAGCATTGATAATGCTTCATTAAGTTGGAAACTAAATTCAAAACCTTAATGACTTATTTGAAAATAGAAAAATATCGGGTAAAAACACCAAAAGTATAAGAAATCTCACAGTCTTTTTGAAGTTGTTTCTGATCTTTTTTTAATGTAAATTCTAATAAATATTATAAAAACTAAGCAGGGCAATAGAAGCTCTAAAAGCTTATTTTGAAAGCTGTGTTGATAGGTCAGTTTCATTATTCATGGGAAAAAAGCTTGTTAGAGTGCACCGATTATAAACAGCTGTCCTTTAGCAAATACTGCTATTAAAACAGGTGTATGTTCTATGATAAGCTGTGTTTATTCTTCAGTTATGTATCGTTATTATATCAATACAAAAGAATTTTCTTCTATGATTGGTTCTTAGCTTTCCGTACGCTTATTAAGGGAATAGGAAGTTAACAAGTCGATGCAAGAACAGGTTTAATTTATTGTTAGCAAGAGTTGAGATCATTTACCATCAACCCACTGCTTATAGAGAACCAATTTACAGACTCTGCTCCAAAACAGAGTGCATAAACCTGTTATTATTATTCTTCCCTACTGAGAAGGACCTCATGACTTATAAAGTAATCAAATTTTACATGAAATTTTCTTGTCATGCAAAACCTGTTTTATGGTTCTATGGACTTGTCTACTAGGAATGACTGTATATTTAGTTTTTACATCCCTGATATTAAAATAAATTTTACGAGATGAAAAAATGAGATAAATGAGATAAAAAAGTAAAAATTAATTGAAGGGCTTCATGCGAGAACATCCCCTGTAAAATTATGTTTTGTTTTGGACAACACCCGAAACTTTTATTTTCTCTAGTTCGTGCTTTGTTTTTGAGAAGTAGACAAAGGAAAGTCAGAATCAACCCAGGTTAAAAATTTTTAACCTGAATTCAATCTTGACCTGTAACACATATATGCCAAAAAATTAATTAAGTTTATTATGGAGCTCTCATGGGCTAGGCTAATCTGAAATTATGTTAATATAATACGTTTTAGTTAAAAATAACTTTAAACTTTCAACCTTTCAACCTGTCTAGCTCCTTACCCTAATTATAAGTCAGGAACAAAAAAGTGAACCTATCCTTAAGTTTTGATGGTTTTGTTAATTTTGTTTCTGACTTAATTATGATTAAGGTTGGGAGACAAAGGAAGTCCTGTTACAATCCATAGAGTGTATTTTGTTTATATTTATACAGTTACAGCAACCAAAAAATGATATTGTTATGCATGTGCAGCCAACTCTCTAAGAAGGACCCCTCTTGGACCAGCACTGTGTCTGTCTTAGAGAGATGTCCTTCTTATAGAGAGTCAACTATAAGGGGTAAAGAAAGGCAGGGACCAACTCTAGGCGTCCATTTTAGTGAGGTGTCTGTCTTACAGAGGGGTCCATTAAGAGAGAGTTAACTGTGTAATCAACTCCCTCTAAGACAGACACCTTTGGGACTGGCACTGTGTGTCCATCTTATAGAGAGTTAACTGAAAGGAGTAAAGAAAGGCATGGACCAACTCTAGGTGTCCATCTTAGTGAGGTGTTTGTCTTATAGGGCTGGCTGTACACATGAGATAGCTAAACCCCACTGACATCCTCATTTTAGATCTTTTAGCCTCTCACTTGCAAATTTGGTGGCCAAAATGTCTGCAGGCATTTTTTTTTTTTCGTAAAATTTGGAAGGAAATTTAGAGCCATTTTAACGTCATTGCTTGAGAAATCTTGTTTGAATTGTCCAGCAACAGGTTGGCATCCATGGTCTAAAAGCTTATTACAATGTTATTGGTCTTTGATTTAGACTTCTGGAAGTGATAGAGTACATCAAACATGTGGCTTCAAATTTTTTAATCATTACTGACTGCGTTTTGTTTCCAGAATGGTAACTCTTTTAAAAAGAAACAAAACAAGAAAAAACAAGCAAAACAAAGTGAACCTGATGCTGCTAAAGATGATCGTGTAGAAAAGGACAGTGAAAATACTGTACAGCCAATTCAGAATGGCCATGAAGGTACAGTTAATGTTGACAATCCATAGCATCTTGAAAGTATAATATCATTTCAAAAGTAAGTTGAGTTTGATCGTCCGGGTGAACATAGTCCCGAATAGGACTGTTGTTGTTGACAGTGACTGATGTTTCGACAACCTGAGCAGTAGTGATCTTCAGAGTCAAAGTGAGTTGTATCACGTCGGTTGATGGTATTATACTCTGGTTATTGATCTGATTGGTCAATTACGTCGCAGTGTTATTGGTCATCTGTCAGTTAAGCTGTGATGTTATTGGCTATGATATCGTTGTGTGCCATTTTATGTTGTTACTATGTACAAGAATCCACACTTATCTACTGTTGGGCCAATGAAAATTTGATTGTATTAAGGGGATGGTTATATTAGGTAGAAGTGACACATTGCCAATGCCTTGTCCAAACTATCTCTTGTAACAGCTTTTGATAAAAAGCATTATCTTGCGATATTATTCAAGACTATGCCATTGTAAAGAGCCTGTGCATGGCCCTAATAGCTTTAAATCTAACAATTGTCTTATAGATGATACTATCAAATCTGAAGAAGATACAAAAAAGCCAACACCGATTGCATCTATGACATTGGAGTGTCCATCCTCTACAAATTTGCTCCATCCACCCTCACCATCAAGTTCTGAGATATCCCTTCCTTCTTCAAACTCTGATACACCAACAGAAAGCACACAAGACCCTGAGCCTACACCCAACCATTCCACAGGAAGTCCTGGCAGTCCTAGTGTGGCTTCTGCTCCCGTGAAGTTTGAAAGAATGATGTCCACCGGTCCTGATGCACTAAAGAAGACTGTAAAGGACTTGCATCGTTCTAGTGTGTCTCTTCCAAGATTTCAGCTTCTTTTAGAAGAGGTAAAGGTTATTTTGACAAAAAAAAGCATTTTTACATTTTAATGGATAATAATCATGCTTAAAGTAAAGTTACAGAGAGAAAGTGTAGAAGAGAAAGTACAGAGAGAAAGTATAGAGAATATTTACTGCCAATTTATTACTGCTGAAACCATTTAACTCCTGGAGTGCATTGGGAAATTTGATTGTGGCTTTATGTCTGAGCAGTCACATTAGTAATCAAGACACAGAATTTTATCTCTTATCAGATCGATTTTTACCTTGCAACACAATTGAATAATATTATTCAAGTAACAGTTTTTGTAAAACTATGAAAGGTGTCATTATAACAGGGCTTCTGATATTTCGCGCGGTCGCAGATACGCGAAATTCCCCAAAACGCGAAATACTGCGAAATCCGCCAGAAATATTTCCAAATACATGTCGACAAAACATATTTAATACTTATCTTGGCTATTAGACCTGTTTTATTCATCCCAAACGTCCAAATTTTTATCTTGAAACTTCGTCAATGAGTAAACAACGTCCCAAAACTACCAGGAGTTTTTTAGAAGAATGTTGCGAAAAACTGGGCACTAACCATAATGTTAAGAATTTGGCCCTGACAATCCTTCGAAATTTGACTTTTTTCCGCTAAAATCCCGCGAAATCGGCCGATTTTTCTGCGAATTTTGGTGTTTCTCCTGCGAAAATCCCGCAAAATCGGCAGATTTTTCCACAAATTTTGACTTTTTCCTTGCAAAATCGGCTGATGTTTACGCGAATTTTGACTTTTTTCCCGCGAAAATGCCTCGAAATCGGCCAATTTTTCAGCGAAATTTTGCTCTTTTTTTTCGCGAAATATCAGAAGCCCTGTTATAAGTAGGTTGAGTATAATCATCTGGGTGAACGTAGCCCTGAATAGGACTTGACAGTTGTTGACAGTGACTGACGTACGTTGCGACAACCTGTGAGGTAGTCATCTCTGGTTATTGACATCTCTGGTCATTGACCTTGCAGATCAATAACCAGAGTTTAATACCATCAATTGACATGATACAACTCACTTTGGCTCTGAAGATGACTTGACTGCATAGGTTATTGAAATGTCAGTCACTGTCAACAACACTCCTATTCAGGACAGTACGTTCACACGGACAATCATACTCAACCTACTTACATGTATGAAATAGTTTCTGTGTTGGTATTTTGTGCAACCCACTAGCCTGTAAGATATGATTGCCAGAAGAAAATTAAATTTAAAATTTATAACCATTACAGGTAAATATGTACAGTGTGTGCTGAATCCTATACATACTTTATTTCAACAATCAACTGTTCCTTTTTAGGAGTGCGAGAATTCTTTTAAATCAATTGTTGAGACATTTAAAGAGCTAAGGCAAAGGTAAGATAGATTGGACAAGCTGTTAAACTAAAATGCTGCTCATCATCTAAGGTGAAACATTTGCAAATATTAGACTGGACATATATTTGACCAGATACCCTTTAAGTTGGAGGAACTGACAAGCTGTTGGACGTGCATGTGGACTAAATGAGACCATGTTAAAACACAGACAATATATATATTTTTAAATTTTTCGTGTGCAACCCCTAAACGAAACCTTCATGGCTAAATATGATGGCATTTTGCTCAGAACACCCTAAGTGAGACCAAAATCTAAAATTTACACCCTTAAGCGAGATGACGAGCATCCCCCCCTTTCATATGCGGATTCCCCTGCCCCCCCGGGTCTTGATGTCTGATCGCAAGAAGGATTCCAAAAGGGCGTGCAAATTTTACATGTTACTGTTATTTGCGCCTCTGGTCTGGTTACATCAAGGTTTTCCGTAAGTGTGTGTATTGTTCCCCTTTTCTCTGCTATCATTGGCTTCATAGGTTTGCTTGCTTTGGAAGTTTGTAATCAACATTGAAGGGAGAGAAGCAAAGACTTCAGCTCATGGTTTGAACAATGTCACACAGACTTCGGTTTAAAAGCAGAGAATGTTTGACTGGAAAATCACGATATTGTCTCTAGACATAACCCATTATTCAGGAAATGCACCACATTCTTAGCTATTGTAGTCCTTCTGGTACAAAAATAATATACTTTAGGCTCTTAATTCTGAATGGAATAAAATAGGGTGTTATCTGTTACCTGAAAAATTTTTCCTTGCTGATGTTTTTATCATCATTTTTTCTTAGTTTGAATGATAGAGAAGCTCAACTTCTTGCTCAAATAGAAGGGTTCAAGAAGCAAGCAGGTTAGTTTGTATGGTCAATGACATACATCGTTATGATGTTTATCTCTTTAGAGTGTGTCAAAGAGCTAGCTTCTGTTAAAAATTCTTTTAATTTGTCCTCGGCTGGAAAATAATAGAGGCAGGACTGTTATTTAGCGGCACTCTGAGGCACCAGCAGTGTGCAAAGAAAGTCGTGTCTGATAGGCTAGGGCTAATGGACTTTGCGATCTGTTCTTACTTTTTTGGGGGGAATTCTAATTACAAAGAATAATTCTTCTGTAATCTGCTGGTCATGATTTTTTACATGCTAGCTACAGCTTGCCATTTGGGCAAGCTGTGAGACTGACTATCTTTGCAACCTGCCGAAATGCCTTACTCTTGCCCTCTTGCCTCTGGGAAATGAGGTGATCATAGCTTTTGCACAATACTAATTTTGCTGGTGACTATAGTTTCATAGGTTTAGATTAAAGTGTTTGTACTAAATTGCAGTTGAGTTGTTGGAACAAAGACAAGAGAATGCTGCAGCGTTAAAGCTGAAATCAGTACGCGTGGGTGGGATGTCAGAAATGCAAGTTACACAGTTGAGAAATGAAATCAAGGTACTAGCACTACATGTTGATATTTATCAGAAATAATTATGACATTTTCCCAATAAAATCATAAACAAGACCCATTATGGCTGATAAAACTACTTAAGTTAGTGAAACTTCGATATTTTGAAGGTCTAAGTCCTCTGTCTAAGTCCTCAGTCTAAGGGCCTGACAAAATGTGTTTGCTATAATGAGGTTCGTTATATCAAGGTTCTTTTTCATATATTTTACTATTACTGGGGTATAGAAACATATATGGTTCATTATACCAAGACCTTTGTTATATAGTTGAAAATACAATGTGCAGAGGAGTATTTTTGATGAACTTCGAGGTGTTTCATCTGGTGATGAAACACTGTGTCGAATGCTTGATATTAGTTCTCAAACAAAATGATTTTAGAAGGTGAAATTAAGGATGCAAAAATGAGCAGTTTTTCATCTGATTTCCAAACACTCATTAAACATTAATTCCCTTTGTTTTTTCTTTATGAATTATTGATGAGTTTGAAAAGAGCGTATAGAAATCAGCACAACCTGCAGTTTACATGTAGTTAAGTAATCTGCTAACTATAGAAGTTTGAATCTGATTACATGTTACTGACACTGTTAGCAGTTACTGTCTCTGTTACGGGTCAAATTTGATTTCAGGTTAATTTTGATTTACCATGAAACCAAATTTGACCTATAACATCTCCACTAGTTCTATTCTGGGCTACATTATTACTTCAAACAGACATTATATCTAGTCTAATCATATTTGTCTAACAATCCTTCATTTATATTTGGGTGATCTTCAACTGCTGGCTACAGGTCAAAATTATAAAAAAGTTAAAAATTTTTAACCAAGGTTGAATTCTCAATTTTCTTTGTCTCGTAGCCCTAATTCATGAATAATAATGACAAAATAATAATAATATTAATATTACAATAATAGTACTATAAAAATATTACAACTGTAGGGCTATTTTAGAGACAAAGGAATTGAGAGTCAACCTACAGTGTAGGGCTAAAAATTTTAACCTGAATTTAATTCTGAACTATAACAGTGCCAATTTACAGTGAATTTTAGGACATTAATACTGTTCTGTAGTGCCTGTATGGTAACACTGATACATGTTATTATCTTTAGAATTTTGTCACGGAGCGGAAGATTGATGAAGAGTTAGCCAAAACAACTCGTTTTGTAGGAGAAAAGGATGAAATTTTGTCTATGATAAATAATTTTGGAAGAGGTAAGTCAAGTGTAATGCTGAGAAAGTTAAGTAAAAAGGATTTGGGATTTGATTTGAAATTGCCCCTCATTTTCTCCGGTTGCTTGATTGGAAATTACAAGCTTAAAGGATATATTAGCCTCCACACCACAGGTGGAACTAAATTTCTGGTTAAGCCCATCTGTGATACAGCTCCAAAATCCTTTTTCCTGAGCCCCTCCTGTGTATCAGGATTTGAGTATGGGACATGATTGGCCTGTTAAAAACGCCATTGTCGATTTGATAATCAGATTGAAAATGCATTCCTGGTAATTCGGTGAGTCCATTGCGGGCCAAGAAGAGGGACCTCGGTGCTTCTTCACAGATATTACTGAACAGGATTAGATTATAGGTATGTCTGCGGTGCAGGGTCAGATATTATAGGTAAAGGGAGAGCCGTCATTCAGGGCCGTAACCTGTAACACCTGTTATGGCTGAGCTCACTCGATGTTACAGGTGAGATTCCCATTTTTGGATATTTTAGGGTATTTAAAGAATACCCACAAAAATCCCAAATTTGGAAGAGTGAGACAAGTCCCTAGTTGTGACTTTTCTCACTTTGCCAAATTTGGGATTTTTGTGGGTATTCTTTAAATACCCTAAAATTTCCAATATTGGGAATCTGTTATTTTTTCCTGTGTGATCAAAGTGGAAAGCTAGAGATGACACTATAAATTTTTGTGAGATGTCACAGGTGAATCTAATGTTCGTCACATCTGCTTCAAAACTTAATGACAGCCCTGGGTAAAGGTGATATTTTTCCTCATTCTTAGTTAATTAAAATGTATTGTTCCCCTTTTGCAGTAATGCCAATCAAAAGCTGTTACAGTCCAGTGACATTAAACCCTCCTCCACTACCAGTGAAGAAAGAAGAAGAAAACAAGGCAAATAAGGAGAGAACAGATGCTGTTAAGCCAGTTATACCAGCAACAACATCAACAAGTACTGCCGCAATACCTACCATCTCCTTACAAACTGAGGATAAGTCAACATCCTCTCACAACACTCTCCAAGAGGTGGCAGAATTGCATGCCAGACTGCAAGAGGCTCTTCGACAACAGGTGAAGTGCTATGAAAAGGTGTAACATGGTTTATGTAATCTTACATTTTTCTTTCAGCAACATTAAACATCGTGCATTATTTATTATCACATAGGATGCCATGGACATTGCTGATCCAAGTAGTATGCATGATCGATGCATACCGTCATGTCGTTAAAGTGAACATCACCAACAATTATTGTCGTGGCATATTACGACCACTTATTATAGCTTTTAGCTTAGCTTGCCATGAGTCCTTCGTAGCTCCATGGTTATCCGACTGGTGTGTGGAAGGTCATAGGTTCAATTCCTGTCGGTGACTCAGATTTCTTTCTTTGTCCTACGCTGGTGACATGCTGATCGCATCTTTTTCTCATAATTATTTTCACTTTGTTAACTTAAAAAAATCGTGTCGAAAAGTTTGTGGCGGGGTGTGAAAATAAGCGCTCGCGTACGCTTATTTTCAACCGAAAATTGGCAGGGAATTGGGGGGTTGTCGCACGTAAAAGTCCCAGGAGTGAATGGGTTAAAACCGTCTTATGATATTACATCATACCTCTTTCTAATAGCTCTCGCTTTTGAAACCTTGTCCCATTACACACCCTAAAAATTACATATACTGTATAATAAGACTGATTGGACATGCCAGCTGCTTTAACCCTTTAAGTGCCAATAGTGACCAAAATCAATTTTCTCCTAACGATATCCATACATTGTCAAGAGATAAGGTTATAAGAACAAATAAAATGATCACCAAAGTGAAAATGCTTTGATATTTTATCAAATTCTTTCAACTCATTTTTTAAGGAAATGTATAGAGATCAGTTTGGAGAATTTGTATGTTGATATTTAGAGCTTAAAGGGTTAATAGATTTGTTCATTGCCTAGAGTGACTATTGTCTTGACTATCTTGTCTTATTTACAGGGTTTATCTTCCTCCAAGTCATCAGAAGGTGAGTTATTTTACATTTTACAACCAACAGCTTTTACAGTTTGACTTCTGTATTCCCAGCCAACTATAGACATTTTGTTTTATTAAAACCTTAAATGTTCTCAATCTTTAAATTTAAAGCTACTTTTTTAGTTTCATGTAATCAGATTGATCAATTTTGTTGATAGGTGGCCCCATTAATGACAGTAGCTACATTGTATTTTGATAAAGATTTTAAGAAATCCCCTAATTAAACTTTCCTTCATTGGTACTCTAAAAGAGGTTTCATTTAATTGGCTTTACCATTGGTTTTCATAATCAGACTGAAGTGTTATTGAAACTATCACAGTTTCACTGTTTTACAGGACTTTTATCTAGCAGCACCCAGTGACCCTGGGCACCTTCTTTTTGCTCATGGGCAGCCAAAAAGTCTTAATATTTTCATACCAATTTCGGGTTGGGCACCCTGGATTTAGACAGCCATGTTTTATGATATAGTTTAATGGTCACTCATATTTTTCAAGTATTTCCATTGCTTTTATGTTGCATCTCATGATGTTTCTATGCTATTTAACCTCTTGAAGCTTGCTGGTTTCTTATTCAGGTCAAAAGCCAAGATCTGACAACAGGAAAGGAAGGCCAAACTCAGCTCCCCACGCATCACCCCAAAATCAAGCACCATCACCAAGACCACACACCACGCACCCACCAAGTCAACAGCCAAGAAAAAGCCAAAATCCACAGCATAGAGAGTCCAGAGCAAGTGAGGCAAGGGGACCCCAGCAAGATGGTAAAGATAGAAACCAGTCAAACAGGAACCCCAGGAAAGATGATAAAGATAGTAACCAGTCAAACAGGAACCCCAGGAGAGGCAATCAACGTCGACAACCACACTCAAGAGATACCAGACAATGGAGTTCAAATGAAAGGAAAGAAACTCCCAAAGAAGCTGAACGTTCATCACAAATCTCTGAGGAAACCACACAACTGGAGAAAGAAAAGCATTCTCAAAGTGGTAATGAGGAAGTGCAGTCACAAAAATCTGATTCCACTAACAAAGAGCATGCACAGGCTCACCAGGCCAGAGAACAGAGGGATCATGGTGAAGACAGACCTCGAAACAGGAATAGAAGAAGAGGGGGACGAAGAGGTGCTGAAGGGGGCCAAAATGAGAGGGGGCCTTCAAGGGGGGTAACTGACAAAGGTAAAAATGGTCCTCCTGAAAAAGACCTATCTGAAAAAGGTCCTAGTGAGAAACAAAATCTTTCAACTGAAGGAAAGGAGACAGAGGGTGCGGAAGTAGGTAGTGATTCCCCTGCTGCAAAGAATACAGAAAGCAGCAGTGGTGTCTCTAAATTGCAGGACTTTTCAGTTGTTAATGGAAAAGAGACTGATACTGGTCGTACAAACTCATCAGAGTGTGTAAACAGTGAGAAAGCTCATGAAGGAGATACTTCAGTCAAGGAAGCACTTCCTCAAAGACCAGACAGGGGATCAAGACGAAGGGGCGCGCAGAGGGACAGAAAGGATGGACTACATCCCAGGCAGACACAAAATAAGAGCTTGAATGGAACCAAGCCGGTTGAAAACGGAATGGATCACAGTTCTGTAGTAGAAGATAGCAACATTCAGAATGGCTCTGAAGAACCAAAAGAGAGCCCACAAAATGAAAAATTGCCGGTTGCTGGGAAGGAAACTAAGATAAATGGCCAGACGCAACAAGATCATGATAAGGACTTTGATAAATCTTGTGTTCCGAAAGTAAATGGATACATTCCTGTTAAGGAAGTTAATGAGGTCAGTATAGATAGGTGACATTCTAGGAAATCTCTTACAAATAATGATGCTTTATTTATGAGCCACACCTCTTGTGAGGTGAAATTAATTTTGTTGTGCAGAAGATTCCTGCTCTCTTACTCTTTACTCTCAGAGTAATGTTTGCCTGATGTAAAAAAAAAAAAAAATGGAGAGGTGTCATTTTAATCAAAACACCTTTAAGATATATTAAACGTTGTATCCACTTTAAAAAGCATGAAAATCGGTACCAAAAGATAATGGGCAGTAGTTTTTATTTGAGTAATCAAACTATCTTTAAGGTTTCATCCACAGACTAGCAAGTTACAGATGGAAACCCCTTACAGAGCTTAATAAACAGTACCACAGGAAAGTACTGCTCAGTAGCTTTTATTGGAGTAGTGACAGTTAAGGATTTCATCAAGAATTCTAAAGTTAGGTCCACTTATAAGCATAATAAACAGCACCATAGCCTGGATAATACTACTCAGAAGCTTTCAGCTGAATGGTCACACTTTAAGATTTTATCTAGACTAGACGTTTATTTAGAACCAACTTACAGCTCAATAAATAGGTCTTTTTGTACAAAAAGAAGGTAATATAGACTTAAGACAACTTGGTTTCAAATAGTAGGAGACTACTGTTGTTGATTACTTATTGCCATTTCTTGGCTTTTTGATGATGAATTAACACATTTAATTAATTATTCCTAAAACTGAAATACAATTTAACATTTTATGTATATGAAAAATGTTAAGACACCTCAAAATGATAATATTATATATTATTTCTTCTTACTACTACTTTTTATGTGGTATTCATTGGGTTTTTCTAGATCCCTTAATAATGAAAAAGAGGGCATAATTTTGGGAAGGGAGGGTGGGGGGGCGAACCCTATTAAACAGGGTTCGTAAAGTCATGGAATTTTATAATTTCATTTTCATGGCCTGGAAAGTCATGGAATTTAATTGTCGGTCCTTGAAAGTCATGGAAAATTAAAGTTTTGTTTGGTAGATTAGTTACTGCAGATGACAAAGCGAGGATAAGGTAAGATAAAAAGGAGTAATTAAACAGTGCGAACGCCACGCATTTGGTTGGGTACCAGAGTTTGTTTCTGTTGATCTGTTTGAGGTAAACAATATGTTGAAACATGTAAAGTTTTGAAAATTTTCGAAAATGACAGCTAAACCTAATGTCATGGAAAACTAGAAAAGGTCATGCAAAAAGCTCATGGAAAGTCATTGACTTTGAAGAACTCAAAAGAGTACGAACCCTCTTGGAACTCTTTAATATTGTAGACATCATTTAATTGGTTGCACAGGCTTTGTATTATATACCTGCCAACTTGCATCACTTAAGACGTAATCTTAAACAACAAGGACAATTTCTCATGACAAACTGGATGAATATTTCTCTTTTACACATATAACATTTGGTAATGAAAATTCAGTTCAATTTTCCGCAAATTTTCCAAAAAGGCGCTTGATGTTGACTTTGTGTCCTAACTGTATGACAGCACACTAAAATTGTCGCCTTTTAAACAGCTTCAGAAGTGCTCAAATGTCGTCAGAACATCTTCAAACATTTTTGAAAACATTCGGAAGTCTTTGGAAAATTGTCGGAAATCGCTGGAACGTTTTCGGAAATCCTGGTAATGACGACAAAAATCTCTTGCATTTGAATCGGAAAAAGTTGGCAGGTATAGTATTACCAAAGTTGCATGGCATCTATACAGCTCTATGCTGTTACATGCTGAAGTGTTGCCTTTTCAGAGGGAAGGAGTTAAGGTTTTAATAAATTTGTGCAATGTTATTCACCAAGTTCCTTGTTATTTGCATTTCTGTGAACCCCATGAACCTTAACCCTTTAAACCTTAGATTCATCTAGTGTGCTCATATCCTTAATTCTCATGATCACTCTGTTTTATTAAGCAGTGATATTACAAGGAGAAATTTGACGCTGATCACTCTTAAGGCTTAAAGGGTTAATATTGGCATAGATTGTGATCTCTATAGGTACAGTAAAACCCCGAATATAAGAACCTGGATTTTTTAATTTAGCCTTAACAGGTTCTTGTATGAATGGTACTTAAAGCAAATTTAGACTACCAAGGTTCTTAAAATAGGTCCTTATATTTTCATATGAATTTCATTCAAGTATATTATAAGTATCATCTCATAATACAATATAAATCATTTATACCATACAGTAATGCCTAAAGGCAGTTCAGTGCAGGTATGTCCTTAACCCTTTAAGCCCCAATATCCACAAACAAATTCTCCAAACTGATCTCTATACATTTCCTTACAGAATTAGTTGGGAGAAACTGATAAAAGATCAGAGATTTTTCTCTTTGTAATCAGTTGATTAATTCTCATAGATGTTGCACTTGACAATCTATGGATATTGTTAGGAGAAAATTGATGTTGGTCACTATTGGGACTTAAAGGGTTAACAAAACATAACAAACAAACTCATAGTCAGTTCTCTGAAATGCCATTTCAAGGTTGATACACTTTTACAGCAACTCCACTGATGAGAAGATAACTTAAAATTTTAGCCTTAATAGGTTCTTATGTGGAGGGGGCTTCAACTGAAAATTTTAGCCTAACAGGTTCTTAAAACCCAGGTTCTTATTAAGCTCGATTTCCGCCGTCTCCTGGGTCCGGGCTCATTTTCCCAAACAGCGGCTGGTAATCGAGCCTAAGTTCTTATACGCAGGGTTTTACTGTAGTGATTCTCATGTCATGTAAGGAATCCCAAGACAGGCTTGGATTCTGGATTCCATGCCATGGATTCCAGATTCCAGGTGCTGGATTCCAGATTCTTTGGCAGTGGAACTTGGATTTCAAACTCCAGTCGTTGGTGGGACTCAGGATACCTTGAGCTGTATTCTGGATTCTAAAGCCCTGGATTTCGGATTCCGCAAGTAAAATTTCCCAGATTCCAGATTCCACAAGCAAAAATTTCCGTATTCCAGAATCCACATTCTCTTACTTGGGTTGAAGTATCTTGTGTTGTAACAAGGAGGATTATGATTCTGATTACCATCAGGACTTTCAGGGCCAAATATTTAAACAATTAAAGTCTAGCTTAAGATGCGGTTTAACGATTCTTTGAACCTCCAGATCTCTTCTTTGGTGGGTTGTTTTAAGAAGATACATTCTTTTCTAGTCTTGTCTATATGCTTTCATAAAACTGTTCACAATAAATTATGTTTCGATAAAATTGTTGGGCAAATTGAAAATGACTTAGAATGTGGTTTTGTTAAACACTGGCTAAGCTACGTTGAATATTTGGCCCTAAGGGTAAACACAATACACCTTTTTACCTTGTATGTTTTGTTTTCCCAATTCAGACCATGTGATGATCTCCAGGGAATTTGCCTTTTGTCTTGTCATTAATTATGCATACATAGGCACATGGATGCACATGCATAAGACGAAATTTGAAAAAAACGGTTCTCTGGGATACCATCACGTGGTCTGAAATGGGAAAACAAAACTTGCAAGCTTAAAACGTCTTTAAACTAGCTGAAGGAAATTCAGATTTGTTGTGCCTGTCTACCAAAGTTTACAGTCAGTTGTGAAGAATGAAAGATTAAAAATTACAATATTTTAATGCATCACTTTAGTCTAACTTAGGATATCACAAACTACACAGAAAAGTTAAATGGAAAAGCTGTGTTAAAATTTAGGTGGTAGCCAATGGCAGGTACAAAATGTACGTCACAGGTCACAAGTGCAGGTTAGAGTACAGTCACCGTGCTACGGTGGATAAACAACACAGGGGGAGATCTAGGAGGAGGGTGCAGGGGGTGCGCACCCCCCTCCCCCTCCCTGAGATGACCTGCGGTTTTTTAATACAACTGGTATTCTGCAAAAAAAAAAAAACTATGTGGTTTATTGGTGTTGAAGTAGAGCAAGAGACGAGTGCACCCGCTCCTAAAAATAATTCTGGATCCGCCCCTGCAACAATCAGAATGAGTGTCTTTTAGACCTAATCACAATCCAAACTAGAGTTTTAGTTTGATGGGAAACTACTTATCCCTGTTATTTAATAATAGACTAGTGACCTACACTGGTGACCTGTGTTCTGTACCTGCCAAGCAGTGAAAGCTGTGGTTTTTGGCAGCGGACCTGCAACAAGATTGGAAGCAGGTCAAATTGAAACTTTCTCTCATGTCAAACTTTTTGGCTTTACCATTCACAAACATCCCTTATGGCTTCACTTCTCGCTTTTTGTGGCGGCTCTACTACCATGAAATTACCGTACAAATGCGTGAATTTTCTGAAAAAGTCAAATTTTGCATAAGTAGGCACCCTTAAAATCGGAGAAAGTGTCAACCTAGGGATGCTAGATCCACTGATTAGGAGGGAGAGGGGGTCCTGCCTCCCTTAATGACGTCATCAGAGCATAGATTCAAATTCTCCAGACCAATATACATACAATTTGATAAAAGATCAAACTATTTTGCCTTCGATGATCATTTTGTTTTTTAAATTCTCATAACTTTTTGGCCTGAAAATGTATGAATATTACTCACTCAACCTCTTCATCTCAGGTGGGAGGAGCATTGTTAAGAGAAAATTGATGTTGGTCGCTCTTAGGACTTGAAAGGTCAAAATCAGAGAGCATTGCTTTATATTGTCGCTTGATGGGCCTTTTTCCATAGTTGATTGTTCATATATAAATATAGAGGTTATTCTATTTACAGTGGCAAATAAAGTTGCCTACAAACCATCTCTTATTTGCTCAATAAAATGGTTTGAAAGTCTTTTATGTTTCCTTATTAATTTGAAAATCCCCGCGCATTTTAGAACTTTTCAACAAGTTGTCCTTTATTTTCCTTTGGGACTAAAAGAGCCACAGTGTTGACTAGTTGCCCGCTCGAGTATTTCACGTACTGTCCTGGACAAAGGACCTCCCCAGCTGGAAACGCCTTCCCTACACCACGCTACACCCCTAGATCCGGTGAATCAATTTAGGTAAATGCGAAACTGCCCACCTACCCCTCCCCTAACCCAACATTTTGCCCCAAGTGAGACGCAAATGTTAAATGCGTTGAGCAAGAGCCCATATGTTGAGTTAGGGGAGGGGTAGCTCGGTAGGTGAGCAGTTTCCCATGAACCTAAATTGATCCGATCCGGTCGCTAATTACAACTCAAGATTAAGCGCAGTTTTTCTGCTGCTCTTCGACAAGGCTCCTTGATGGGGCTGAAAGGGTAAAAAAGGGACTAGGGAGGGGAAAAGAGCAGCTCTCCACTCCCCCAATTCAGCTCCTTCAGTCCGGTTAAGAGTCTAATGACAGGCCCCTAGGCCGGGTTGCTCAAAGCTAGGTTAAGATAACCCAGGGTTAGTGCGAAATCTTAACTCAGACATAAAAGCTTAAAAGGCAAATTCAGTTTAATTCTTTTCGTCCACAATTTGATGATTGGATACGCTATATAGAGAATAGCAAAACTTATCCGAGGGAATGCTTTTAAACAAAGGAAAAAGAAACCTAGATTAAAATTCAACCCCGCGTTAGCGCTAATCGGCCTTTGAGGACTTCGAGCGGTGGACTAGTATTGTTTTTTTCACAAAGTGTCGTATGGACGAGAACGGGAGTTTTTGAGAATTAGACATACTTTTTTTTAGCACAAAATTAAGCTAGACGCTAAAATGAACAGCCGAGCGCCATAGCATTTTTGCGAATAAACATATTTCGATATTAAGTAAAATGTACTTTTTAAAGACGCAACAAAAACACCAACTTTTTTTAGCGGCCCATTAACGGTCGCCTGCTTTTTTTCTCAATTTTCTTTTATTGAGGACTGTCACATTCTAATCACGAACGTATTGCGTGCCTAAGTTATGACCGAGTGCAGCCTGGAAGCCAATCCCTGCCAGCTACATACGGGACATGACGCCCTCTGAGGTCCTCTTTTCGTCCTCCATGTTTCTAGGTTGGTTACAGAAGTAGTAGAAAGAAATCGTGAATTATCTCTTTCTTGCTTGGCCATCGATTCTAACTACTCTTTGCATGTCCTTCTCTTTATAACAGTGAACTAGAGGACTTCATCATGAGAGACAAGGTGAGCATTTTTTCTTATGAAATTTGTTTTTATGGTAGCACAAAAGACGTCTGCATCAAGCTCACACGAGGCTTCCAATTTCTCTGCTTATTCTAATGCCATCTTTCCTTATTTTTCTTTCTTGTTTCAGTGGAGGAAAAAGCGTATGAGAAGGTGGGTAATGTTTTCACCTTTCAGATTTATAAATTTGTAAAAGACATTCTTCATACATGGCACGTTTCAACAACTACAGCACTTACAATTTCTAAAGCTTACCTGATAGACACATTTTGAAAAGTTAGTAAGAAGTTTCAATTAGGGAATGCCCATTCTAAAGGTTATTTCCTGGGAATATTATTTACACAGTGCTTTCACTGTATGTTCACTGTATTTATAATTTGCAACAACATCTTCATCCCCGTTGTTTGTAAATCTATAAAGACTGAAGTGCCCGTTCTCATTTATGGTCAAAAGAAGCATAAACTGTATTTTCCTTGAGACATCACACCTGTAATGAAAATTAAAGTTATTGCAGCAGCCCTGTGGTCCCATGTGACCTGTGTAGCATGCATTGAAACTGGTTGTTGTTTGTGTATAAAGCTTAAAACAAACAGAAAAATTGAAAATGAAGCTGCTACATCTTTGAGCATGTTGTGAACAGAAACAGAAACCATGGAAATACTGCCCCTGGCCTGTGATGAGGCCTTTTAGTCTTGTCAATCCATTTCGTCATGGTTCACATTGTTTTAAATCAAGTGATAATTTCCAAAATTGTGTGGTTACAGGGCTGTCAACCCCCCACGTCTTCAAATATTGAGAAATGATAGGGTACTTATGATAGGTGACGTGATAATGCATGTTACATAACATCAGTTGTGCAAGACATTTGGTGATCTTTCGAGATTAATTGTCACAAATTTGTGATGACACAAAATGCACGAAAACAATGTTGGTGGTGTTGTGACATTTCACCTGATTGGTTTGCTTCCCACCAATCACATCATCATATTACAATGGCATACCAGAGTTTCTGAGGAAACGGTTGATTTAAACATTAAAATAGCTCAAACAAAGCAAAATATTTGAAGTTTCGTAACGTCGACTTGAGTCTACTGAAGAAATGATTATGCGGGAGAGTTGACGGCACTGGGTTATTGTCTCTGGATAGTGATAGTGATTAATTTGGGAAAGTTTACACAGTGAAACTCTTCTCATCCCCTGACATGCAGATGTAAAGTTTAGGTATTCTGCATTCTTAACCATCCTTGCAAACAAAATGATAGAGCCCTTTTAGCAATTTCTTCACACACTCTCGGGGTTTCAGTAAGCACCAATGACAGACGAAACGCGTCGGCTACTTTGCTCAGAGAAGTCGGCCACTCTTTTTCCTCAAAGAAGAAGCAACTAGTTTAAATAATGTAACAAAAATAGAATTTGTTCACGTGCAAATGTACGTAACTTGATAATTATTATCATGATTTGTTCATTGCTTGTAAGAGTTGATTGTGTGGCCGATAAATCAAAATTTGACTTGAAGTTTTAGCCAAATTTTCTTGAATGGAAAACATGCTCTTTTCTACTCAGTCTAGTCCCCTGAACGCTAAGATCGCTTTGAAATTTTAAAATTTTCTTAGGGAGCATGCCCCCAGACACCCCTGGAAAAAGTGGACAACCAGCCCCTTGTTGATACAGTCGTTTACTGTATTTAAACCTGCTGGCTACATCAATTTTTATTGAAAACCCTGCACTCTACATGCTTGCCTGTGGATTATCTGGGAAAATTAATTGCCAAAAAATTAATTATGTTCTTTTGTAAAATCTGGACACATAGTCTTTTAGCATGTGAGGTTTGCTTTTCAGCCTCAGGCAAAGGTTACTGTCAATAGATATGGTTCAGTAACTATTACAACTATTGGTAGGAATCTTCTTGCCAAGAGTTTGCATGCTTATACTACCACATGAGAAATATCTGCGATTTGATTGGCTTCGAGCAGTGGTATTTCAGCTTAATTTGAAATACCTATGTGTGAAAATTACAAAACCTTTGCGGGTAGGGGTGTAAACAAATAATAGCATGATTTGTGCGTGATATTTGGCATCTTGTGATATTTCAAAATTGTCTCAAATTTCACTTTCCTGACGGTTCGTGAAATTTCAAATAAAAGATGTGAAGTATCACTTGTGGTATTTATGCCAAATATCACTACAAATCATGCTATTACCTATACAAATGTCATAATGAAATTACCATACAAGGTTTTGAAATTTTTCAAATATCAGTTGTTTTGAATTTATGCAAAATATTTTACTTTGTTTTGAAAAAGACTTTATTCAAGGAAGTTCATGTCATCATAAGCTCTAAGCATTTGTTGTTTGTCTGTAAACAGACTGAAGCGCAAAAGAAGAAAGATGCGTGCCAGATCTAAGTAGAGTGCATCTGACATTGGGATGACTCCTGGGACCTTTGGTTTGACTAGCACACCAGATCAAACATGATGGCTATGAACCTGTGGCACCTGAAACTGATCTTGAATTATTGTTCTTCACAAAGTTGACAACTTTCTCCTGGGTGGAAATATTTAATTCAGCTCAACTGCAAAACGA
Organism: Porites rus; assembly: GCA_964035705.1. Lineage (NCBI taxonomy): Eukaryota > Metazoa > Cnidaria > Anthozoa > Scleractinia > Poritidae > Porites > Porites rus. The sequence goes on along the minus strand of OZ038005.1, from coordinate 15,733,347 downwards.
ACGATGTCAGAATTTGTTGAAGGTTTCAGGATCAGCCAGTTTTATTCCAAAGGATACAATGGCCTGACAACTTCTGAAAAACTGGGTCTTCATCAAAGGAAACAGTAGTTCAACAACTGTCATCCCTGAGTCAATGTAGTGATCCTGTTGTAGGAGTCTTGATATTAAAAAAATTGCTTTTTGCTCACTTCTTGGAGTACCTCTCAATTGCACATATTGGTTTTGAAAGGGGGTATTGTTATGGCAGTCCAGTCTTGTGATATTTAATCTTGAAAAACTGTTAGCTGTTAGCCAGAGCAGTTTTTGAAGCCTTCTTGTACTTCAATCTTTTATTTGCCTATGCATGCCTTCTTTTGTGCTGGTTGTATTATTTGCCCTTGAGTGCTACTGTTATAAACAGTAATAATTATTATTGGACAAAGTTTGGTGATATGCAGAATAATCAAGGTCAAGGTAAGTGTTATCAGCTGAACCAAAGGCCGATGCTGATAACACTTACTGAGACCTTGATTATTCAGGATTATCACAAAAACCGAATCTAAAATTGTTTTGAAGAAAGTAACGACAAACACACTGTCGTAAAGAACCTGAATTGATGTTGTTATTGGAAATCATGGATTGCACGGGAAACCTACAGATTAGTCAGTTATGTGCTAGCAGATAACTAGCTGATCTGTAGGTTGCCCTGGTTTCCAAAATTAGCTGTAGGCTCTTAACCAATCAGAAGACAGATAGTCGAGTACAATGTAAAATAGAAGCGGTTATCAGTACGTCGCAAGCCCAGTTTGGTGACCAGTTCATACATGTAGGTCCTAGTGGCTGAATTTGGGTAAATTTTCATGACACACCTCCCTTTATATTATTTTGGCTCATGCATTGTTGCATTTTTTGGAGTGTACAAAATCATTATGGTGGAGCAATGCGGTCACCCTTCCTCCTGGCTGGGCGGGTCACTCTTCAAGCGAGGCCAACTCTTTGTATCTCACTTACTAAACAGTTCACCACATTTTGTAAGGAAATGTCCCTTCTACCCATGACAACTTGTCTCCATATAAATGGGGCCTTGGGAAAAGAGTAGCTGCTTGGGTCTCACTTAGCTGCATCACAACCTTGCATCAACTGAACTAAACAACCGTCAGATAGCCTGAGAAAACAGCTGACTTTTTTCAACACCACCACTGGTTTCCCTGTGAAATGACGTCTGAGAAATGACTGCAGAAATTTCATACTGATGAGGTGCCAATACCTAGTTCTGGGTAGTGCTTCTGATTGGTCGTGTGCCGAGGGAAAATTGCAATCGGAAGCACTACTCAGATCTGGGTAGTGACACACGACATCGCCAGTATGAAATTTCTGCAGTCATTTCCAAACGTCATTTTGCGGAGAAACCAGTGTTGGCGTCCCCAAATTTTGGCTGCTTTCTCAAGCCACCATTGAGATTGTTGTCACAAATCAAAATCTTGACGATAGAAGCCAAGGAAAAGGTCTCAACTTACACTGGATTCCACAACACTAGACAACTTGGGTTGACTACCATGCACAAAACTCAGTTTAATTTTTAAAGTTTCAAAGTCTGTTGGTTAAACAACTGACGGCAAAGAACGTACAATAATGAACAAAAGCTACAACCAAAAGTTACGTTGTACTTAAGTCTGGTTTAAAGCAGCAGCAAGCTAATCATAAGTACCTTTTGTTACCTAATTAACAAGCATAATTCATAACACTTGACCTGCGCCATTCTAAAGCAGCTCTGTGACTGGTCTGCTATGAGCACCTCTGTTTCGAATGTTTGCCCTTCCTCAGCAGGACAAGGCAAGGGCCCGAAACCTGGGCGGATATACGTTTATGGGCCCTGCTCCAAACATCAGCTTTTAAAGATTCTTCTCGGTGGTGACTTGATTTTATAAACTCGATGAATGAAACTTTTTTTTGTGAGTTGGTCTCTCTCACCGATGCAGCACCAGAGATTGTGTTGAAACTATAAATTCTTTCAACCACATAGTCATTTTAAATTGAGCCAAAGAATCACAGAGATGCACATTTTCATGCGCATTTTATGAGGAAAAACTCGATAACCAACCAAAGAGCCGCTTTGGATTTGTGCAGGGCATCGCCTGAATGCATTTTCTTAGTCATTTGGTCTAAAATAAAAAGGCATAACACCGTTTATATAAGCCGTTCACAAAAGTGTTGATCACTGGTTGATGCACACACGCGCGAGTCCAACTGGTCTCGATTTCCTCGATCGTTCCAGCAGTCTGCGCTAGGTCCGTGCGTGATTTAATGCCTGTTGCCGAAATGAAGGAATGTTCATGTCTCCCCGCATTGCTGAAGTCCATTATTAAACTCTCCACCTGGCGGACATTTGCGTATGTACCGACTCAGTCTTGCAAAAAACGCAGTTATAGGCCACTTCCGAGTTCCAAAAACCCTCACTTTCAAAATGAGGCCAAGTGCATCACTTTTCTTGTGAAAATGAGTGTTATTGGCATAAATGATTTCCATATCAAAGGATGAGCACTTAACCTCGTTTTTATACGGAGGTAACTCGGAAATTAAATGACCTATTGCGAACTACAAACCTTGAATTACCTTTATTAAAATGCCTACAAAATTTCCTATGACATTATGCAATATACGTAGCTAAGAAATATTGTATAGTAATGAACAAGTTTCAAAATGTCGAAGCTTCAACTCATAGGCTAAGTGGGGTGCAAGATTTTATTTTGTTCTTTGCTTTTTTTCCTTTCTAATTTCTCTCAGACATGAACTGAGCCTGAAAGCTGAAGCAAAAGACACTGCAAATTCCAACTATAAAATGGAAACAAACTTTATCGTAGTGCTGGTTGTACATCACAACCGGCTGTGAGGCTTACTTGTTTACTATTTACATACCGTATTTATTCGAATAAGCGCCCAACCTCGAATTAGCGCCCGCCTCGAATAAGCGCCCATCCTAAAGGCAGAAAAAGTTATTAAGTGTCCAAACCTCGAATAAGCGCCCACCACCTAACATCCATCCAGCAAGCTGTATCTGCTTCTCGGGCACCTAACCCATTTGCCGGCTTTACGATATCGGACATCCAGGAGGTAGCACCAGAGAACTCACTTACTGACTTCCCTAAAGACGGAGTTTTCTTCAGAGTACTTTACAGAAACCTTGCGTTGATGTTGTTTTGTTGCAAAATAAACATTACTACAGTTGCTGAAAATGGTGAAAATTTAATAAACGCCCACTTTCAAGGTCCAAAAATTTAGTAAGCGCTCAGGGCGGTTAATGGAATAAATACGGTACACCTTTTTTATATTTGGATCAAGATGACGAGATTGAATGGGGACCCTCCATGTAAGAACGCCTAATTTTGAGCTGAAACTGAGCCAAAACTGAACTTGCTTATTTTTTAGGCGATTTGAGCCTCAAAACATTCTTAGAATGTTTTTAAATTACATGTTGTAAACATTAACGAAATTCACTTATCTAGTAAAACCATCTGCTATCAAACAGTCAATTAACATACCATAAAGCTGGAGGCAAATTCCAACTATAAAATGGAAGCTAAATTTATCTTAGCACTGGCTGTACATCCCAACCAGCTGCGAGGCTGACCGGTTGGCTATTTACATACACTTTTTTATATAGAGCGGCTCCCCAACAAGTTTTTCAGATGCGGGATTTCCTTAAAAGTTGTAGGACGGGATCCAGGATTTTAAAGCAAAATGCATGGGGGTGAGATTCGGAATTGAGAGTATGTTCAGGGTGTCGGATGCCAAGAATAACCGTTGGGATTACAGGATTGAGCTAAAATTTGGATCAGGTTGACGAGATTGAATGGGGACCCTCTATATAAGAACGCCTAACCATAACTTAACCTTACTTAAGGTAAGTGGTTGTTTGCCTCTAGGAAAACCAAAACAAACCCAGTGGCGGATCCAGAGGGAGGGGACTTAATGACTTAACATTATCGAAATCTGGACAAAACTATTTTATCACTTAACTCAAGAGACGAATGCTTCAAAGCTGGGCACTGCACGAAGAATATCACGTATCATGGCAGCAAGGTTCTTTGCAGTAGAAAGGAATGTGTAACGGTTTGGAATGATGTTCTAACGAAGTAAGTTATTGGCTTCACCAGTGTGCACAACTTGGTCCCCCGTTATTAAAATTTTCTGGATCCGCCCCGGAAATCCATCATAGAGTGCCGAGTGCACGCTTTCCCACTTTGCACTGGTTGCACGTGCTAGAAATTACAGTAAGTTTCTGATGTGTTCCTCTGTCCTTACAGCTTTTTGAGTTCTTTGTGCCCGCCGTGATAACATAACAGATACAAGAGAGAACTGAATGAAATGTTGACGTTTTTAAAATCCCTTATATTTTTGCGGGTGATATAACTCAGGGGCACTTAACGACTGTTTTATTTAAAATATCTGTTCGGAGAAGCAAATATTGCCAAGAATTTTCTATTTCTTGATGACGCCCAAAAAATTTCCAGATGACCGTTCCATTCATGTACAATTTTCGAAGCTTATCTCATTAATTCCCTACGATTTCCTGAAGTTCAAGTTTCGCATTTTACTTCCCAAGTTAGGTTATTTTTCGCAGAAAAACTAAACCTAACATTTTTGGATTCAAAAATGTGATGGAGAGAGGAATTAGAAAATGCCTCACTTTCGTAATACGTCCAATTTCATCTAAAATTTTCGGGAAAATATACTCAAGCCCTTGTGATTTCGAAAAGACTCAAGTTCCCCCAGGATGACCGAACAGATACAAATTCTTCAGCGCCACTTAAATGCTTCTGAACGGTACTCTGGATAGCCTAAAAGTGTTTTCAATGTATTTAGGGGGAAACCGTCGCTAGGTGCCCCTGATAACTGTCTACTGAAAGGCGGACCAATACCCGGGTATATGTTAGCTACTGGAATGTTCGATACGATATCAATATAGTGTCATTCTCAAGTATCGATACGTACTCTTCAGGCAAATCTGGTTTGGTATAGGTACGCCTTTCAAAATTGCTTTTACCTTTTATTTTATAGCTGGCGAATCAGAGCTGCTAATAAAAAAAAAACTCTCTCTCATTGCTTCAATGAGGCTTTTCTATCACCGTTATCTGATAATAGTAAGCTGCAGCTCTGTTTTTCTTGGCGTGTTATCTGTACTGGTGCTACTATTAATGTTACCTGTCTTAAAGAGACCCTCAAGTGAAAGAAAAAGGCTAAGTCTCCAGCGGACGGATAAGAGCGCAAGAGATGATGGGAAGTAAAGAAGAGGGAAAACTGGATCGAAGGATGCGGAGGAGCTCAAATAGGCAATTTGCACGATGACGTCATTTTACTACTACGACCAGAATCCTTTTCGTTTTCCCTTTCATATTTTAATTTGGTAATCCCAGTGAGGTTTACATAACAAAAGCCCTAATTTGCATAAGAAAGCAAAGTCCTGAAGGATTCTGGTCGTAGTAGTAAAATGGCATCATCATGCAAATGGCTATTGCGTGACATTAAAGTCATATCGTCAACAGCAAAGAAAAGCCCAAAGTCAAAAGCTCAGGATACAGTTCTTTAAGTGGTTGTTTCATAGAATACTTCGATATCTGTTGGCGTGAATCTGTAGCTTCCAGCATAGAAATTATACCTATAACCATATAAAGAATACCCTGGGGGGAGGGGGTAGCTATAGCCACAATAAGTATAAGAATCCTGGTTACTAGTAGCGTTGTTTGATATGACAATATCACGCGAGCCAAATCTTGGTCCACGTGAACCATGCGATACAGTAGCCAAGTACCGACAGTACTTATCTAGCTTGACTCGCAGCTTAACAGGATTGTACACAGCGTGTCGTCCAGAACCATTGTTATTGGTCAGTGAGTAGATAAAGGCTTTACTTGAATATCCATACCGAACAAAACCAGCTGGGAGATAATGACGACATTTTACAATTCTCATAAACCTTACTAAAGGCGCTCACAAAAAATGAACTTCTAGGAATATTCAGTGAATCGGACTTCAGTTTAAAATAGTGAGTGCAAGTCCAGATTGACATACAAACATCCCTAGACAACCTATGAATAACCGCATTTTTAAAATTCGCTGTATTTGTATAAATTTTTCAAAGTTCCTATAAAAGGGTCATGAGCCACACATCCATTTGTTGCCTTGCTGAGTACAGTAATGACATTGTATTGACTTTGACAATTTGAAAATTAGTGGGGGGGGGGAGAAAATTATTTTAGAAAATTAGGCAGTTTTAGTGGAGTAACAAATTGCTATGAGCAGAACGGGAACTCTCCCTAAACTGGAATCCCTCAGTGTTAGTAGAAAAGAGCGTGGTGCAAGCTAGAATGTATAACGTGATATCATAACTGAATTCAGATCTATCGAACTATGACAAAGCCTGAAACCTAATTGAAGTCCATAAAATACAGATGACAGACAGTATCACACGTGCATCTGATACTTTTTTTTTAGCCTCTGCATGGCTGAACCACTTGATTCCGTGTTTCGTTCTGTTTTTAAAGTAATTTTGCTCATGAATGTTCACGGATGTAACTACCTTGATTTTTACACGGGAAAATTTTCCTTTTTATCCTTCTGATTACCGTGACCCGGGGGGTAGTTCTTAAGCGACACTTTGCTTCATTAAAAAGAGTCTGCAGTTCATAGTTAGAGAACTTTAAAGATAATTCAGTAAAATTAGGCTGGGACCAGAGGCGTCCTCTCCTTTCCAGTGGCCCCTTAATGGGTTTTGTAAGGAGAGGGCGAAACCAAATTTTGCAAGATTTTGTTTATTGATGTTGTGATTCAAACCTGAAATCAACGACGTTTCGATGGCTTCATGTCATCATTATCAAAAGGTAAGAAATTAACATGATTCCTGGAAATATATATTATCTTTGATAATGATGACATGAAGACAAGTTTCTTTTTTTATCATTGACTTATGTTTTAAAATGTATTTCAAAATCGATTCTTATAAGATTTAAACCTGACCGGCATAATTTAATTTAAATTGTGAATTAGAGAAAAACAAACTTCTGGTAGTTGTATTCAAGTGACGTCATCATGAAAATGGCCAGTTCTGATTGCTGAGGAATTATTTTCTCGCCTTGAATTGTACGTAAACAAAAAAACATTCTTCCTTTTTTTGTCAGTACATGTACTCAAGCCAATCGCCGCTGTACTACTTTATCGTTCTTCGTTGTTAGCAAACAAAAAAAATGTACATGTAAATGTACTCACCCGTTTGGCTTTCCCAGGATACGCCACTGTATGCACCAAATATGAAACTGCCGACTTGAATTATGGTTACAGTGGGTCCCTTGTCATCACAGTTGCCGTGGAACGTAGACGCTGCCCAGCCGTCCTCTTTAGCGTGCCAACACCTCACAAACCTACTACGGACTGAGCTATTGATCACGGGCTCCAAAAACGACCTCAAATTCTCCAAGTACCTACTGTCGTTGCCAAGAATAGTTGATGCATCAAAACCACCTTTAAAAAAAAAAAAAGGAAATCTCTGGTTCTTATCTTTGGTATTAGCGCCAGCGGCACTAAGCGGCACTCAGCGTAGTTGTACACGGATAGTCATGTCAAAGGTATATGAGACTCTCTTTGGGCGAAGTCGCGACGATCGCGGCTATCGATGAAACAACGATCTTAGAGTTAAAGACCCCGTCCACACTTATCCGGATATTTTTTAATCCGCAACTTTATTTGCGCATTTGGCTTCCTTCCACACTTATCCAGTGAATCGTTTGTTATTCAGTAACGTCACAAGATCGAGCCCAGTTCGTTACCGTGAATATTCATGACGGTGCCCAGCGCAATGTCACACACTTCTTTACTTTTTGTACTTCAGTTTCAAGTCTTATAACGTGTGTGTAGTTAAACCTTGCTATCATTACTGTAAACTTCAATAATGCCAACAGCGGCTCGACATTTTGAAGCTTCTTTCCATGTAGGACGGAAGAACTGGATGCCATAAACAAGTTAAACGAACGAAATAGTGCTTGATGGGACAATTTTCTCAGTGAAACATTTACTGAAGAAGATTGGCGATAACATTTTTGCAAGAGCCGAAGATCGCTTTGCCAATTAACTGAGAGTGGATACGTGTGGACAGGGAAATTCGATTTGAATACGTGTACGTGGAAATTTTTGAATCCCAAAAGAAAAATTTGCGCATTAAAAATTATCCAGATACGTGTGGACGAGGCCTTAAACGTCGCGGCGAAGATCGTATTGCCTTTTCGATAAAGTTTGACAACGTTGCTCCAGCGACAATGGCATGGGGAATTTTTTTCAAAATGTGCGCTGCACGTTCAGGTTTTTTTCTGTTTATCAGTCAATACTGTTGCATGTTTTTTTTTTTATTTTCTCGTTTCCTTCGCCGTCATCTTGGTTGTTACAACTGGCCAGTAGCGTTACCACGCAAAACAACTCTTGATATGCGATGATTTCGTTGAAAAGCTGGCGATTTGATGAGAAATTAAAAGGGCGACGAAAACGACGCCCGCGGTTACTCGCCAGTAGAGAGGCTCGTATATGAAAACAGTTAAATTTACTACCATGAATGCTTGCTATAACTCTTACTAAGTTAACTACGGTTCATTTGCCATCAAGAATCCTCCTCGTGAGCTTGAGCTCTGCGTTTAGGTTCACCACTTTTTTTTTGCATATATGCAGCCACTATAATCGAAAACTGCTCCACAGGAAGAGAGCTTGTAATCTTTCCCGGGTATATTACGAACAAATAGACCAATTCCGAATTGCCCCAAGCCTCTGTTTCAAGGCGAGGCTAAGTTGCTCTCCAACAACTTTTTCCATACAAATAAAATCTCATTCTTGAATGATGGGGGCCTCAAACTTGGCCATTTTGATATTTTCGACATGCTTCTTCCATTTCTAAAATTTGCTAAGTTATGGCCTATAATTTTATGAAAAGTAGGTCACGTGATGGCTTAGCTGCACAGGGCCTATTGTCGCGGGTCACGACAATTTACCCGCGCCGTTTAGATTCTCTCCACTAGCTCCCAGTTGGCCTGCTTTCTCAGTTGGTTAGAACGCTGCACCGGTATCGCATAGGTCAAGAGTTCGAATCCGGTACAGGCCTGAATTTTTTTCAGGCCTTTCTTTTCGCAACTGCATTAGTCATTATAATAATTTGATTACCAAGAGTAAGGGTGGATTTCCACTGTCGCGTAAATTTCACGTGCGTGTACACGCACGTAAATTTTACTCGCGTAAATAAAATAGAGACAAGGTATGAAGTGTTGCACTTAAACGTGAAGTTGGACGAGGTTTTACTTTTACGCGCGATCCTTCATATATTGCCTCTCTTTTATCTGCGAATGTAAATTTTTCCTCTCGTAAGCACGTAAAAATTACGCGACAGAGGGCCTAAAGTAGTTGCTGTCTTCACAAACGTCAATAGGATCCCAAGACGCACTACCAACTAAGCCATCAACCCCCATTCCCCTGCAACCTTCACTCGGATCATTTTATATTTCTTGGCTTAATTCACTCACTTATATTAATGTACTTTTTCCCCTGATCTCCATAATATGGTGCATATGTTTGGTTGCAAACACAGCTATAGGATCCAATGGTGTTTGTACAGTTCAAGGCATTAGCGTCGCAGTCATGTAAGTTGTCAGCACATTCATCTACATCTGAAAAAATAAAATGCCGGAACTACACATAAACCTACCTCCTACATTGAAATCACAGAAATCAAAGACAGCTTCCGTAAGATCGCTGAGATCGAGCGCTTAGTGCTGTAACAGGTGACCTGATCTTGGCTTTTTAAGTGTAAGTGTAACTAGGGAAAGAGTATTAAAGGGAGTACTACCAAAGGGAGCTATAAGCCCGACTCTGTAAAGGCGTGTCAATAAGAATGACCGAGACCCTGTACAGCCCCCGAAATGATCCCGACCCCGAAATGATTCCCATTTCTCTTCACGTCGACCCCGAAATTTCATTTCGGGGTCGATTTGGGGATCATTTCAGGGTTGGGAATCATTTCGGGGTTGGGGATTCTTTCAGGGTTGGGGATCATTTCAGGGTTGGGGATCATTTCGAGGTCGGGATCATTTCGGGAGCTGTAGACCAGGTTTTATGGGCCCGCGAGACTGAGCAGCCCACCCAAACCCTTGTTTTCACTAAAACCGCTGGACGCCACAACCTGGGGGACAGTCAATCTGGGGTCAATTTAATAAAACTTTTACACGTGTAATTTACAAGTGTAGCCATTGTTTTAGAGTCTGAGAACAATAGCTACACTTGTAAATTACACGAGTAAAAGTTTTATTAAATTGACCCCAGCACTGGTTGAAGTCATTGCTATTTAAGGTCTTTCCAAACTTTTACCATTACAAATGCTCCCATTGCCTGTGTAGCCAGGCCTGCACATGCAAATGTAAGAGCCAGCTGCGTTTATACAATTCGCATTTATGTGGCAATCATGGCTTCCCTTTTCGCATTCATCGATGTCTGAATAAGAAAAAAAAAGAAATGAATATCATTGAAGTCTTATCATGACATTTATCAGCAAGTTTTACCTTTACAAATGCTCCCATTGCCTTAGTAGCCAGGCCTGTACATGCAGTTGTAAGTGCCAGGGCCCAGTTGTTCGAAGACCGATTAGCGCTTAACCTGGCGGTTGAATTTAACCTGAGTTTCTTTCTCTCGTGTTCAAAAGCATTTTCTCGGATAATTTCCTCTGTTATTTTTACAGCTTCCAATCATCAACTTGTACACAAAAAGAATTAAAACTGAAATGCGTTTGAAGCTTTCAATTCTTAATTCAAATCTCGCACCAACCCTGGGTTATCTTAACCCAGCTTTGAACAACTCGGTCCAGGTGTGTTTGTCAATTCGCATTTACGTGACTTCACTGCTAGCTGAGGTCTCTTTTCGAGGGGTCAAAAAAAGGTTGGCCACTCCCAGATTGGTCTCCTTTAGGGGTTTAATTCAAAATTTCTGACGGGCATCCCCGCCCCTTTCATATAGGAGTCCCCCCCCCCCCGGGAAACAGTTGACGTAGACGTCGACGTGTTTCCAGTTTGTCTGTGCCCGAAAAGTATTCTTTGTGGCGCAGACAAGCGAAAACAGGACTGAATATGTCTGCGTTTGCTGGCCACATAATCACCTGTTTCACAGCGTTCTCCCGTGTAACGTGACTGGCATTCGCAAAGGAACTTCTTGTCCGTATATCCAAGAAAACACTTTCCATTGTTCAAGCAAGGTTTGTGGACACAAATATTCTAGTGAAAAAAAAAGCGTAATTTAGACTTAATGACATTTTACTATTATGTTGTAGACTTGTAGCAGTTCCCTTTTCTGTCTGTCGAATCGAGGCTTGGCACACAGAGCCAGCCAAGAGGGGAACTGCAAAGAGGCTTTTCCTTGACTGCAAAAAAACCCAGCTGTTTTGCAGTCTTCGTAATTGAGCCTCTGGGTACTTCCGACAATATCGAAGTCGCGACGATCCTCGCTGCTGAAGGGACGATCATACAGATTAACCCTTTCACTGCCCGAGAAAAAGAGTTTTGTAAGGTGGTTCTAACTTTTGAGTCTGTGGATGAAATCCTAAAGTGTGACCATTCAAATGAAATCTTTCTACCTGTACTTATACATGATATTTGTTTTTCAAAATTTTAAAATGGAATTTGCAATTTTTGTTGAATTTTTCTCTCGGCCACATTTGGCAGTGAAAGAGTTTAAGCGACAATTGCGTTGCCATTTCAGTCAAATTTGACAACGTTAGTCGTGCAATGACGAGAGAAATCTGCCAAAAAGTGTGCTGCACGTTCAGAGTTTTTGCTTTGCTTATTAAACCTGTTTCTCTTTTTACTTTTCTCGTTTCCGTTGTCCGGTTTGGGTTGCGCTGAGCTCGCTAGTAACGTCACTACGCAAAACAATTCTTGATATGCGACTATTTCGCCTGAAAAACTTAGAAAACCGACGCTTTAATGGAAAACGGGAGACGAAATCGATCCTTGTTTTTCTTTCTTTCGCTGGCTTCTCTTTTTCTTTCTCCCCTCTTCTCTCTTTTTAACTACAGATTTCCTTTACTTTTAATTTATACTATCAGATTATGTAGGTTTTCCATCATTAACATATACAGTTAACTCTTAAGGTAGAAATTAATTGTAAAGGAAAACCAATGCAAATTGCTGATTCAGCTGATATCGGAAAGATAAACTGTTGACATATAAAAATATCAGCAGTCCATCTCCCCCATAATAAACACTAGTTAATTAAGGGATTGTTTGTCTTATAAGTTTGCATATTTAAGTAATTTGACAGTTTCTAGAACCTAAAATGTTTGTTGCCAAAAATGACGCATTTAGTCCTGTAACATCAGTTCCATATGAAACACTGATGACATTCACTCAAGGATCCTTACTTGCCTCATCTTCATAGCTACAGAGATATCCTTGCCTTTTCATAGACCGGTCAGGTCTTTTCTGCGGGTTGTTTTGCTAAACCTACACGTCTTTGTTGCAGTCTCGCTGGGGCCATTGCTGGTTTTAATTGAGGCAAAGCATTTCAAGGAGGATATGGGCTAAACTTTGGCTGATCTTGGCTTGTAGGCCAAAAGCAACATAAACTGGATTACTAAAAACCACGTACCAGGTATTTTTGGCATTTAAGAGTAGCAGTTCAGAAGTTCCTGCCCAATAAATTCGTCGTTAAATATGTCATCATCACTTTATAAAAATTTTAAGTACCATCTTGGTCAACTTCCCTCTTCTCAAGATTATCGGTGTCGGTGTCGGCGTCGGCGTCGGCGTCATTATCATCATCATCATCGTAATCTTCACTATAACGTTATACAAGCTAGATCATCGCCTTCTTAAACTCTTATCATTATTATCTCTATAATTATGACAGCACTATCGCTGGTAACAAATAATTTATAATTCAGCCTACCTCTGTTCCCCTATATGTCCAGCCGCGTCTTGATTTTAAATCATTCGGATGCTGTAGGTGATCTGAGTTACACAACTCACAGACCTTAATGCCTTTAATTGTTGGACCAATGTTAATTGCCACGCATTCTTTCCGGTGAAGACATTCTGCTTCACATGATATGTGGGCTTCAAAAGAAATATTATAGAAGACGTGCCCTTGAAGATAATTGTCTTTTACTGGAGGAGAAAACTTCAGGCGTCGATTTTGGCTGCAACCTACAAAGAGAGAGTTGTTCAAAATAGTTTATAAGTTCCACAACATGTGACTGCTTCGACATTCCTCTATCGCCCAATGAAAAGGGAAGTCCGATTCCGGAATCAGGGAAGTTCTGCTTGTGGAATCCGAAATCCGGTACGATTTTGCTCGAGAAATGTGGAATCCCGGGCTTTGGAATCCGGAATCCCACTAACAATTGACAAAGACTAGAATCCAGTATCTGTCAGTACCTGGAATCCGGAATCCAAGATTGTCTTCGATTCCGTTGCATGGGGCGACCTCTACATACAGTGAGGTATAGGTGGCTGCAATAAACTCTGTCTTGCCCCATCCACCAGTTTTTCACTCCCCCCCCCTAAAAAAATGCATTAAAAAGTGCCTAGGAGGTCTGAACTGCGGTCAGAATACTTTGAATAAGCTTCAAAGCGATATTCAATGCACATTTTATTAATTTAGTGAGCAAAGAATATTTCTCATACAACGTCTTACAATTTTCTTGCTGTGTGAATAATTAATTAGCCTAGAAGGGTAGTGCTGTTCTCGGGTTCAGTTGGCATCCTAATAGGCATGAAACGCAGTCAACACACAAATAAACATTAGAAAATACTAAGTGCAGGCCGGCTTAAAAGGAAAAATCTAATGTACGTTTTGCCCAGTTATAGAGAAATGGGATAATTCTCACACAAAGCCTTATAATTGTTGCCGTATCAATAATTAATTAGCTAATGGATAATGTTGCTCAGGGCTCCCATAGTGAGCTTGGGCTACCTGTGGGTGAACTTTAGTCACTTACTTATAGACTGCGCTGGGCAATTTGCACGAACCTATCTCTTTAAAGTTAATACTGGCCTTTTTAGATGTATCCCTTTACAGTAAGACAGCAGCAAGGTTTAATTCAGTTTTAGTTTCAGCTGTCGTAACTCTTGAAATGTGACAATTCCTGTTGAAAAAGCCAAGTTTTTTATGGGAGCCATATATACCCTTTTTCGTGGGCAGTTTTAATCGTAAAGCAGCCTCTGGTGTCTTTTATTTGTCAAATAGCGTAGGTTAAAGACAATTAGAAAAAGCCCATTGACACCCTTCAATTGCAAAATATCCTCAGGCACACTATCACGGAAATCAGTCAGCCAATTTTGTGCTCAAGTCTTTTTAACTTAGCTAGAATTAAGACGGTACACGCTTGGCTAATGATTTAAAAATAACCTCTGAGCAATAAGAGAAAGGCGTAGTAGTTGTCTTTTGTCTCTGTTTTTCTTATGTCGTCCGAATAAGAAGGAAATATTTTTTATTCGGACGAACTTGGTGAGGGAGAATGAAACAAGAACAGGTTGCCATGCATGTTAAGAAGTTAAATATTACACGATTAAATTTAAAAAAACTTTGGAAATGGAGTATCTGCGAAATGATCAGAAATGATCGATCAAGAGAGAAGTTGCGAGAGTAAATTGTTGTATTTCAAAGCTTCTGCTCTAACTTTGTTGTCTCCACGGCAACGTCAAATTGATGTAGTTACACACTCGTTTAATTATTGATTTAAAGTTCAGTGTAAGAGAAAGAGCCTGTAAGGCCCCTAAACCAAAATTCGACGGCACCGAATTTTAAGATAGATTTGTTTGGAAATAGTTTTTTATTTCCAACTGATGTGCTTCGAGAAACACGTCCCCCACCCACTTTGGCAGGCACAAACTAAAGCTAGGCTATGTTGTCGTACATGATCGTTTGTGTCGTAAGCACAACAACGCAGTTGCATTTTTCTTGTCACTTTTCAAGTTTTCTTTCCTAGTTCAATAGCATGCATGAAAATACGCGTCTAAAATTGTACTAGATATTGATATTCTTCAAAGTTTGGTAAGTTAGTTTAAGGTTAGCCTCAGTGCAGTCTGGACCCAAAAGAATGTCGACTGAAACTGATTCCAAGTCTAAGAATTTTAGCGTTTGTTATTCTGCTACGTAGATTTAGTTTGACTGATGAAAAAGCCTTCTGATCTGCTTTCGAAAAAAGGTGATGAAAAAACGTTCAAAAGGCAGGTCGATAGAATCTTCGACTGAAACTGATTCCAAATCTAAGAATTTTAGCGTTTGTTATTCCGCTACGTAGATTTAGTTTGACTGATGAAAAAGCCTTCTGATCTGCTTTCGAAAAAAAGGTGATGAAAAAACGTTCCGAAAAGGCAGGTCGATAGAACCTTCGACTGAAACTGATTCCAAGTCTAAGAATTTTAGCGTTTGTTATTCTGCTACGTAGATTTTGATGAAAAAGCCTTCTGATCTGCTTTCGAAAAAAAGGTGATGAAAAAACGTTCAAAAGGCAGATCGATGGAATCTTACGTTAAAAGATCTTAAAAGTCACCCGTTTTGCTCTTGAGATAAAGAAAAATTCTTACATTCTGAAAACACTGTATACGAATAAATAGACGTAAAGAGCGATGGAAAAGATTGTGAAGTTATTCAGTACAATAAATACATTTTTTCTTCTAACCCTAATTAAGAATATTAAAATAAACAGAGTGTAAAAGCATTTCTCACACATTCAGGATATACACTAACTTGGGAAGGACAAGTTAAATTAAATCTGCCTCTTTCCCCGAGAACTTTAAAAATTTGAACCGTATATGAGCCAAAAAAGCGACATTCTTTTTGTATTTTGTTTGTATTGGTACGGTTAAAACAACGAAAACTCAACGTTAGACGCAAGATTTCTAGATTGACACCCTCTTATTAGGAAACTACTTGGTTTGTTTTACCTTGATTTGCAGTTACGATGTTGTCCAGCCACGTTCCCAAGACAGCCCAAGCCAGAAAGAGTTTAATTTGAAAGGAGAAAAAACAGCCTGCCATGTCAAAAAGTGCCTTCAAAATGCTATTGACACTTTTGCTTCAGTAAATTAGGTGCTGATAAACAGTCGGACACCTGTTTTTTTAGAGTCATAATAATAAGTGAATATAGCTGAACAAAATATCCTCACGCGGCGGGTCGAACCGTTTCAATTATTGTCTTATGTTATCTTTCTTTTTGTTTTTGAGTTTGTTTGTTTGCTCATTTTTTAAGCTGGATGTTTATTCTGTTGGCTCTGTTCCCTTTATTCTTTCTGCTAGGCCTTTACTTCGGCTTCGTGAGGTTTTGAGATACACGTATTTCTCGTGTAATCAATATTAAAGCTAAACAAAATATCCACACGTTATAAAAAAAAGCTATAACAATAAAGCTACGTGAAGTTATGAAAACCGGGTTGGTAAACATTTTGTAATTTTTCTCAACTTCCCCAGTCTAATAGCTTGTTTACCAGTCCCCCAAGTCAATTTTATCCCATCTTAACGCCTTCGCTTTTAAAAGTCTAAAAAAGACCAAGCTCAGAAGTGATATATTAAACGGCTTTAACATTATCCAACCGGTAAAATAATTGAGGACACACGGAAAAGTGTTGCCGTTTCCAGAACAAGCTTTTTCAGCCGATGAAGGTCACGTGACCTAATTTGCATAATTTTACAGCACGAAATTGGCACAAACTTAAAGTGTGTGCAGCTGGCAAAGTTTTATGTGTGTACATCTAAATCTCTTAGATATAGACCACCCCTCACTTTTGAGGCAAATTGAGACCCAAGCCTTAATTTAATGGCATTGAACCGTAGACCGGTTTTTGCAGATAAGAAGATGATAATGTGTGCACTATGTTTCATTCAGTTTGTTGTCTATTCCATGCGAAATCCTGTTGTTTATCGAACAGCGAAAAAAAGTAGTGTTGCTAACTATTTAAGTTGTTATGTAAGCCTTAACCAGGCACTCTTTCGCTGCACTCTCAACTTAAAAATTTCTAGACTGAAATGACACCGGTTTGAAACTCCGCGAAGTCAGATTACTGAATAAATGTTCTAAAATTTGCGTCATTTTAAATTTGGACTCGTTGGAATGGTTCTAGGGACCATTGACATTTGCCCGGCGTTAAATAAAGGCTTTTAATAGGCCTTTGAATGAGTTTTATTGTTTGAAATTGCCAAGAAAAAGAATGAGTTGACATTTTTGCTAACCCGGTTTTCATCATCATTATCATAATAACGAATTTAGGGGCTTTTAGGGGGTTACGTAAGGTTTAAAGCCATGACATTCCAGTGACTAGACCTGTAAGGATGTATCTACCTAGTACATGGCGGTCAGCGCTTAATTTACATTTTCATTTGCAAATTCACTAGCCTTTGTCAGGTCCTTTTTAATAACCTCCAATGCTGCTAGGAATTAACTGCATAGTAGAAACATCTGCTTATCTGCCTTGTTTCATATTTTTCATCGCAGGATTATATTATTCCTGGCATGAGTTTGACCAAACCTCCTAATGTGATGGCTAGACGCGAACACTGCTAAAGACATTTACCTATCTGATATTTCGTTGAGGTTTTGGTTGTAATTTCGAAACGCAGGAATCATGAAGTGCCGAAACTACATTTCTTCATTTGACCGAAAGTTGGTAGCAGTAAAAGAGAAATGAAACATTTGAAGACAAAAATGATTTATTAATCAGTTATTTCTTGTATTTGTAATTAACACTTTTCATCATCAGTTTTAATATGGAGCTATATGTCTGATAATCATTACTGTTTGCGCATTCTTAGAATGACGAGGTATACTGAGGTATCCGAAACATGTTTTTTTTTTTTTCAAACTAAAACGTAATTGTGTCTTGTTTTGTGAACAAGCAGTTGAAGAGGAAACAGGAAATTGCCTGCATAGGTCGTTGGATGAATACTTATCAATTATTGAATGAGGCTGAGTATCATCTGAAAAATTATGGAGATTGAGGCCGTGAATGTGTTATAAGCCGAAGCAATTAACACCCTCTGAGATCTCCATAATTCTTCACATGATACGAAAGCCGAATTCAAAAATTGTTTTATTTTTCATTCAAAACAATTCCTAGTTTAAAAACAAGCTAAACAATGCTTACCTTCGCCGATGTTAAGTTCATCTCGATAGTGCGTGTTTATCGCAAAGGTTAGAAGATAAAGGTCCGTTCAGGTCTGCAAATATACTCCAAATAGCAGATGTCGTTCGTAGAGTTGTCTTGTTGCTATTCTTGCTATGTTTTAAGACAGTAGTTCGCAATGAAACGAGTAAAATGTTCCGCCTTTTTTTTACTCACTACCAAAACAATTCAAACTCGTTGCCAGGTCTTCTCGTCATCAGTTCAATATGGCAAAATTCTTGTAAATTTGGTCGACAATGGCTGGCTATGATAAGTTATGAATTATTTAGCCAATCAGAAACGGCGAAATATTTTGAATGAACAATAATCTACGTTAACTTTTTAAATAGTTACATTTATGCGACGTGTTTTAGACTGGTTATGCCTTATGAATGATAAACGTTTTCTAATGACCACCACGTACATGGGCAAACCGGTTGGTTCACAGTTCAAAAGGTAAACAAAAAAAGGGTAGTTTTGGATTATCAAAATTATTCAAACTGATGATGATGATAAACGTTTTTTTATACACAATGTTAAAAATAGAAAATAAGTTAAACTGTCTACAACTATTTTACATATTTGCCGTGAAGGAGCTACTAAGGGCCTGTTTACATGGAGGTGGGGGACCCCTGGTAGGTAAGGTAAACCGCTTGTCCATATAATCTCTCATTTTAATTTGATCACATTTACATGATAGGTGGGGTGACCATATAAGAGATTATGTGGACATGCGGGTTACCTCACTTACCTGGGGTCCCGCACCTCCATGTAAACAGGCCCTAATTTGACTCGATCCGAGGCCGAGGGGAATAAAACAAAAGAATATACCGCTTATTAACCGAGGGTGAGGTCATTACAGGGAAATTTCAAACCGAGGCCTTGATGAATTGACCGAGCGATAGCGAGGTCAATACATCAAGGCCGAGGTCTGACATGTCCCTGTGATGACCGAACGGACGAGTTTAATAAGTTATTTTTTATATGGCCTTTTTAGTGCAATTCTTTAGAAAAAGAATACAATAAAACTGTGGCTCTCTTCGTCATTCATACTAAATGTGTATCGGTATACTAGTATTTTTCTTACAGTTATTGAAAACTTAGTTACATTTTGTGGTAGCTTTTACTCACAACTCCAAAGAGCCGTCCGGCCGAGATATATGGTTATTGCATGAAAATCTTGCTGCTTGAACACTGATAATGTAGGAAATTCCCTTACCTTTTTGGGCAGTGGATTCCATAACTTAGGGCCAATATACCTTATAGAACGCTTCCTATGTGTAATTGTAGCTAATTGTGTTCCGTCTAAGTATTACAAATTCCTCGTTCCTCAGTAGATATTTGGTGTCTGTCCTCTGGAAAAGGTCAGCAATGTGTTTCGGACAAATATTATTCTTAACCTTGCGGTACATATGACCTGGTATATCCTGTAACCGTCGGTTACGCAGGGTATACAGGTTAGCCATATTCAGTAGTTTTTCATAACTTGATGATCTGTCACAGTAAATAGCTCTGAGTGCCCTTTCCTGTTCTTGTTCCAGTTTCCTACTGTCACTAGCAAGACAGAAGTGCCAAACAAGATGACAATAGGGCCATTTATACGAGGAAAAATAAGACGCGTCTTACATAAGACGCGAACTTTCCGTAGAAACGGCACATTTCGTCTAAAATAAGACACGACTTAGCTAAGACGCGTCTTATTTTAGAACAGCCCTTAACGCTTGTTCTTAGATAAGACGCGTCTTAGTTAAGACGAGAAAAACTTCGTATAAATGACCTTCGCGTCTTACTTAAGACGCGAACGCATAGTACACATGCGTTAATTTTTGGCGGGAAAATTATCGCTTGCCCCGCGGTGGACTGGCAGGCCACTGGCGCGGAAAAATTGTTTACAAATTACAACGTGTTTTCGTTGCCTTGTCTATTCTGCTTTATTTTTTTCTTCGCACAAATACAATGAGCACGTCGTTAAAGGTAAAAAGAAACACTTGGTCCATCGCGGCGGAAAAAGATTTTTTGTTATTATGTTAGGAGAAGGCGATAACAGACTTCGTGGACAAATGTGTGACATCTGCTGGTGTAAGTAGACCCTTTTAACTTTAAACTTTCACAATTTGTATTTACTAATCACATTGCTATCTTCATATTATAAACTTACACTTAAAAAGTAACTTCAGTTTATTCGCTTTAAAACGAGTCAAGAACAGAGATAAGACGCGAACCATTTATACGAGCTGTTTTCGTCGTAGATAAGACATACTCGTATAAATGGTCCAGTAATTCGCGTCTTATTTTTCCTCGTATAAATGGCCCTAATAAGTTAAGTAGAGAAGAATAGCAGCTTTAAAAAACTGTAACTCTGAGTTGCATCAGGACTCCTACACGCTGACTGGTTTTCTTATAGATTATACTTATGTGATCATCAAAAAGAAGTTGTCTGTCCATTGATACCCCAAGTAGTTTTAAGCAGTCAGTAGATACTACAACAATTACCACAACTTCATTATCGATTACTATATTGATATTGTTGCCTGGCTTGCTACCAAGCAGGAGGACTATCTGCAGCATGCGTTAACTGGGGAAAGTGTAGCCTGCGTGGCAGGCGTTTGGAAGGAAAGGGAAAGGGAGTTGTAACGCGAGATAAACGCGAAGGCCGAGGCGCTCCTCGCGCTTCCCTCGCGACAGATAGTGAGTACAATGTATAATAAAAGCGGTTTTCAGTACGTCTCAAGCCCAGTTTGGTGACCAGTTCATACATGTGGGTCCTAGTGGGTGAATTCGGGTAAATTTTCGTGACACGCCTCCTTTTATATTTGACTCGTGCGCTGTTGCATTTTTTAGGAGTGTACAAATCATGATGGTGAAGCAATGCGGTCATCCTCCCTCCTGGCTGGGCGGGTCACCCTTCAAGCGAGGCCAACTTTTTGTTTCTCACGTAAACAACACCACATTTTGTAAGGAAATGTCCATTCTACCCATGACAACTTGTCTCCATAGAAATAGGGCCTTAAGAAATGAGCAGCTGCTTGGGTCTACATCGAGGCCTGTGCCAACCCACATGGCTACACCTAGCTGCATCGCACCCTTGCATCAACTGAACTGAACAACCGTCAGAAAACAGCCGACATTTTTCAACACCACCACTGGTTTCCCTGTGAAATGACTGCAGAAATTTCATACTTATGAGGTGCCAATACCCAGATCTGGGTAGTGTTTCTGATTGGTTGTTTGCCGAGGGAAAATTGCAATCAGAAGCACTACTCAGATCTGGGTAAGTGACACATGATGTCGCCAGTATGAAATTTCTGCAGTCATTTCCAAACGTCATTTTGCGGAGAAACCAGTGGTGGCGTCCCCAAATTTTGGCTGCTTTCTTCAAGTGACCATTGAGATTGTTTTTGCAAATCAAAATCTTGGCGATGGAAGCCAAGGAAAAGGTCTCAACTAACACTGGATTCCACAACACTAGACAACTTGGGTTGACTACCAAGCACAAAACTCAGTTTTATTTTGCAGTTTCAAAGTCAGTTGGTTAAACAACTGATGGCAAAGAACCTACAATAATGCACAAAAGCTACAACCAAAAGTTACTTTATACTTAAGTCTGGTTTAAAGAAGCAGCAAGCTAATCATAAGTACCTTTTGTTACCTAATTAAAAAGGATTATTCATAACACTTGACCTGCGCCTTTTTAAAGCAGCTCTGTTACTGGTCTGCTATGAGCACTTCTGTTTCGAATGTTTGTCCTTCCTTGGAGCGGAGGGCAAGTGCCCGAAACCTGGGCGGATATACCATCATGGGCCCTGCTCCAAACATCAGCTTTTAAAGGGTGTTTTCGGTGGTGACTTGATTTTGTAAACTCAATGGATGAAACTTTTTTTTGTGAGTTGGTCTCTCTCACCGATGCAGTACCACAGATTGTGTTGAAACTATAAATCCCTTCAACCACATTATCATTTCAAACTGAACCAACGAATCACAGAGATGCACATTTTCATGCGCATTTTATGAGGAAAAAACATTCCTTTGAACTCGATAGCCAACCAAAGAGCCGCTTTTGAGTTGTACAAGGCATCGCGTTGAATGCATTTTCTTAGTCATTTGGTTAAAAATAAAAAGGCATAAAATACTTTATATAAGCCGTTCACAAAAGTGTTGATGCACACACGCGCGAGTCCACCTGATCTCGATTTCTTCGATACTTTCCAGCAGTCTGCTAGGTCCGTGCGTGATTTAATGCCTGTTGCCGAAATGAAGGAATGTTCATGTCTCCCTACATGGCTGAAAACCCTTATTAAACTCTCCACCTGGCGGACATTTGCGTGTGTACCGACTCTTGCAAAACATACAGTAATAGGCCACTTCCGAGTTCCAAAAGCCTTCACTTTCAAAATGAGGCCAAGTGCATCACTTTTCTTGTGAAAATGAGTGTTATTGACATAAATCATTTCCATATCAAAGACTGAGCACTTAACCTCGTTTTTATACAGAGGCCCTGTAACTCAGAAATTAAATGGCCTTTTGCGAACTACAAACCTTGAATTAACTTTATTAAAATGCCTACAAAATTTCCTATGACATTATGCAATATACGTAGCTAAGAAATATTGTATAGCAATGAACAAGTTTCAAAGTGTCGAAGCGTCAACTCTTAGGCTCAGTGGGGGTGCAAGATTCCATTTTGTTCTTTGCTTTTTTCCTTTCTAATTTTTCTCGGACAGGAACTGAGCCTGAAAGCTGAAGCAAAAGACACTGCAAACTCCAACTATAAAATGGAAACAAAATTTATCGTAGTGCTGGTCGTACATCACAACCGGCTGTGAGGTTGACTGGTTGACTATTTACATACCGTATTTATTGGAATAAGCGCCCAACCTCGAATTAGCGCCCGCCTCGAATAAGCGCCCATCCTAAAGGCAGAAAAAGTTATTAACATTAAGTGCCTAACCTCGAATAAGTGCCCACCACCTAACATCCATCCAGCAAGCTGTATCTGCTTCTCGTGCACCTAACCCATTTGCCGGCTTTACGATGTCGGACATCCAGGAGGTAGCACCAGAGAATTCACTTACTGACTTCCTTAAAGACGGAGTTTTCTTCAGAGTAGTTTACAGAAACCTTGCTTTCATTTTGTTTTGTTACAACATAAACATTACTACAGTTGCTGAAAATGGTGAAAATTTTTAAAATAAACGCCCACTCTCAAGGTCCAAAAATTTAATAAGCGCTCAGGGCGGTTAATCGAGTAAATACGGTACACCTTTTTTATTTTTGGGTCAAGATGACGAGATTGAATGGGGACCCTCCATGTAAGAACGCCTAATTTTGAGCTGAGACTGAACCAAGACTGAACTTGCTGATTTTTGAGGCAATTTGAGCCTCAAAACGTTCTTAGAGGTTTTTAAATTACATTTTGTAAAATTGTATGGACGACTTTTAATTTCCTCGTGTTTTGAGAGGCTAATAGTGACCTCAGGAGAGACAACAGTGCCCACAATGTTCAGCCAAACATGTACAGCAGTCTTTATAGCAATTTTTCTATATTCCTCACTTTGAAATTGGTGGAATCGACAATTTTCTAGACTGAACTTCAGCCTTAGCTTGGCTTTGCTCTGCTCTTAGGATATTCTTAAAAAGGTTTCTATAAAACAGGAGTAAGCGTGGCTTAGCACCAGGACGCCGAGGACTGATCAGGAATGTAATTAGTTTAGCCAGGAATTAACACAGGACCAGTTCATGAGCTTTGGCCCTGCTCTTTACTACTAATTTCTATATCAAGCGCACAAATTTCCCTCACTTTTTCGTTGGCAGTAGTACCTAGGATTCTTCCCCTAAAAAAGCGAGCTGCAGAATAAAACGCCGGTGGAATAAAGCATGCTGTACAGTCTCTAACGTCCTGTAAATCTATCCACGCTGCCTCGTTAAGCCTTGAGACTTAAGGGTCCTAACACTAGAAGTGATATACAATTAAGCTGTTTACAGTTGCTTTTTCTATCCCTGGTTTTCTCTTGTTCGAACACCGTGTTCTCACGTCAACTTAAATATGACCTGAATTTTCATATTTCAGTTAAACACGATGTGACATTAAAAATGCCGACTAACGAAATTTACTTTTCTGGTAAAACCATCGGCTAACAAAAGAGAATTAAACTAATGAGTGTTATCAGTCAACTAACATGCTGTAAAGCTGGACAGGTATTTCATTATAAAGCTGGGAAAACAGCTGATGTTTCGCGGGGCCATTGATAGTTTTCCCGCGTATTTTATGGTGTTCAAGAACCTTACATAACCTTACTTAAGGTAAGTGGTTGTTTGCCTCTAGGAAAACTCAAATAAACCCAGTAACGGATCCAGAGGGAGGGGACTTAATGACTTAAAATTAACGAAAATCTGGACAAAAGTATTTTATCACTTAACTCGAGAGACGAATGCTTCAAACCTGGGCACTGCACTATTAGAATATCACATATCATGACAGCAAGGTTCTTCGCAGTAGAAAGGAATGTGTAACGGTTTGGAATGATGTTCTAACGAAGTAAGTTATTAAGCAACTACGACGACGACCACAACGACGACTTCAAAAAAAGAATAGATTTAATGATCAAAACAACAGCTCTGCACGTGCATCACGCTTTTTAGTTCATTTCTTTGACGTCCACTGCGCGACTACGACGTGAAACCTTCTATGGAGGGTGCCGTTTTATGGAGGACGTGAACACACGAATTTTCCTTCCTCTTTTTGAACCCGAATAAAATCCTTAAGAATTCAACCCCAGGAAAAGTCGCTTGCATTTGACATGTTGAGCGGGCCCAAATAGACGCGATTAAGTTTGAAAGAACGCAAATTCATTTTTTTCACCGACGTTTTCACTGCCATCGTCGTCGTCCTTGCTTAAGGTCCCTATTGGCTTCACCAGGGGCCCGTTTCTCGAAAGTCCCGATAATTAACGGGGCCAGTAAGCTGTCTCGGTTTCCATTAAAGATCGAGGTTTCAATAGTTTGCATCTAACATGATAAAACTATCAGTTAGTGAAACAAAATGGAGTAGTTTGCTAGCCAGGACCCGCGCTCTTATTCTTTATATTTCGATTTGAATATTTGGTTTCGGGCCCGAAAAGTTACCCGGACTTTCGAGAAACAGGCCCCAGTGTGCACAAGTTGGATCCCCGTTATTAAAATTTTCTGGATCCGCCCATGAAATCAGTCATAGAGTGGTGAGTGCATCCTTTCTCACATTGCACTCGTTGCGCGCGTTCAGAAAAAATTGTAAGTTTTTGATGTGTTCCTTCTTAGAGCTTTTTGAGTTCTTTGTACTCGCCGTGATAACATAACAGATACAAGAGAGAACTGAATGAAAAATGCTGACATTTTTAAAATCCCTGATATATTTGGGAGTGATATAACTCAGGGGCACTTAACGATTGTTTTATGCAAAACATCTGTTCGGAGAAGCAAATATTAACAAGAATTTTCTATTTCTTAATGACGGCAAAAAATTTCTATATGACCGTTCCATTCATGAACAATTTTCGAAGCTTATCTCATTAATTCCCTACGATATCCTGAAGTTCAAGTTTCACATTTTACTTCCCAAGTTAGGCTATTTTTCGTAGACAAAAGGAAACCTAAAATTTTCGGATTCAAAAATGTGATGGAGAGAGGAATTAGAAAATGTCTCAATTTCGTAATACGTCAAATTTCATCTAAGATTTTAGGGAAAATAATACTCAAGCCCTTCGTGTAATTTCGAAAAGACTCATGCAAGTTTCCCGAGGATGACCGAACAGATACAAATTTCACAGCGCCGCTTAAAATGCTTCTAAACGGTACTCTGGATAGCCTATAGCTAAAAGTTTCCTTAATGTATTTAGGAGGAAACCGTCGTTGGGTGCCCCTGATAACTGTCTACTGAAAGGAGGACCATTACCACGATATCAATAGTGTCATTCTTAAGTATCGACACTTTTCAGGCAAATCTGGTTTGGTATCGGTACATCTTTCAAAATTACGTTTACCTTTTATTTTATAGCTGGCGAATCGGAGTGCTAATAAAAAAAAGTACCGTCTCTCTCATTGCTTCAATGAGGTTTTTCTATCACCGTTATCTGATAATAGTAAGCTGCAACTCTGTTTCTCTTGACGTGGTATCTATGCTAGTGCTACTATTAATGTTACCTGTCTTACCTACCCACAGAGACCCTAAAGTGAAAGAAGAAGGCTTGGTCCCCTGCTGAGCGGACGGATAAGGGCGCGAGGGATGATGGGAAGTAAAGAAGAGGGAAAACTGGATCGAAGGATGCGGGAGGAGCTCAAATTGCGTTCCATTAAAGTCATATCGTCATAAACAAACAAACAACAACAATGAAAAGCACAAAGTCAAAAGCACGGGATACATTTCTTTAAGTGGTTGTTTCATAGAATACTTCGATATCTGTTGGCGTGAAGCTGGAGCTTCCTGCATAGAATGTACAGTTAGAACCAGATAAAGAATATCCTGGGGGGAGGGGGTAGCTCCTGCCACAAGCAGTAAAAGAATTCTGGTTACTACCAGCGTTGTTTGATATGAAAATATCATCCTTGCCAAATCCTGGTCCCAAAAAATCACACCTCAATACAGCAAAAAAGTAATGGTACATATCTGACTTGACTCGCAGCTTAACAGGATTGTACACAACGTGTCCAGAACCATTGTTATTGGTCAATGAGTAAATAAGGCTTTTCTTGAATATCCATACAGACAACCACCTGGGAGATAATAACGACATTTTACAATTCTTACTGACCTTACTAAAGGCACTCATAAAACTTAACTTCTAGGAATATTCAAAGATCCGGACTTCAGTTTAAAATAGTGAGTGCAAGTCCGCGGCTTGACATACAAACATTCCTAGACAACCCATGCATTACTGCATTGATTTTTAAAATTTGCTGTATTTGTATAAATTTTTCAATGGTCCTAAAAAAGTGTTGAGCCACACATCCATTTGTTGTCTTGTTGAGTACAGTATACGACACTGTATTGACTTTGAAATTAGTGGGGGAGGAGAAAATTATTCTAGGAAATTAGGCAGTTTTAGAAGAGTAACAAACTTCCATGATGAGCAGAAAGAGAGCTCTCTCTAAACTGGAATCCCTCAGTGTTAGTAGGAAAGAGCAGGGTTTTTGTCCTGAAAAGAGAATTATGCAAACTAGAATCGTAACTGAATTCACATCTATCGAATTACTGTGACAGAGCCTGAAACCTACTTGAAGTCCGTAAAATATATACAAATTACAGACGCTATCACACATGCATCTAATACAAGTCTAATACCATTGTTTTTTCAACCTCTGTATGGCTGAACCACTTGATTCCGTGTTTCATTTAGCTTTGAAAGGTAATTTTGGTCATAAATGTTCATGGATGTGACTACAATATTAGCTTTTTACAATGGAAAATTTTTCCTTTTTATCCTTCTGACTCCTGTGACCCGGGGGGTAGTTCTTAAGCGACACTTTGCTTCATTAAAAAGAGTCCGCAGTTCATAGTTAGAGAGCTTTAAAGATAATTCAGTAAAATTAGGCTGGGACCAGAGGCGTCCTCTCCTGTGGAGTGGGCCCTTAAGGTTTTTGTAAGGAGAGGGCGAAACCAAATTTTGAAAGATTTTGTTTATTAATGTTGTGATTTAAACCTGAAATCAACGATAAAAAAAGTAAATTGACGTTTCGATGGTTTCATGTCATCATTATCAAAAGATATGAAATTAACATGATTCGTGGAACTATTTACTCTCTTTGATAACGATGACACGAAGACAAGCTTCTTTTTTATCACTGACTTTTGTTTTTAAAATGTATTTCAAAATCGATTCTTATAAGATTTAAACCTGACTAGTATAATTTAATTTAAATTGTGAATTAGAGAAAAACAAACTTCTGGTAGTTGTATTCAAGTGACGTCATCATGAAAATGGCCAATTCTGATTGCTGAGGAATTACTTTCTCGCCTTGAGTTGTACGTGAACAGAAAAACGTCCTTCCTTTTTTTGGCAGTTCATGTACCCAAGGCAAAAGCCGCTGTACTACTTTATCGTTCTTCATTGTTAGCAAACAAAAAAACAGTCCTGATTCTCCTAGTACATGTACTCACTCGGTGAGTTTTTCCATGATACGTCACTGTATCCACCAAATATGAAACTGCCGACTTGAATGATAGTTACAGTGGGTCCATTGTCATCACAGTTGCCGTGGAACGTAGACGCCCCCCAGCCGTGCTCTTTAGCGTGCCAACACCTCACAAACCTGGTACGGACTGACCTATTGATCACGGGCTCCAAAAACGACGCTAAATTCTCCAAGTACCTACCGTTGTTACCAAGAATGTTTGATGCATTAAAACCACCTTAAAAAAAGAAGAAATCTGTGGTTCATATCTTTGGTATGATCGCGCGCGGAAAAGCGCATGGATCCAGCAAATTATGTCACTCAGCGTAGCCGTGCACAGACAGTCATGCCAAAGGTATATGAGACTCTCTATGGGTGAAGCCGCAACGATTGCTTGATTCATGAAACGACGATCTTAGAGCTTAAGAGAGTGTCTCTGTAAGAGCAGTCCGGTCGATTTTGCTTGAGACCCAGATTTAGCTCATTTCTTGTGTGTTGTAAGACAGAAAATTAGGAGCAGGGGGAGGAGCTTATTTAGCCGGCCTTTTGCA
>OZ038005.1:15689501-15699501 GCA_964035705.1 Porites rus | reverse complement strand
CCAATTGCGGTAAAAATCCACAGAGCCATCTTGCCTCTTCTGGAACACTGTCCAACCTCCACCAGCGGTTTTCTGATCGCAATACACTTCAAATTCGCCCAGACCATCAGGATCGATTTTGTACACTCCACTTATCTTGGAACCGGACTTGTAAAGGTCGGCGCAGTTCTTATAAACTATAACATAGTGGAATGTAGCCTGAAATTCATCCGATTGCTTCGAATCGTTTTCTCCTCTCAGCAACTGAGGGAGTAATAACGACTCGAAGTAATCTGATGAAATTAAGGCTAGGTGGAATGTGACTTGAATTAAAAAGATAACAATAAATAAATAGATAAATAAATAAAATGAAGGGGGCTCCATCCAAATAGCGGTCGGCGGTCGAAACATCATTTTTGTGGCTGGTTCACTTAGGATGCATTTATTATTCACTCAAAATATTTCGCCGTTTGTGATAGGCTTCATTCCCCCGGCTAATTCTTTAGTCTTATCCACCGAGGCTGCGCATCCTACTCAGCTTTTTCAATGAGTGTTAAATGTTCGATGATTTGTTTGTGGCTTTGGATCTTTTAAGCTTGTTACAGAAAATTAGGAGCAGGGGGAGGAGCTTATTTAGCCGGCCTTTTGCATGTATTTGTATATACAATGTGATAAGCGTGGTACACCAAAAAATCGGTTTACTTATAAAACTCTTTGTCGTTGTCGTATGAAAAAAAAAGTACAGGAAAATTGCAAATGAAAAGAATGGGGTTTAGCGATAAAAGGTCACATCGAATCAAGGGATGAGTTGAAACTAACATAGTTCACTTGACAATTGTATGTCAGGCTTATAAGTGGAAAACGCTAAAAATTGTACATTGCTAGTTTTATTAACACCTTACGTAAATGACATTGGTTACTGTTACGGAAAATCATATTTTAGAGTCAGCTTTGTATAAAGCACTGATTTTGCATACATTCTTGGGAACAGTAAAAATGATTTAGAACAAATCTTCTAAGTATAGTGTCCATTCCCTGCAATAAAGCATAACTAAAAGTTTCTGGAAGAAAAGACACCTTATTTTATACCACTGAGGACAAGCAAAAAGGTCATACGGCTACTTCGGTTAAAAATATTTAAATAACTCTATTAATTAATACCAGTTCTAATTTCAAGGAAAAAGTTATGAGAATAACATAAAAGTTGTCTGTACCACGAAGCATGCTTTCACTGTTTAGACTGAGAGTCCTAAAGCTTTTTAAGCGTGTATTCGAATATCTTATGACGATAAGTCCGCCACCCACACCACCCTGCGCCGTACTGTTTTTACTTAGCGGCTGGTCAGCGGTCACGTTTATGAGGTAAACATGGCGATCACCTCCTGGTCACCGTTCTTGTCGATCAGAAAATCAAAATACCAGCGTGATATGGCCTCGAAGATGAAGCGGTTATGTTGTTTGATTCGTACTTTACATTCGAGTCGAAGCTTGAGTGGCACAGGTTATTTTTTACGGTGGAATCGACGAGGGAAATTCGAACACTAGTTGTAGTGTTTGAATTGTTGGAAGAAATGGTCGCATGGGGATGTAGGAATGGTAGGTTTAACGAACAATTTCAAATTTTGCCTTTTGAATTGAAAGTGAAGTTCATTTGAATGCTTTCGTATGTCTTTCTGACGGTTTTAGATCTACCTGCTCGATTTATATTTGCTACGCTTCATGTTGACAAGTCCCTCAAAATGGCGGCAAAACTTGGAGATTGCCGAAAATTAGGTAAGTTCACGGAGTTATAACGTTTTAGTAAAGGTCGGGCCGCAAAGTTTTTTTCTGTAGTTACCTTTTCTATGGCACCTTCTTCCTAGCTATATTAGTTGGATCAGTTAAGAACGCCTCACTTTTTCGAAAATATACCTTGAATTTGATCGGTTTTCGCGTGTGTGACTTATAACCGATAAGGTGTCGTTCAAGTCTTCCTGTTTGCTTGATTGAAACGTGATGTTCACGAAAGTCGCCTCGATGGATAAGATAGAGTTAATATACATGGCTGTGGTATTTGTTTTTTGCTGAGTCCCGTAGTTTGTTCTAAATCGCCCGCCGAAGTTGCCTCAAATTAACGTCTTGAAAAGTGTCACGACAGGCCTTCGCTGGAGTGAAATTTAATTTCCGTAAAACTCTGAAAAATAAAGAGATCCGATCAAACGGATTGTGGTTTTAGTGTAGGTACATGAATGTCTTACAACACACAAGAAATGAGCTAAATCTGGGTCTCAAGCAAAATCGACCGGACCGCTCTTACAGAGACACTCTCTTAAGCCCTCGTCCACACGTATCCGGATTTTTTGACTCAAGGGGTGGCCTAGGTCAAAGACGTGTTCTGAGCATCAGGGGCACCCAACGGCAATCTTCGGGAAAATATCTGTTCGGAAGACGATTTGAGATCTAGAATTTTCGGAGCATTTGTTGTAAAATTTCTTGCTTGCCTGCCTCTCCTAGGATTTTCGAACATCTACAAAATGGTATAATTACCCATTTTTAACGGATTTTGACCCTAAAAAAGGCCATCTAGAATTTTCGGGAGCCTTTTCCTGGCTGAAATTTTCGAGAAGGTAAGTTTTTATCCCTATAATTTTCGGATCACTAGACTTTCAGCTAGGAAATCCGGACAGATGAAAAGTTTTTAGGGGATAAAAATATGCCTATATCTACCGTTTGAATACTAAAATACGTTTAACAATGCTATGTTAAGTGGTTTTGAACTATATCCTCGTTGGGTGCCCCTGTGAGCATAACAATGATTGGCAATATCTCTCGCTCCGAGACCTAGCGCCAAATGAATTTTTCCCCAAAAGTATATCTTGAGGTTTTCTTGTGCCTTAACGTTTAATTCTAGTCACGTAACATGTCAAGTGACCAAAAATTGAAAATGAAGGAAATTAGCGAATTGGTGGCGAATTTACCTTGTTTGGTTAAACAAATTGGCATTTCTAAAAGAGGATAAACATACCTAACTCTCTACGTTTGGAATAAATGTACGCGAAGTTTAAAATTAAAGTTTTAAATAGTTCAAGCATTTGAAATGATATTTTTCCTCATGATTTTTTTATTTAAGTGCAATACAGTGTAGACGGTCATTTCAAACGTGAAGTGTCACGTAGAAATATTTAATATCAAGAGAAATGTTATTGCTTGATTTCCTTCTCTAAAACGGCCATCAATTGCTAAATAATTTACGATTTTTCACTTAATGGTCACGTGACATACCACGTGACTTATTGACACAATGTTTATACTCAAAAATGTTAAGGACGATGAGTTCTTTATGTGTGCCAAATTTTGATTCAGCGCCATCATCTATGCAAAAGTTATAGCCAATAATTCATTTTCCACGGGTAAACTCCTTAGTCCCAGACCTTAAACTACTTGAGGAATCCGCAACTTTTTCTTTGCGGATTCGGCTTCCTTCGACACGTATCCGGTGAATCCGGCATACGAATCCGCAACTTTCTGAATTCGCTCTCCAGGGAGGAAATTTTTAAATATCTTATAAATCCGGAATCTTGTGGACGCTTAATCTGAAATGTTACACGTCGCCATCTCCTAACCCGTGGGGGACGCGGGGGAGAGAGACCCGACGGGTTAAGGGGTGGAGACGTATGCCATTTTAGACTAGTGGGCGCTAAATCCGGATATTTTCTTATACAGTAACGTTTTGCCCAGTTCGTTACCGTGAATATTCGAGACGGTGCCCAGCGCAATATTATCGTTTCTTTACTTCTGGCATTTCAGTTTCAAGTCTTTTTTAGTATAACGTGTGTGCAGTTAAACCTACAATCAGGGACAAAAGTAGTTGACACACTTGTCTAAAACGGGTGCTTTTATCAACAATTTCTTTTATTATTTCACTCTATTTAAACGCCATAAATCCCCCACCCCACCCCCGAATCAATGTTGTTTGTAGATAAAGAAAGACTTGAGGGTCTAAAACACAACATTGGTTTAGGGGGGATGGGTGGGAGTACACAGAGGGAGGGGATAGGTATGTTAACTGTTTAAAAGGGGCCATTTGATAGAAGTGTCTCAACACGTTGGTCCCTCATTGTAACTATGATTACTGTACACTTCAATTATCTCAAACGACGGTTTGACATTTTGAAGCTTCTTTCCATGTTGGACGGACGGATTGAACGCCGTAAACAAGTTAAACGAGCGAAATATAGTGCTTGATGGGACAATTTTATCAGTGAAACAGACCGGCGATAAAATTTTCGCGTGAGCCAAAGATCGCTTTACAAATTAGCTGACGAACTGAGAGTGAATCCGGATACGTGTTGACGGGAAAATTCGATTATTGAATACGGACACGTGTGGACGTGGAAATTTTTGAATTCTCAAAGAAGAATTTGCCGATTCAAAAATGTCCTGATACGACTGGACGGCGGCTAAAGGTACGATCGCACTGCCATTTCGATAAAGTTTGAGAACGTCACTGGTGCGACAATGGCAAGGAAATTTGCCAAAAAGTGCGCTGCACGTTCAGGTTTTTTTTCTGTTTATCAGTCAAACCTGTTGTAGGTTTTTTTTTTATTTTCACGTTACCTTCGCCGTCATCGTGGTTGCTCGAGCTTTCCAGTAGGTCCAACATATAAACTGGTCTCAGTCATTCTTATTTAAAGATTTTCAAAAATTTGCCGGTTAATTTTTATGACGCGCCTTTAAAGAGTCGGTACTAATAGCTCCCTTTCCATAGTTATTCTTAAAACCAAGATTATCACCTGTTACAGACTTGAACAATTAATGAAAAGTGTTTTTTTGAATATAGGGACAAGAGGTTCTTTTGAGGATGCCTGCAGTCCGGGATAGAAAACATCTGTGCTCCCCGGGGGAGGAGGAATTCCGCAGCAAAGTTTTATCTTGTGAAGCTCCGCTTTTAGGTCCAGCTCCTTTAATACCTTTCTATATAGTGAAGCCTGTTGCATGTTTTTTTTTTTATTTTCACGTTACCTTCGCCGTCATCGTGGTTGTTCGAGCTCCCCAGTAGCGTTACCATGCAAAACAACTTTTGATATGCGACGATTTCGTTGAAAAGCCGACGATTTGATGGGTAAAGGGCGACGAAAACGACGTCCGCAGTTACTCGCCAATAGAGAGGCTCGTATATGAAAACAGTTAAATTTATTATCTCGAATGCTTGCAACAATTCTTACTAAATACTGCGGTTTATTTGCCTTCAAGAATCCTCCAAGTGAACTTGAGCTCTACGTTTAGATTCCCCACCTCTTTTGCATATATGCAATCACTAATCCAAAACTGTTCTACAGGTAGAAAGCCTGTAATCTTTCCCGGGTATATTACGAATCAACAGTTGCTCTAAGCCTCTATTTCCAAGCGAGGCTAAGTGCGATATGAAAATGATTTTTTATTCTCATGCAAATAAAAGTCATTTTCACTAGAAAGATTTTGCACTCAGCCTCATTTTGAAAGTGATTATTCGGAGATGACCTATTTTTGTGAAAGGTTTGAACCCAGGGAATGACCCATTTTTATAATGACCAGCTCCCAGATGGCTTGCTTGCTCTATTAGTTAGAGCGCTGCACCGGTATCGCCATAGGCGTACGGGCAATTTTCGGCCAGGGGGGCGGTAAACCATTTGCCCAAAAAATTCATGCAAGCTGCCCAAATTTTTACAAAACAGTCGAAAAGAAACGAGGGCCATACGATGCAACAACATAGGCCGTCCTGGGATATGAAAGTGCCTCGATGCAGTTTTTTAGGGTGAATACCTGCCAAGTTTGAGCATAAACTACGTCGCCATAAACAAACATTTGGAAAAATTGCCACCACAGTTGTATTAGATAAAGATGAAAATTTGTCATGATCAGGGTTGCAATGACATCAGAGTTGTCATAGCAACGAAATGACGCCATTACCTATTGTACTTGCAGCATTATTTCTCACAGTGTGAAATCGTTCTTGGGAGCTTTTTCCTCCAATAGTCGCCTCGATGTTCGTGAAGTTAAAACGGAATCTGTAAGAGCGTTATCGGGATATTTTGGGATAAAGTTTTTATAGTTAGAAATACGGTTAAAAAAGGAAAATCTTGATGTTTAGCCGCTATCTGTAGAAAACGAAGCGCTTTTGACATGCAATTTCACCTCATAGTAGCTTCAATCTTTTTAAAAATGTATGTGAATTTAATTATTTTAGAGATAATTCTGGTCAATTGCTTCAAAGAAGGATTTCATTAGTATGTTTCATGGCGCTCTTGTTAGCGGTTTTGTAAACATTTCGGTCTACTTTAACAAATTAGTGAATAAGCTGAACCACTTGATAGATTGTTTTAAAAAAACTAAGATTCTTCTCGTAATTCAAAGTGAGAATTAGTCAGTTACTTCTTCACTTTTAGATCAATCGCTGATGCTATCTACCATACACTGTTCTACGAGCGGAGATGATTCTAGAAAGTTAGGCGGAAGTTTATTTTTATAAATTCACGATTGGAAATAGCCCATTGCAGTACAGTGCTCAACGATAAAAAAAACTCAGCATATGATACTCTTCCCTTATAAACAGAAACTCATCACGTGCTTGGCAACCACTGGTCTCGTGTGAATGTAACTGGATTATTACGCCGACTTCAGGTTAAAATAGAAAATATTTATCTCTTCAAAATACTAATAAAAAAACATGCAAACGTCTTTAAAAGCTGGCTTTGCGCAGATTTTCTTTTGCTGCCCAAAAAATCTGAGATGCCCAAAATTTGGGGGGGCTGCAGCCCCCCTCGTCCCCCCGGCCCGCAGTCTATGGGTATCGCATAGGTCAAGAGTTTGAATCCGATACAAGCCTGAATTTTTTTCAGGCCTTTAATTCTTTTCGCACCTGCATGAAGGGTGGACGCGTAATTTTCACGCGCGTGTAAACTCGCGTAAATTTTACTCGCGTAAATAAAATAGAGACAAGGTACGAGGCCGTGTTGCACTTAAACGTGAAGTTGGGCGAGGTTCAACTTTTACTTTGACGCGCGATCCTTCATACAGTGCCTCTCTTTTATTTGCGAATGTAATTAAATTTTTCTGCTCTTACGCACGTAAAAATTACGCGACAGTGGAAATCCACCCTATAAAGGGCCTAAAACAGTTGTTGCCTTCTCTAAACGTCATTAAGGCACAGTACCAACTAATTATGGCCGGTTTACATGGAGGTGGGGGGACCCCAGAAAGGTGAGGTAACATGTGGCGGGTCACCCCACCTATGATGTAAACGTGATCAAATTAAAATGAGAGATTATATGGACAGGCGGGTTACCCCACCTAAGCGGGTTACCTCACCTACCTGGGGTCCCTCACCTCCATGTAAAGAAGCCCTAAGCCATCAACCCCCCATTCTCCTCCAACTTTCACTCGGATCATTTTATATTTCTGGGCTTAATACTACACTCACGTGTTTTAATGCACTTTTTGCCAGGCCTACATGTGCACTTGTAAGAGCCAGCTGTGTTTGTACAATTCGCATTTTTGTGGCAATCATGGCTTCCGCTTTCGCATTCATCGATGTGTGAGTAAGGAAACGAAAAAAACAAGAAATGAATATAAATTAAGTCTTATTATGACATTTATCAGCAAGTTTTACCTTTACAAATGCTCCCATTGCCTTGGTAGCCAGGCCTGCACGTGCAGTTGTAAGAGCCAGGAATGTTGGTACAGTTGGCATTTATGTGACAATCATGACTTCCATCCCTGCATTCATCAATTTCTGGAGGGAGTAGAAAATATAAAGTTGCAAAAAAACTAAACTACTTGCAGAAAAATGAAGTCACTGAAGGCTTGTATAGTATAATTATACCATTACAAATGCTTCCATTTCCTGTGTAGCCAGGCCTGCACGTGCAGTTATATGAGCCAGGAATGTTGGTACAGTTCGCATTTACGTCACACTGATGAGTTTTATCCTTACATTCGTCCAGGTCTAAAAAAAAAGAAAGAAAACAATAGAAGCTACCAACCTCGTACATCGTATATAAACCATTGCAGACATTCAACGCAAGAAAATAATCACGTTTGTAGCATGCTGATTGCTTCAGGGAAGACTGATTGTTTCACTCATTGCAAGAAGAGCAAGCATAAACCCCGAGGGGTACCCCCTATGATGGGTTATACGGGGAAGCTTCGCCCGAATTTCGAAAGGGGTATCTTTTCCAGACTTCAGGTGTATGAAAGGGTTAGGATTTCAATAGTTGAAGTATATGAGAGGGTAAAGAAATTTGTGTCATTTCGGTCTGTAAAAGGACCTAAAAGGGCTGACAGAAGGATTTTATGTCTGTGAAAAAGTCGAGAAAATTTCCTGGGGACCCCTCCACCCTGGGGGGGGGGGGGGGGGGGCACAGATGTTTTTTAACCCTGGCAACGTTGATTATTTCTTATGAAACAACATTCACTTGTTCTCTTTTTCTGGGTAGGATACACTTTCGTTTTTCTAACCACCTTGAAGGATCTCGAAGCAACGGGCCACGGTGAGTTTCTAGTTTACTAGCTGGCGATTCTGTGTATGAGAGACGTAGACGTAGACGTATTTCCAGTTTTTTTCTGCCCGAAAAGTATTCTTTGTGGCGCAGTCAAGCGAAAACAGGACTGAATATCTGAGTCTGCGTTTGCTGGCCACATAATTACCTGTTTCGCAGAGTTCTCCCGTGTAACCAGACTTGCATTCGCAAAGAAACCCCTTATCCGTATATCCAAGGAAGCACTTTGCATTGTTCAAGCAAGATTTGTAGGCACATTTATTCTAGTGAAAATGAAA
This sequence comes from Porites rus, assembly GCA_964035705.1. NCBI lineage: Eukaryota > Metazoa > Cnidaria > Anthozoa > Scleractinia > Poritidae > Porites > Porites rus. The sequence goes on along the minus strand of OZ038005.1, from coordinate 15,690,728 downwards.
GCGTAATTTAGACTTCATGAAATTTTAATATTATATTGTAGACTTCGAGCAGTTCCCTTTTCAGTCTGTCGAGACTTGGGAGAGCTCGAGAGAGCGAACCAGTCGAGAAGGAGGGTCTGAATGGGGTTTAATGTTTGGTGTTATTCGCCCATATTTTTGAGTGTTTGCTGTTAAATTAGCCAATTTTTTTTGTGTTTACTGTTTCCTAAGAAAAAAAGGCAAGTGTTTGGAGGGTTCTTCGGACATCTTCGGCAATGATCGGACCTCTTCGTTAGTCTTCAGAAATCTTCGGTAGCCTTCGGAAATCTTCTGAATAATCCGGAATTGTCGTAAAATGGCCTAAAACTCCTTGATATACTAAACAAAATAATATTGGCCTTTATAGAGCCGTTTTTTCTTCTATCTGGGAAAAAATAATTGTTTCAAAGAATCTTTACTGTTAGTGTTTAAACGCCTAAAATTTCACTATTTCATGTTACAAAGCCAAAAACGAAGTGTTTAGTGTTATTTAGGTACCCCCATTCAGACCCTCGCGAAGGGAACTGGAGAAGGGCTTTTTCCTTTTCCGTCTTCCCCCTTGTGCGTTTGCCTCGCTCGCTCGCTCACACGTAACATTCTCGCACGCGCGACCATCCTGAGAGACTGCAAGTAGTCAATGCTCCCTATTACCATTCTCATCATTATTTTATGTCTTCTTCATCGCCGCTCGACAGATCTTTGGCTAGACTTTGTGAAAGTCCGTTTTGGTTGGTTCCCCCTGTCTGGAGGGAAGACGGACAAGTGCAATCTTCGGGAGAGAACCCAAGACACGAGCGGTCACTATTACAGTTAACCGAAACAGGAAACCGCATATGAAAAGTCTCTGACACTCAAGGGTCGTCATCACTATCTTTTGATCGTCATTGTCATCATCACTTCCATAGCTAAAACTTCACTTTTTGGGCTATGAACAGTTACCACAAGATAATTCACAACTATTGCCGTCATTAATTTATTCCAGTGAAATTCGCCCTACCTGTGTACCTTTATACGTCCAACCTTCTCTTCGTTTTAAATCATTTGGATGCTGTATGTGATCTGAGTTACACAACTCACAGACCCTCATATCATTAATTGCCGGACCAATGTTGATTGCCACGCACTCTCTCCGGTAAAGACATTCCGTTTCGCAAGATTTGCCTGCTCCAATGGAAAGGTTTAAAAAGGTGTGGCCTTGAAGATACATAT
>OZ038005.1:15647001-15687001 GCA_964035705.1 Porites rus | reverse complement strand
CACTCTTTCGTTCTCCCACGCTCCTCGACCGTGATTGTTTATAAATGAGTAACCGATCCTTTGCAGACTGCTTGCTGAACAAAAACATAACACCACCACCACCACCAACAACAAGAACAGGTTACCACGAATGTTAAGCAGTTAAATATTCCACAATGAAATTTAAAAAACTTTGGAACTAAAGTGGAGTATCTGTGAAATGATCAGAAGCTATCGATCGCCGGAGAGAGAACTGATGTGAGGTATGTTGGAAGCTTTTAGTTATTTTTTTTTCTACTTTCAGACTTTTGCCTGCCCCAGCCAGTTTTTGAATGACAAAAGGGATTTTCCCCTAAAAATTTCGCTAGAAATAATAGTCTGCCACGTCGAAGCCGTTAGACAACCTACAGCAGCTTTCCCACCGACCGAAGTAAATAACAAAATGAAATAACTAATTAATAAGTTTCTTGAAGGATCACTGACTAGGAATTTAAATAAAATACGTCATGACAACCGTCAAACTGTTGTCGCTTAATTTCAACCTTTCTTTTAGTTTATAATCTTTTATGGAGTGAGTAAATTGTTGCATTTCAAAGGGCAAGCTTTGTCGTCTCCACGGCAACGTCAAATTGATGTAGTTGCACACTCGTTTAATTATTGATTTAAAGTTCAGTATAAGAGAAAGAGCCTTTAAAGCCCTTAAACCATCTCGATCATCCTATCCCTTCTAAAATTCGACACCGAATTTCAAGGTTTTTTTTTTGAAAACAGTTTTTAATTTCCAACTGATGTGGTTCTAGAAACACATCCCCCATCCCCCTTGGGCGGACACAAAAATTGTAGGCTAATCTATGTTGCTGTACATGATCGTTTGTGTCGTAAGCTCAACAACGCAGCTGCATTTTTCTTGTCACTTTTTTCCCTTTCCTAGTTGAATATCATGCATAAAAATACGCGTCTAAAATTGCACTAGATATAGATTTTCTTCAAAGTTTGGTAATCTGTTAATTAAGGTTTAAGGTTAGCCTCAGTGCAGTCTGGACCCAAAAGAATGTCTGATACTGATTCCAAGTAAGAATTTTAGGGTTTTTTCTTCTGCTACGTGGGAAAGGTTCAGTTGAATCATTGTTTGTCCTCAAAAGAGAAAGGTTTGCATGAATAACTTGAAGTATGATTCATAAAAGTGCTAACAAAACTTTTCCTGTCATAGCTACGGCCGGTCTGTGTTTTTCTCTCATTAACCCTTAGCTTGAGTTATGAACTTTTCAGATATTCGTTGTAGTTGTTTTATTTTAAGTTCTCAACCATTTTCTTTCCTTATGGTTGTAACAAATTTAGGGGTATGTGGTAAAACATTTTGAACTAAACGATAATGACTTTTAAATAAAAACATAAAAGTCATTTCAAAAAGACTTGTCCAGTGCCGTCAAAACCGTCTTAAGAATTTTGTTCCTGTTACATCGTAATCTAGCCCGCTTTGGCTTTTTCTCTAGCTTATAGTTTTTGCTTTTAGGGTACCGCATGACATTGTAAGTAGTAGTATACTGTATCCACAACTTCAGCCAAAAATCATGGGACCTGAATCGTTCATTTTGCTCAGCACAGAGTCAGGTGTAGTCCTCTCCCTTGTTGAGTTTCAACTTTTTTTCGAATGGGAGGCAGCGAAGGTTATAAAATATTACACCTAGTAGCAAAACAAGAATGAAGGTGAATGTATAAGGTGTGTGTGCATATATTAACAGTTGGCTTTAGTCATACCTTGATTTGCAATAGCAATGCAGTTTAGCCAAGCTCCCCAGAAGAGGCAGGTCAAGAAGAGTGCTTGAACGGACAAGAAACAACCAGCCATGCCGGATGAATTTGCCAGAATGCTACCCCTCTCGACTTTCATCTTAATTTAAAGCTGAGATGTCACGAACTGGTAGCCCACTGAGTTCAGTTTGACACGTTCTGTTATCAGTTGTCGTGTTAATTAATTTTCCAAGTTAACAACAACAGCCAGTAAAATTAAAACCTGCTCGTTAATTTTTACTTCCCTTCAGTGTCAGTTTTATTTATCAACTCTAATTGCCTTTAATGCAGCTAGCCACTATTTGCATTAAATTTCTTAACATCTGCCAAAACGGCTGTGCGTTTTGAAGCTTTCTTGTTAAATATCTCCCGAAAAAACTGAGAATTAAAATATATTATATAGTCAGTCAGTCGATTACCATGCCGTGAAGCTGGCTGGTTATTTTATTAACCTGAGAAAACAGCCGACATGTCAGATTGTTTATCCCTACTTAGATCAAGCCACCGTCAAAAAAATTGACAAATTTTCCTACCCCAAAATATCGCGAAATCGAAAATTAAAAACCAAAACTGAAACTTTAAAACCGTAAAAAGCCTATTTAAATTTTGGTATTTTCTTGAAATGATAGGAAAAAAGGCGTAAAGCTTTAAAAGAAACAAACTTGTACTTGACTGACTAGGGCTTTCGTAACAAGAACAAAACTTACATTATATATTACTTGTGTGAGATTTGCTTCCTTTGCAGCAGCTGTCTACTGCATTATATAAAATGTTCCAATTGGCCGATATTCACAAGGTACCAAAATGATCTTTTGAAAAGTCACATCATTTAATTCCGGTGCTGAGAAGGAACAAAGGAATCGAAAAGACTATCAATCCTCAATAAAAGAAAAAAAAAAGGATTTTCGATTATTTCTTGGGAATTCACCATAAGGTTGATCACAAAGCTAAAATATAATTTGCGTTCCAAAAATGTTTGCCGTTTTTCACCGTTTATTAGGTGTTGGAGCCCGCCTTTACGGCTGATAGAAATTTTCTGTACATATTTAGTTGCAAAAAGAGATTCCTTAAAATCATGTTAAGAAAGCAGTTGTTTAAAACGCCAGAAGAGACGAGAAAAACTACGGAGAAAGAAAACACAGAAGACTTGGAAGTTCAAGATGAACATTCACCGCTTAGGAGAACTCTTGGTATAATATGTGCCATGTCATCCTGCATCTTTTTTGCGTTTTCCTCCCTCCTTGTCAAACTGCTTCGAGAAATTCCTCCCCAGGAAGTCGTTTTCTTCCGCAATATGGTTCAAGTTATCTTTGTCCTTCCACCGTTAATCTACAACAAGATTCCAATTGTTGGCAACACGAAGCATCTTCCATTTTTGTGCGTTCGTGGAATCGCCGGAACCCTAGCTCTTTGCTGCCAGTTCTACGCTTTCCAGCACATGGCCCTCGCAGATGCGACTGTTATCGTGTTTTCCGCTCCTATATTCACGGGAGTTCTGGCGCATTTTCTTCTTGGTGAAGCTTGGGGATGGTTCGATGCTGTGGCGACTTTACTCTGTTTTACCGGCGTTGTCCTCATAGCAAGACCGACGTTCTTGTTTCCTCGGCAGATTGAGTCCACGACTCTTGCAAGTGATTGGGAACAGGTAATTAAGACCATAATTTTAGTTCATATTAGTGGTATTTGTTAACCCTTTTATTTCCACATAGAAATAAATTTTTAAAAAAATATTCGAAATTTCATTTCAGTGCAAAATACTGCATGGTAACAGATTGATCTCGCAAAAGTACTCGCGAGATGAATATGCCCTCATTTCACCATGTATAGTCAAAATTCTGAGGCGTTTATGTTTTAAGAAATGACTTTATATATAATGGTAACATAATTAACAATTAGTTTACATTGTGGCCCACAAATGAGGAGAGAAAAAAATAACCGAACTGAACATAAAACTTATGAATCTCAACTGACCGAGGCCAAACCAATTGGTTATATTAAAGAGGGTCTAAGTTGGATTTACCGTCAGCCGTCAAACGGCCTAAAATTGAACAGTGCGTCAAAAATGCAAAGTGACTTAACCGTCAAAACGCTTCAGGGTATTTGAAAACCATTCCAATATTTTATTTCCATTGTAGATCACTGCTAGCCTGGTTGCCCTCTGTGGTGCCATATTGACCTCCATTGCCCTTATCGCCATAAGAAAGCTGAAGGGGGTCAACTTTTTGGTGCCCGTATTCTTTGTTGGACTTTCCAGTGTGGTCCTCACAATGGGAGCTATTCTTGCATCAGGGTCTTTCCAGAGTGTCATATGCGGGCACTCACATGAATGGTTCCTTTTGGCTCTTGGTTTCTGTGGTCTTGGTGAGTGATTTTTCGTCCATATCCACAAGTAAAACCATGTTCAGCTAAGCGTTAATACAGTGATGTCGTTAAGCCCCCCCCCCCCCTCCGTGATTGTTTGCGGTGGAACTTATCCTTGGGGGGGATACTCGACCAATATCTGGGTACAGGTGAGCCGCTGAGGGTTTGAGACTCTGATCCTGTGTAGGACAAAAAAAAATCCTAAAATACGTATTTGGTTTGGGATAACACCCTCAGTTTTATTACCCTGTTAAGGACAAGGAGTGAATGCACACCTTCTTTTAAAGCCATTGCGTTTGTATACTTGGAGTACAAACAAATTCCATCCCGCAAATCAAACCGATCGTGCAGGCAATACCCTGTTTATAATAACGGACAGACTTGTGCGAAATTATGTACCCTGTTTAGAACACAGGTGAAATATGACGGAGTACCCCTGGAACTGATAATCAAAAACCTCCCAATTATATTATCACAGGTGGCCAGGCCCTTCTTACAAGATCCGTGCAACTGGAGAGAGCAGGCGTTGTTGCTCTTGTGCGAACGTTAGACATCGCCTTGGCCTTCATTCTGCAGCTGCTCTTTTTGGACTATACCTCTAACGTTTACAGCATCGTGGGCGCAGGGCTGGTTTTGGGGTGCAATATAATGGTGATTTTAAACCGAGCTGGGCTCACCCCGAATAAGGCCACTAAGAACCAGGGAGGCCTGCCAGAGGAATTGAAAAGTCTTATTGGAACAGTAAAGGGACAGTTATATGGCAGGAATAATTGAGGACTCGCAACTTCCAAGGGGAGGGGGGGAACAATCTGCAATTAAGTGAACGTTTTCTTGTATTTTAATAGCCTGTGTAGCAGGCGCCGGTTATTAATTATTTTACAGGCCGCTCGAGGAGAACACGCGAAGGGGAGAGAAGGCCTCACCTGAGGCCTTCTCACCTTTTCTCCCCTCGCAAGTCCTCAAGATTTCTTCCTTCGCCCTTAAAATACCGGCGCCTAGTATTTTAGAGTTTAGTCTTATAGTTGAAATGGAGCTGCAGGCATGTTCTTTTTGGATAAGCGCGCTCTCCTCCGCAGTATAGTACTTTTTTGCTTGTTTGTTTTGTTTTCAAAATTCAGACAACGTGATGTTCTCAAGGGAATTTGCCATTTGTCTTTTCATGTGCTTACATTTGCACCCGTCTAGTTTGCACGGCCTCTTACCAGGCCCTTAATGCATTTCGGAATGCCTAGGCCGCGCGGAATAATGAGGCCAAGGAACTAGGCAACATATGCACTTGGAGAGGATGGCGTTTGAAAGAAACAGGTTTCTAGTGTAACACGTTGTATGAAATGGAAAAACAAAATATAAACTAAAAAGGTGTATTGTATACCTAATACAATAGAGGTTGCTTCAGCATTTGGGCATACTAAACTCATGGCAATTAATTGCTTGAGTGACCAACAAACAATAGCTTCCCAATGAGCAATTCCCAATGCCTAAAGCAAGCCATATTATCCTGGTTTTTACATTGTTTACGCATGCACAGAGGTGACCTGACCATTAGACCTGCTCCATTCTAAAGCAGCTCTGTGATTGGTACAGAGGCTAGGCCTTTTGTAAGAGGGCACTTTCTCAGAGGAAGGGCTAGTTCTCGAAACGTCAGCTGCGATGGTATTGAATTGATTTTATTAAATGAGATTCTAAAAACCGAATTTTTTTGCTTTACTCGCCCACCTACGTAGGAACCACAGTTTTTTTGAAACTAACCCGTTCATTTAACTCTATCATCGATTAACAATGAATAAGGGAACACAGATATACGCATTTTCATGAAAAAAAAATTCCTTTTAATTTGTAGCTCAATATCCAATTAGAGAGCCGCTTTGGATCAGTGCAGGGTGGTTGATACAGGTCGTTTTGAAACTGCAACTGAGAATGATGAAATCCTCCATTTCATAAAGTTAAAATAAATATTTAAAAAATTTTACTAAATAACCAGACACAGAGTTTGACCTCTACACCATACATCACTAACCGTATTTGACATGTTACGTTATTTAGTGGTGTGTTGTTAGATCAAAACTCAGACCGTGCAAATTCTGTCACAGATTGCAGCGCTGTTTGCCGTTCAAAAACGTGCGCGGTTCCGCGGGTCCCATGTTAACAAAAGGCGGATTCGTGCAAGTTTCCTCCGTTCAAAAATTTGTCCTGACCTGTGTAAACAGGGTCTCAGTCACACTTACTTTCATTAATCCTAACAAGTGCAGACCGCCGTACCGACATATAGAATGTGTGCAACTACTAGCAAAAATTGCTGTATATATAATACAAACAAAACGTTCACAGTTTGTTTTGGATTTCCTTTCTAATTTGTTAAAAAAAAAGGCATAACACGTTTGACAAGAGCCGATCGGGAGAAGTAGTAATGCATACCCCTACAGTAATCTTTTATTCCTAAAAACGCCTGCGTGGGAGGCTAACAGTGATCCCGACATACCGAAACTCGACTGAAAAACAGCCGACCTTTCGTGGCATCACTGCTGGCTCGCCCGCGAAACCGAAGAACCTTGCGTGTATAGACCTTATAGAGTCATTAACGGTCTATGAAGGAGAGTGCTTGTCTAACGCAGAAAAAACAAATCAAACTAATCAGAAATAAAGTGGCGGGTTTTAACGCAGGCTTTCCTATTCGATTCACTGCTGCATTATCTGTTCCAGGCGTTCGGCTAGTGGAGTAGAGAGCGGGAAAAAGTAAGGGGGAAAAGAGGGAGAGGGAGAGAGGACCCTACCCCACCCACTAGTTGTTGTTTTCTTTTCAGCTCACATCTCTTTGTGTTGTGTTCAGGATCTGAAGTTTTGAACGCCTAGAACAGGCTACTGCTGCATGTTTTCAGTAACATACCGAAACGCTTTACGGTCGTTTCTGCTACGAGTCGTTTCGCCAACGTCTTTAAAAGTCGTATTAGGGAAGCTTTCGCCTGATCATTGGCTTAAAAAACGAGGTATGAGGTATTTACTCATGTATCGGATTTTTTCATGACGTGGCTGAAAGAACTAGGTATACACATGTGTAAGTCTTATTTAATTTTTATGTGGAACGACCTGCGACGTTAGCGAATGGGAAGTTGGCGAAACGACTCGTAGTCGAAGCGTATATATCTGAGTTTCTCAAGCCTGCAAACTGATACAGTCGTCTCTCCTCGTTCCTCGCGAGTAGAGACGGCTGTATTCACACACTAGAGTTTCTCATTTGTTAAATAGCATTTTTTGTTATTTGTGTCCGACGTAGTACTTTAACTGATACAAGACAGAATGAGAGATGTGGACTTTTTAAAAATCCCTATATGTTTGAGAGTGATATACAGATGTCTACCAAAAGGCGGACCAACACTCGGAGGGGGTACCCTGTGAGCAGGAGATCTCTCTTGCATGGCTTTCAGTTTACGAAGTCGTTCGCGTGGCTTGTCTGTCGAACTAACCACGCGACAGATAAGCCACGCGAACGACCTCGTAAACGCTAAAAGCCGTGCAAGAGAGAAACCTCTGCTCGCAAGGTAGGAGGAGGGAGTGGGGGGGGGGGGGGGTACTCAACAATGTATTATACAGGGAGGCTCCTCCCTCAGGTCCAACCCTCGACAGGAAGGGTACCTCTTTCGTATACCTTTTATTGACCAATGGTACTCCTTTCACAAACCCAGTTTAGAACTTTTCATACCTTTTAACTGCTGTAAATGCACTGTTTTTAAAATATAAATAAATCGGAGGGCGCCTGCGTGCGGATCATGGCGGATGTGCCTTCAACGGTGTCCTACTAACTCGTCCCTTACCACGCTTTTCCCGGTACCCAAACTTTCCCTGTTCATTCTGAAATGAGAGATCTTACTTAGCTTGTCACAGACTAGATGTCATAAAAGAAGGGGGAAAGGAACCGCGTGGAGAACGTGGATCCATTGAAGGCCTGAAGAAGACACTCGAGGAGGGAAAAAAGCTAACACGGCGGTAAGCGGCATGAACACAGGTATCGAAGAAGCTATTCAAATGTCATCAGAAGAAAGCCAAGAGGAACCAAGTCTTCTTGAGATAACGAACGTTCTAATCGATATTCAAATACAGTTATCCACTATTCTGAAGGAAAACATAGAGCTGCGAAACGAGTTTGGAAAATTGAAATGCTCTGTGAACTCCAACAGAAAGGAGCTCAACAGCCTAACAGAATCAGCTAATTTCAACGGAAAAGAAATCCAAAACTTAAAGGGAACTCTTAAGAAGGCCACGGATACGAACTAAGAACTGAAGAATACTATTTCATCGATCGACAACCGACTGAAAACAATGAATCAAGACCTGGAGAATCAGCGTGGGGAAACTGAGCGTTTCTCAGATGAGCTTGAAAACTTAGAGCAATACTCTCGGAAAAATTCCGTGGAAATCCATGGAATACCACAAGATGCCTACACAACACGGAACTAGTTGTTATTAAGCTAGCTGAAGCCCTCAACATTACAGTAGGACCCGATATTGGCACAAGTGAATAACAGCCCTCGAGCAAATGTATTTCCAGCTTATTTCCAGCAGAGGAGGTACGGTATGTATCGGTCCCCAGGACACGCGGGATGGATGGAAGTACCCAGGCCGCATTTGCTTGGCCGCGCGTTGATCTGGCCCGGCCACTTCGACGCATCGACTTTCGGCCTCTTCGAGTGTGTCAAAGTCTGCTGGATTCGTTTCCCGCTGGGAAAGCTTCATTGGTTTCTATGTCTGATATTATCCTATTTCTACGATCCTAGCATGTTAATGTACCGTTGGAATTCGAATTTCGTGGAAAAAGTTGTGTTGGAAAGGGAGCATGGCGGCCGGGCGCGAGCTGCCATCTGGTGCCTCCTACCTTGTGTATTATATTGTATGGAAGGTGAGTTTGAGGAAATTATCATGAAACTTCGTTGGAGCATTAAGAACAACAACAAAAAACTGCAGAGTAAGTTTCATTGACTATTATTCAGTATTTCCGACAAATTTTACCCCATACAAACCGACTGTAATTTTACTGTAACCGTATTGTGGTACTATCGCAGAACCTGGGAGACCTGTGGTTGATCTTGGAAATAGTATCAAGGCGTTGAAATGTACAACCTGTACATAAAATGTAGCACGAAAGTCGGTGGCTTCCCGAGCAGTTCAGTTCTCTATTACAAGTAGCAGCCCGCGTAGCAGGTAGTTATTTGATGTGTTTTTCGTTTGTGGTCAAGATACAGCCGCGCGAAAGCTCTGAGGTAAAAAATTTGGGAGGGGGGCAAGAGGATTTTTTAAACATTATTATTATCCACGTGTTCCTCATAGGTTTACTTTGATTTTGGTTTGTTAGTCAGATGATGACTTAGCCTGCATTGCAGCTGGCCCACGAATCGTCTATGCGGTTTAGGGTGTCTGCGATGCAGGCTAAAGATGACTATTTCGAGGAGCCGTCAAGAAACTCAACGCTTTATCCTTCTTTTCACTCATTACAAGTAGATCCTCTCAAATATCTGTTTCTGGTTTTATCTCGTCCAACTGGGTTTTCTACTACAAGCACAACCTTTCTCGAACCCGCTTGTCTTTAACTGAGCTTCTGTGATGCAGTGAAAAAATGACAAAAAAAAACATGTTTATCTTGACGTGACACTGTTTGTTTGATAATAATGATTATTTCTGAGTAATCAACATTGAATTGCCCCCCAAAATGCACACCCCAAGCCAAACCTCCCTTGAATGACCTCCTTGGACTCCACCGGGTAGGCTCTGACAAACTATTCCCTGTGCAGCCCTAGCTAGTCTGCTTCGCCTTTACTCAGTTTTTACATAGATTCTATCAGCTATTTCCGAGTTTCAAAAACTGTCACTTCAAAATGAGGCTAAGTGCAAAACCTTTCTTGTGACAATAAGTTAAGGAGGCTCACACCCATTTTTCGAGGTCTCACACCTCGTATTTTGTGCTCCATAACATTGGCTGTAGTGCGTGTACGAAAAAGTCACAAAGTGAGACAACCGATATCTAACATTGAACTTAATTTTAGGGTATGTTTTGTCGACATTGTGGCTACCATGGCAACAGAATAACGATGACATGAAATCTAGGGATATTCTGTTCAAATCCTCTAGTTTGCTAATAGTTTAGATTGTGTCTCTACCTTGGCAAAATTTGAGAAAAATCTATGAGAGCATTTTTGAAATGTAATGTTCTAAACATTTTGAATTCCAAAAAAGTCTTTTTCACTTTTTATTTTTCATTCATCAAAAATGATGATTTATAGTGCCAGTACAATCCATAGTTATATACCTGGCTTCAGGTGTAGTTCAGTTTTTTCAATAGTGAAAATTGGTAAGCAATCGCTCTTTGCGATCCCACATTGTTTTTCTCACAAGATATATTCGCTACCTTAAGCCCAAAAAGGTAACATCTTTGGTTTTAAAGAAGAAGTTTAAAAACTACTCGATAAATTTTTTTAAAAAAATCGGTTCTTTGCGAGTTTAATAATTGCTGAGCATTTTTGTGAAATTTCAAAGCCAATGAAAATTTCTAAGTTACTGAAATAAAATCAAATCCATGGTGAATCTTTGTGCTTGGCTTCGTAAAGGCCATTGTTTACACGTACTGGTTTACTCGTTTAGGGTTATGCCTCCCGCTTGTTTGTTCTGCATATTTGCATGCAGCACGCCAGACCACGACTCATTGCAAGCTTATTTCACCCCCGCGTGATTCTTGTTTTCATGGACAACAATAGCTAATATTTCTGCATATTTGAAATGCATTGTTAGTTACTGCTCCGTGGAAATGAAACTTGTAGACAATACCCGTGAATAGTAAGATGCTCTCAGTTGTAAACACAAACTTTCCGACAAAAAATTAGTGAATTGTATCCCTAATTTTACTGCCTTACAAGTTTAAAAGACATATAAAACGACGGTTAATCTCGAGAATCTCAAATTTAAAAAAGATCTGTCGAGGGGTTTCAAAACTGTTCGCTTGTTTGTCTAAGTAGACCAAAATGTTCACAAAGCGCCTCGATACACCCTAGTCAAATCCTTCTTTATATAAATCGGCTAAAGCTATCGCCATGATCTTTCACATACATTTTTAAAAAGATTGAAACTGCTATGAGGTGAAATTGCTTTTATCGAGTCGGCTTTTGGAGGAAACAGCTCCCGTGAAAGATTTTGTAAGAACAGTTTCCAGTGCCGACAAATAGGGCTGCAAGTAAAATAGGTAAAGGCGTCATTTCGTTGCTATGAAACGACGTCATTGTTACCCTCTTCAAAACAAATTTTCATCTTTATCTAATACAGATGTAGTGGTAATTTTTCCAAATCTTTGTTAATGGCGACGTAGTTTATGCTCAAACGTGGTTAAATTAAGTTAAGGTTAAATTACGTCTGCGACTGATATGATTCAGCAACAGAACGAGAATGTCATATGACGACGAACACCGCGGCAAAACGCACTGCGCATGAGCACAAAATTTAACATCCGGTCAGCTTTTTATTTCCGGTCTAGTATATAAACTAATTGCGTACGCATAACATTGCCGTCGCACCAAGTTTAAAAGCAAAAAGGGAGAAACACTGAGACAAAAAAGGGGGCGAAAAAAATCACTTCATTCGAAAGCTTATAGATTTTTCTAGCGTCAAACTTTTGCACCACATGGTTATCTGTTTGCACCAACGGTGCAAATGATGTTAGAAGTTTGTAAGTCGCGAGCGCTCGACAAGACGAATTTGTCTTTGACTGGAAAGTGTGACTGAAAAAGAGACCGGAAATGCTCAACCTGGCGCATGCGTAGACGTTTTGCCGCGGTGTTATGACGACGGCGCGCGCAAATCAAACAACTGGCTTGACCGATAGCAGAGCGGCAAAATTGGGCACCGGAAGTCGCGTTTAGTCCTTTCCGCGCGCTTTCCCGTCGTCAACTGACGCTCCCGTTCTGTCGCTAAATCAGCCTATTAAAAACAGGACTAGACCTTTTTAGCTTGTATGTTTTGTTTTCCCGTTTCAGGTCACGTGATGTCTTTTCCGATAATAATCGACAATAACCTATAACAATCGATAAATCAATCATTATCGATTTCTATCGAAAGTCGATATTCAATCGATGTCAACTTTTTCCTTTACAGATTTCTATCGATTTTTATCGGAAATCGATTTTCATCGATAATTAATATCGATTACTATCGACTGATATCGATTATCGGTTTTTCCATTAACTACGCCTAGTATGAGAATGAGAAATCGTTTTCATTTTAATAGCTTCGCACTTAGCCTCGCTTTGAAACAGAGGCTTGAGGCAACTCGGAAATGGCCTATTCTTTTTCGTAATCAGAAGGTTCAATTTTTTGGCCTCCCTCGCTTGTGATATTGTTCAGCGAGACGTTTCTTGAATGGCGTCGGAATTGAAGGATGCCGATGATTTTACAACTTGCAAGACGTCATTCTAAGTTTTTCTACCATCAAGTTCAACCTACACGTGGAATTACATACATTTACCATGTTATACACAAGGCAATGTTGCTTTGTTCAGCCCTGAATACAAAGCGAGCTAGGGATGTGTGATTGTTAAGTGGATAAGTGAATTACCTCTCGCAAAGTGTCTGTTTATACACTTTTATCATCATGAGGTTATCCGTATATCAAGATATCTCCTTACATATAACCAACCCAGCCCAGGATAGGTTGGCCGCACCACCGGGGTCTACAGTAGGTCCCCTACTCTTTTCGATCAGCGGTGTGGGTTCTTTTACGTCCCGTCCCACAAGAATAGGTAAGTGAAAGTGCTTTGAGACGGGACCTACGTCCTTATCCGAGAAAGTTGAAATTCTAACCGTTTGCAGATGTCATTACAAAGGCAGGTTTTTCTTCTCATTTACTTAAAGACGCAGAATGTTGGTCCGGCCGGGGTTTGAACTCGCGACCTCCCACTCAGCAGACCGGCGCTCTCCCAACTGAGCCAACCAGGCGATCTGTGTGCAGGTGACTTTCATTCAGTTTCTCCTAACATGTCAACTAGTCAATAGAGAGATTTAGAGTCACGCTTGAGGCAAACGGCAAACAGCGGATTCAAGTTGAAAATTTCTCAAAGTGGCAAATGATCAGACAAAAACAGTCTAAAACAATTCTTATGGATGAAAATAACGTGAAACAACCACTTTTTTGTAGAACTAAAGAACGGTAAAGGAGAAAGCTTTGGTCACGTTGTACAACTTCACGTTTGCCGTTATTGTGACAATAAATCTCTCATCCAGTAAACCTAGTGACACATAACCAAGCAATTATTTTTCAGCGAGTGAAAGAAAAACATGCAAGTTTGCTTATTTACCCGAGCACGGAAAAGAACTTTATAAAAACTTGCTAGTGTGAAACGAGGCTTTAATCCTGGCAAATTTATTGCTAACTGAAGCGACGGTAACGCGTTTCAAGATGGTATGAGAAGCTTACTGACCTCAGGTTATTCCTCCCAGTTATCCTTCACATCGCTAACTCAATTTGCATCATTTTCCTAGTCTTCAAGTATCGCACTTCAACTTCCCTACAATACGATTCACGTGATTTCTCTTGCTTTATTTTATCTAATCTTCTTAAAATTGTTCCTACCGCTTGTACAGAACGATTGACCACGACTTCCTTCTTGGCATCGCTCAGGGTTAACCAACGTCACTTGCGGTTGAGAATGTAGATTGATTTTTATTGTCTGACATGTGAGGCTTGAGCCAATTAACTAACAGATTGGGTGTCACATGGGTGAAAGTTATATTCCCACCCTGTCTGTTATATGGTTTCAGACGTTTCTTGTTCAAAAGAAACGGAGAACATGTTTCTTTCTTTAACGCTTTGTAACTTCATGCTCTAAGACTTTATCCTTGGCAACGTTCAGGTAAATGTTTCCATGTTATAGTCGGTTGTAATCTTTTTGTTTTAAGGTTTGTTTCTGAACAGTAACTACATTCAAGAGGTCAAAATATTGCTTTAAAGTTTCAGGAAGTTGTCTAAAGTTGTGTTCACTCAAGCTATACTTGCCAAACTTAACACGATGCAAATGTGTATATTTTTTTCTGTTGGAAGGTGGTGACTTGTAGAGCAATAGAATTTGCACAAGGAGTGTACTTGTAACTGCTAAGAAGTATACCACGACAATTCAATCGTCAAGATTTGAAATCCTACAAACTCAGCGACTGTCAATGTCAAGGTAAAGTGATAATTCTTTAATGGGTGCGTAGATAAATTTACCCTGTCACAACTTTCTGCTTATAGTTGCTTTCGCGGTTGACAATTTCAAGGTTAAGTGATAGTTCTTTACTGGGTGCGTAGATAAATTTACCCTGTCACAACTTTCTCCTTATAGTTGCTTTCGCGGTTGTTCGAGTTTCGTGCTTAATACTACAAATCACGCAGTAGCAGTGATATGGTATTCTTCTTGATATAAGCGGTAGGGGCTTGTGATTGTATCATTCTGGCTTTTCTATCAGAAAAATGATGACTTAACTGAGTGTAGAAAGGGAGAGCGAGCGGCCTTTTTTGTTAGTTTTCAACAGAAATGTAAAATAGGATTCCCGAACGTCTCTATGCTGACTTGAACGAATTTATTGTCTGCGCGGGGTTTTATACGGTGACTCACGCTCGTTTAACGCTCACTGAGTGATCCCTCGCGCGTTTAACGACGATTGAGTCTCGGATTCATGGCGAGTTTAATTCGGACTGAGTGAGCAATTGGTTTTAGGTAAATTTTCCCGAACGTCTCTATGCTGACTTGAAAGAATTTATTCTCTGCGTGGGGTTTTATACGGTGACTCACGCTCGTTTAACGCTCACTGAGTGATCCCTCGCGCGTTTAACGACGATTGAGTGATTCATGGCAAATTTAATTCTGACTGAGTGAGCAATTGATTTTAGGTAAATTTTGGCTGGGAAACTCAGGCGAGACAAGTTTAAAGCTGAGGAATGCCTTGAAAGTAGATAAATCGTTAAATCAAAGACCACACGCGACTTTCATGTTGACTGAGTAATTCCTCGCGAGTATAACCATGGCTGCGTTACGTTATCGCGCGTTTGACACTTACACAGTTAAATTTCTTGCGAGTTTAACGATGACTGAGTAATTCATAGCGCGTTTAACCAGAGAGTTTTAACACTCACTTAGTACTTGCTCACGAGTTTAATTAACCCTTTAACACTTATTGAGTAATTCTTAGCGCGTTTAACACTTACCAAGTTAAATTTCTTACAAGTTTAACGATGATTGAGTTATTCACAACGCGTTTAACCAGGGAGTTTTAACTCTCACTTAGTAATTGCCCACGAGTTTAGCACTTATTGAGTCATTCCTTGCGAGTTTAACACATATTTTCTGGTTCTTTCGTGCGAGTTCAAGGTGGCAAGTAGTTTTTCATAGCGCGTTTAACACTTACACTGTTAAATTTCTTGCGATTTTAACGATGACTGAGTTATTTATAAAGCGTTTACCCAAAGAGTTTTAACACTAACATGGTAAATGCTCACGAGTTTAATTAACCCTTTAACACTTACTGAGTAATTCGTTGCGTGTTTAACACTTATTTTTAAGTTATTTCGCGCGAGTTAAACGGGGGCAATTAGTTTTCATAGCGCGTTTAACACTCACACAGTTAAACTTCTTGCTAGTTGAACGATAACTGAGCAATTCATAGCGCGGTTAACCAGAGAGTTTTAACGCTTACTTAGTAAATCCTTACGAGTTTAACAGAGTAAGCTCACGAAGAGTTTTAAGCTAATCGAACAATTCCTGGCGAGTTCAATTCTAACAGAAGATAATACTGATTAAGCGACTCCTCGCGATTATTTGGGTGTTAAAAAATATACACTGTCTGACTTAAAATAGCTCTACAATATTAGACTACAATCGTGATCTGCCAATCTTTTGATGTTTCGTGATGTCGTAAACCTGTTAAATTACACAAAAAGTGGCATTAAACATTATAAACTAAAAAACGATAACGCTTTTGAGGTGCACATATACATGACCTTACATCAGCAAAATGAGAACAGCTCTCGTAACGTAATGCTGAGAAATTAACACGACGTTTCACTATAACATTATTGTGAGAGCTTCAGTCGCATAAAGTATTCTTATTAGAGATTCTGTGTGCCCTCCCTGCTCCTTGCTTATCGTTCAGAAAACGTCGATTGTGAGAGGCTCTCACTTAAATTTTAAAGGGAATGTCAAAAGAATATTGCTGTTTTAGGTCAATTCTGCGCCAAAGTCATCACTAAGTACGTTTACCCTTACACAAAATGTTCCTGTAGACATATGAAGAAGATATCAGACAAATTCATCAGGGAGCACAACCCAAAATAATCGTCCGTTTCAGTAGTAATTTTTGCAGGCATAGTTTTCAAGTCAACTTGAAAGTATTTGACCATCATAACAACTCGTACATTTCTCTAGAATGCACAAATTATGTCAAATTTCTAGGCGTGCTTATTGATGAAAATCTTTCGTTGAAATACCATATGGCCCACATAGCTTCAAAAATAAAACAAACTGGCATTATTGCCAGCCTCAGGTACTTTCTAGCCCTGAATACTTTACACCACATACACATATCTCTTATCCAGCCCTACTTATTGTATGGCATAGTCTTATTCTTCAAAAACATGCCCTCCGCCTCCGACTACAATTCTCATGCAGTATCTTATTTTGTCTCCTCAAGCTTTCTTCCTTTAGATCTACTCTACTTTAACTCCGTTGCTATTCTAATGCATGATATATCTAACAGCTTAACACCTCCTAACATATCTAACTTATTTTCTTCCCAATCTAATATTCATTCATATAATACAAGATCATCTTCAAGAGGTGATTATCATGTTAAACACTGAAGATTAAATAAACAAACTAAGTCTCTTTCAATATATGCCGTAAAAATCTGGAATAGTCTACCGTGTGAAATGCGTCAAAGGTCCAAAAATAACTCTAACATCAATGTCCACGACACTTTACTCGGAATACTTTCAGAAGAAAATGATTATATCACAGGGCGTCCACACAAAGTGTGTGTGTAACCGATTGTTATTTTATAATAAATGTACTGGATTTACCGTTTGCTTCGCCTAGAGCGATACATCGCTAAGTATATATGTCTATAAATCAATATTAAATAAACGCTGAATTACCTTATCTGTGGTATATTAGCTTATATTGTCGTCCTTTTGCCCCAAAGGCAGGTTTTTGAGCGATTTTGAAGGATTTGAGTTCGCCGGAACAGTAAACGGCGAATAGGCGAACTTAAAATCCATCAAAATCACTCAAAAAACCGCTTTTGAGGCAAAAGAACGATGATAGGGGAGGTAAAAGTAATTCAACGTTTATTTACCATTGATTTATATGCACACTTAGCGTTATATCGTTATAGGTGAAGCAAATGGTAAATCCAGTACATTTACTAAAAAATAACAATCGGTTACACACACATTGTGTGGGCTCTCTGTGATTAAATTGACCATGTCCATCCTTGCCATCCGTAGCAACAGACGACAGGAAACAGTTTGGAATTCAATTGATGCGAGAAATGTTTTAGCTTTAAAATTTTTAAAGAGATGGCAAATAGCATGACATAGCCCTTTTAACCCTATGGTTCTGGACATAATTAAGTCCAAATTCGCAGATGTTCCTTTACGTTAGTTGCACCTATACTTGAGAATAGGTTGTCTTTTGCGATGAGAAGTGGCCCTCTGTTGCCATATTTTAAGAAAGCACTGAAAACATTTTTGTCCCAGGAGGCTTTTATGTAATTTATTTTGTTATCAAGCAGTTAAATCTATTTTAAGGTGGAATCAAACCACTTTGAGATGAAACTGCATTTCCAGACCTCATCATTTTCTTTAGATATTTAGCTAATTATGTCGCTAGTATGTTCATTCACTGTTTTTATGACCCTTAAAACTTTGTTTCAAAATATTTCCAAATCTCTCCCATAGAATTCGTTCAAACTTTGCCATAATCAAGGCAACTAAAGGAGGTACAAGCTCTGTTAAGCGATTACTGAAAAAACTGCTGCTACCGAGAAATACCTAGGCAAGTAAAACATGTACAGGCGTCATTACATTGCCATGGCAACTCTGATGTCAATAATACATGGATCATAACAAATTTTCATCTTTATGTAGTACGGTTGTGGTAACCTTTTACCAACATATATGTTAATGCTGAGGTAATAAACGCTCAAAGTGGAGGAGTATACTCCCTAAAAATTCAGTCCGGCCACCTTAAATCGTTTTACTCGCTTTTAGGGGAATTTATGCAGTTTATGTAAGACATAGTAATCTAAGTAGACTTATAGCTTTAACGTTTGATATATATTTATTATATTTATTGATATTGGCCCATAAAAAATAATAAATAATAATAATAATGATAATAATAATTATTATAACAGTACGAGCACAAGTGGGAGCAGTGGCAGTGGTAGTGGTAGTAACAGTTACTCTAGTAGTAGTAGTTTGCTGACTTCATGTTACCTCCTGTGAACAGGTAATAATCATGGCAGAGTCACCTGGTCCGGCCACAACTGGCAGAAGCTCGGTTCAGCAATCCACTGAACAAGGTGGTAATAGTTCATATCCTTCTCCTTCTCACCCACTTCCTCTAAAACGAAAGAAAAAAGAGCCTGGGGCTCCAACCTGGAAGAACGTGGTTGTTTTAAAAAGCAGTGATGTGAGAAATGTAGGAGACAAAGTCCTTATGCCATTTACAACACAAATGTCAACAATAAAAAAGTCACTAATACCACGGTGTGAAAAAGTAGAAATTTCTTCAGCAATGACAAAAATGGAAGTAAAAGCAAAATTGGAGGAGGTATTTCCTTATCTTCGGCAACAAAGGTAAGATGAATAATAACTGTGTAGCTGCTATTAATTTACATTACTTACTTACTTTGAACTGACCGCTGTCTCCTCAACTTGGACACATCTATTTCTGCCATGTGGGCAAGGGTAAAATAGACACTTAAGGCCCTCTTGCTAGACCCAGCTGAGAATTAAAAGGATAAGGAAAGTTAAGTTTTGGGAACAACTGGTAACAGCCAATCATATGATACTGGAGCTCAGCAAGGCAAGTGTGCTGAGCCCTTTTGAAAATAACATGGACAGCCTTTTTTGTGTGGTTTTAATGTGATAGTCACATGGATGAGCATACACACATACAGACTGTGAAAAAAGGGGAGGGGCCACCCAGACATGCAGCCTGTTTTTACTTGCACTGGCCAAAGTCAGCCTTTATCTTTGTTTTTATATTGGACATCCATATTATGGTCAGTTGTCAGCTGTGAAAACAGTGTATTTGCCGACCAGTATTGCAGGCTTAGGTGTACAACTTACTGGGGTCCTTTCTTGAAAATTGTCAGGTGACCTTATTGAAGTTGACATCAATTACATGGAAGTCTAGCATGTTCTATTTTAGGAGTTCACTTTGTCAGTAATTGTTTAGAGGCCCAAAAACTTGTTTGTTCATTTGAAGCGCTGTCATTTTGAATATTTTCTTCAAACCCTCCGCCCATAATTAAGTCAGCACTTCTTGTGCCACGGTGACCTACAAAGATTTGAGTTTCACCATCAGTGATCTGGCTACATATCGAAAAATTCTTACCTTTTTTTCTCGAACAATTATAGAGACACTTTACTGTAAACAATAAAAAAGACCATAAAAGGAATAAAAATCTCTGTCATTGTTAACCCAAAACCAAAGCCCAAAGTTGCGGCGCTAGTGAGCTCCTGGCTGGAAGATGTTTAATTTCCACTGTTTTAAAAAAAGGTTTTGCATAATAATTTGTTTTTATGTTCTGTCTGGTGTCCCTTTCAGTTATTTTACACATAAAAAATTGCAGTGACTGTGTTTTTATGGTATTGAACTTAACTTGTTCTTATATATTAATACTTTTTCCACTTCTAATGCTCTTGGTTTCAAGGTTTCCTTTGCACCAGCAACCCCAGAACCTCATACCCAAAGTTGCTTTGGTCTTTTCCCAGAATTATATTTTGCTAATGATCAACAATAAAAATTGATCCAAGATAAGATGGCGATGGCAGTCTGTTTTCCACACCTTGGCTTACTGTTTGCTTTTATTACCCTTAGAACCACAATACTAACTTACTTAGGCTGGGAATCATATCAGGCCTAATATTAATAGTCTTATCTTAAATTAGATTCCACTGTGCTAAAGCAGTGGAAGGAGGATCTCGATTGGAATTGTATGGAGAACCCAGTATTTGGGATGGACGCCTCATAAAAAAAAGACTCACCGGAAACTCAGTTCTCTATATTTTAAGTGACGAGGTATGGTTCACTTTTTAGGTAACTCATTTAGTCACACTAGGCACTGCACTAGGTTGTGCAGTGCAAATCATTTATAGATTAAAAAATGTTATTAATAATACTAATTAACTTTCATGTTTATATCAATGCACTATTGTCATCTTTTCCCAACAGGAAAATGATGACGAACAAAACCTGTCAACTAACACATGCTTGCTGCATAATCCGATGGCGACAACTGGTAAAGTACCACACTTTCGTAACTTTTAATAATTTATGCTGCATTCATTGCTGGGTGCTGAAATAGTGTCAATAGTACATGTATCAGGCAACTCGTCTGCATACACACTGTAATAATTTTAATGGCTGGCTAGTGACTAGTGCAGTAGGATGAAGTGAATCCTGTACTCTGAATGATTACCCTCACAGAAGCAAACAGGATGAGTCTCCAATCTTTCTTGCTTTGGATTTCCCACATAATGTTCCCCTGAAAAACTTTCTCTTTTGGCTAAGCTTATATAAAACAAAGGTAAGTGTGAATTATATATAGCTATTACCTATGTAAAAAAACATAGTTGACCATAAATGCTTAATCATAGCTTCATATTTAAGTCACTGAATACCTTCAGATCAACAGTTGTGTTCAAATTGTGACTTTTTCAATCAAATGAAAGGTGTGGGTATGATCCTTTATCTGAAAAAGAAAAATTGGTCACATAAAATTGCATGCATAAAGCTTGGTTCTCGTATGCAGCCGAGCTGCCTGTGACATAGCTGTTGGTACTGCCTGCAATACCGTTCCGATGTGAGAACAGAAGTCGCCAGTAATAGAGGCCACGTCAGTCTTAACCGCCAGCATGCCTGTAAAGTTGACTTGAGTTCGACTTTGCAGGCATGTTGGCAGTAAAGTCCTGCCAGATTTCTTGTTGCTGGTGGTGTTACGTCCTCATTGCTCCGAGTACTATCACAGGCAGTACCGGCAGCTACATCGCAGGTGCTTCAGCGGCATCTTTAGCTTGTCCGTGTTTAGTAACCAGGCAAGACCTTGGAGCAACCTTGTTCCCAGGGTTCTCTCCTAATAGGAGAGAGAACCTGGGAATGAGGTTGGTCTTTGGAGCACTTTTAACCACTGGTTATACAACCAATTATTAAGCGACCTGGGCGCTTACTAATTAAATTGGTGGACCTTGAGAGTGGGCGCTTAATCGAGTAGATATGGTATCCCAGGGCTCAAAGTTTAACTTTGAGATTGGGAGCACTTGTGCTACCAGATATAAATTTGTAGGCGCACTGCTGAAAATTTTAGGAGCACAGCTTATAATGTTGGGAGCAGGTGTGATTACACATGAATTTTTAGGCGCACAACCAAAAATCTAGTCGCATATGCGACCAGTTAGTCGCTAACTTTGAGCCCTGTATCCCCGGTTAGTTTTATTTACTTTATTTTTTACTTTGGTGCAAGAAAATAATATGCCATGCAATAATTACAAAGTTATAAGCTGAAAATAAAATTATTGGTTGTTTTCGTCTGTCTCTCTATCACACCTTTCGTTTCAGTCACACAAGGCATCTTGAACATCCTGTAAGAGAAAAAAGGAAATCTGTATTCAACGTCTTTGTTAGAAGACTATGTCACTTTTGAAGGGGGAGAGGGATCGGGTCAAATTATGAAAAGTATTGATTAGATTTAATAAGATGTACCTATTAAATCATACAGAATAGTGAATCAGTTGTTTACAGCAATAGGCTTTGAAGATAATAAATTAACTGCCTAACCATCGTTTCCATACCCAGCACCTCCTCCTGGTTTGTTGTCCAATAGCCCATTTCCCCGCTGCCTCAAGCCTCTTTTTCAAAGAGAGGCCAAGTGCAAAGCCATTGATATGAAATTGATTTTTTATTATCATGCAAATAAAAGTCATTTACACAAGAAAGGTTTTTCACTTAGCTTCATTTTGATAAGCATTTTGGAAACTCGCAAATGCCCTATTCATATTCAATAGCTAACTCAAATTATCAAACCTGATAGTATTATTATACTGTACTGCCATTCAAACATTTCTAATTTCAAGTTTCTAAGCTTCCTTTCTGGCTGAAAAAACAAACTTTCAGGGTTTGTTCTTAATTTTACTAAAATCCAAATCCGGATAAATTTTTTAATCCAAAAACGGATTATTGATCCAAATGATTCACATTATGGAGGTGGATTCTTTAGATCACATCCAAAGCCGGATACCTTTTTTTCTTTACTATGGATCAGAAAAGAGTGAATACAGACAGTGGTAACTTGAAACAATTTTATTACATAGAGCAGCGGTTTGACAACACTGCTCATCTTTACGGCCATTTTTGAACTTGAGGCATGAATTAAACTATCTATTTTATCTTTTTTATCGGGATGGCAAAATCGCCATACAGACAGGACCTACAATGTTCTCATTCAAAAGGACAAATTGAGAATAAACTGCTACACAACTTCACCGGTGCGTCTTGCAACATTTTACTTTTGCGATAGATATCTCATTTCAAGACTCATTTTCACTTGGCCCGTCTAAAGCAGTATATTTGAGCTAATCGTCCAGAATACAAAGAAAGATCAGCAAATTTGCAACAGTATCAGCAGCTGTGTTATTTTTCTCTCTAGGATACCGTCGATATTGTACACCCTCATAAAAAATTCAAGAGAAATAGGGAAATAATTACCACTTCTAATCAAATTGTTCTAGTATTTTTTTTTGTATTATAATATTTATCAAAACGGGGAAAAACTGATCAAAACTGCATAAATCGACCTGAATCAGTTCATTAAATCTTATGTTTTCTGTTTTTCTGAAAATTATGGTTAGGATGAAGTAAAACTGAAAATGCCTAAGGGACTATTCGGTTGATTTTTTGACACTTATGCACTCATCAATGGTTTACCCCAGGAAGGGGAGGGGGGGCAAACCACGGGAATTTGAAATGAAGAAAAATTCATGCAAATCCTCATTTATATCAATTATTTCCATTAGTGTAGCGTTTCCATTTGGTTTCGGAGCAAAGAAAGACCGGTTTTGGCCCCGCAAGAAATGAAATGAGAGCCAAGAAATGAAAGAGGGGGAAGGGGAGGGGAAGGAAGGAAACACTTGCAGACAAACCCCTCAATTTTGAAAACCTGCATTTGCCAGCGAGCGCAGCGACTGATTGGCTCGGCTACTTGAACAATGTTGTTATGTGTCGATCAAAGGTTTGTTTCATACTGAGAGGTCATTTATGGTACGTGACACGCATGCTCTGATTGTTGTTTAGTCTGGTCGGCAAGATTTGAAACGCAAAGCTCTTCTTGCGACTTAATAAGGGTATCAGGTTGTTTAATTTATTCTCTAAAGTGCCTCCTGGATTTGAATAACTCAAATCGATTTTCTTTTGTCAGCAAATGCGATAGTTTCTGCAATGTTTTGTCATGCTAGGCCCAGGTCGTTACTGTTTTTTTCCCTCAGATAGTGATTTACAGATCCAAATTTCGAAGAATGGATTGCAACTATGGAGAACTGCATGGTGACTCAGTCAAGATTGCTGATTAAGCAATGATCATTCGGATTCATTGAGAGTTCACCATTAATGCGTTCCAAAATACATGAAAAATTATTTTGGTTTACACACGCGTCCTCTTTTCCGCTCCACCAAGGTCAATTATTTTATTGGTCAATTATGACAGCTGTTGACAGCATCATATGTCGGTGTGTGCACTCAGGCATGATAGGCCAAGTGGACGGTTTTCAAAATCCCGGGGTTTGTCTGCAAGCGTTTCCTTCCTTTCTTCCCCACCCCACCTCCGCTCTTTTACTTGTACCATTTTTCGCAGTCTTTGACTCTCGTTCCTCGTTCTTTGCTCCTAAACCACAAGGAAACGCTTGCTACGCAGGCTCGCATTAGTGCAACTTACATGTTTTTACTAGATGCTAGCTGCCCTGCCACAATATAGCCAAAGATTGAAAAATCACTTGTACAGACATGAGATAGTCCTGGAATTATTTTACTGTTGATTTGCTAGTATGCTCCAGTGTCAAATAAAAATATAATGACGTTCTGGACCTCAACAAACATCAACCCTTAGACATTAGAGCTAGAGCTTTAGATTCTAAGATGAGTATGACTACAAGTACCAATCTCATTTTTGGGGGGAAAATGTTATGGTAGTTGTCATAAATTTCTAGTATGAGTTTTAGCATTGAAGAGTGCCATAGTGGCAAAAAAAAGTTTTAAAATGTTAGAAAATTTATTATTTTGAGATGGGGATCAAGAGATAACAGTGCAACCTTTTTGGGTGAAAAAAAAATACAATGAAGCTTCCCGGGGTTTCTATTTTTGGGAATTCATGAAAAAACTTTAAGTCACATCTCGTACACACATAAGCTTTCAATAAATATTATTATTCATTTATATTCATTCAATTATAATAAAATCATTTTATTATTATTGGTTCTTGCACTGTCAACTTAGCATAATTTGTGAGAATTAAGATATCATGGAGGAAGCAGAAAGCAAGATAGGTAGCTTCCAAGAAAAACAATGCTACTTGTTCAGGCTTGCAAACCTATACAGTAGGACCCTGGTAACTCAAAGTCTGAAGGGAAACAATAAAACAGTTCAAATTAGTGAGGGTTTAAGTTATTGGGGTTGATTGCAAAATTCAATTTGCTCCGTTTAAAATTAATACTTACTGATTTTTCAGCACTTTAGTGTTTGGTGCAGTGCAAATTTAACTCATTTCATCAGAAACAGTACCCTGCGAACAGAGTCTCCTTCGATCTTCCTCGATCGACTCATCTAGGAAAGATCCAAGCAACTCTGCTAGCAGGGCACAGAAACAGTAACATGATTAGTCATTTTTTATGATAAAATGTACTGATCTGTTCGTTTCACCAACATTAAAATCAAATTGCTTTAGTGTTGACCAGTGTTGGTTTTAGTATTTTAAACTTTAATTTATACAACAAGAAGAGCTAATGGGATAGCATCTGAGTTGAGTTAAAAGAGCCAGAATTTGAGTTATCGGGGTAAATTTCAGTGACTTTTTGATCAAGGGAAAGGACATTTAGTTCGAGTTAGCGGGGAATTTGACTTATCTGAGTTCAAGTTAACTGAGTAAAAATGACTGGTAAGTCGGTTGAAATCCAAGGGACATTGGACCTAGTTTGAGTTAGTGGGGAGTTCGAGTTATCGGACTTGGAGTTATTGGGGTTCTACTATATCTACGTGGTTGAAAGTAGTTCTCAAAAGAGCTGTCGTTGTTGGTGACTCAACCAGCTGAATATGGTATTAATTAAGTCTTACATTGTGAAAAAAGCAAGACTGTTAGCTATGAGATTACCGTAAAATGACCTAATAAATGTCCACTTCCAAATAAACACCTCTTACCTAAAAAACGCCCCCTCTGCGCTGGTGAAATTGTTTTAGACACCCCTCTTAATTTAATGCCCCATGTGTAATAAACACCCCCTTTGAGAATTACTCCAAAATACTAGGAATTACAGTCAAACCTCTCCACAACGGCCACCTTGGGGACAGAAGAAAGTGGCCATTGTGGAGATGTGGCCATTATGGAAAGGTAGGGGTGTAATATGACAATTTTGTTTTAGAGAGAACAACATGTTTATTGTGTAAAGTTCATGCTTACTGTCTCCGATAAAGACAATATTTATAGAGATATAAAATATGCAGAAAGCTTGAAGTATGTTTTGAATCAAAATGTTAACATGACAAAACGAGAAAGGTTCACAACATTTGCTATAAGTATTGTAGACAATTTATGCTTACTGCAGCAGTATCAATGGAACAAAATCAAAATACGATTGCTGCGATTAATGATCAACACGCCACGCCTCTCTACAATGTGTTGTAGAGAGGTTTTAATAAGAGTCAACGTATGGACTGTCTGCCGGGACAAAAAAAGTGGCTGTTGTGGAGAGGTGTTCGACTGTAACCAAAACAAGCAAAATCATTCAATTTATTCAGTTGCTTGCTTGATTAAAAAGGCTTTGCATATTTCATCTTGCTCAATGTTAAGTTTAAAGCAAGTATAGACTAATGATGGTAACACAATGACCCTGAGCGAGGATTCTGAAATTGATGTTAGGATTGGGCCGTTCCATTGAATGGAATATTAAATTTTGATATCCACACCCACCTGCACTGTATGGATGATAATTACTATGGATGAGTTTGTATTTTAGGGACCCCTCAGAAAATCTCATCCATAGAGGGTGGAATGGCCCATTTAAAAGAGCGATATGGATCTCTAAACGGCCTAGACGTATTTCTGATTTGATATATCTGGATATATGGACTGGATTACACCTATTATTTTGTAACCTCTCTTGATGTTTTTGCCGGAAGCATATTTGTTTTTCTGGGCTTGATACAGTTGTGAGAATAAACGCCTCCTATCTATTAAACGCCCCCTCTTGGACCCCTACATTAAGGTGGCTCTGTAATTAATACAAGAGCATTTAGCTGTGACAAATTTTCCGTCATAACTTTTTGGTTTTTAACGCGATGGCTGCGAAACTTTGCAAAGAACAAGAGATATCATTCGGCAATAATACGAAATATTCCGATTTCATTGATGTTAAATATTTCTTGAAAAATTAGCGCTTAAAAGGACCGTACTGTTCAAAGAAAATCTAAGAATCAAAGAAAAAAAAATTTACTGAAATTTCTGGTATTGGCTTTAATTGTTATAATAAATATGCCAGAGGAATTTCAGAAAAATCGTTGGAGCAGAAGTCCGTAACTAAAAGTCGCTCAAAATTCAGCTGTGAAATTGTTTTGGAATTTCAAAAATAAATTACTGTCAGGAAGAAGGAGACACCAGTTTGAATTTTCGGGACAAGTAAATTCAGTGTTTGCTAATTCTTAAAACAAAAGCCGATTGCCTATCGTGCTTTTCTTTAAAAGGTACTTTTTAGTTTTAGAAGCACTATAAATTGCTCCAAACCTTGCTCTGAAGTAGAATGACTTGTTCTTCGACAGTTTTAAAATATCCCTTGGCAGTTTTGGCTCAAACTCCTGTTGCACACATTTTGATGTATTGCAATGCATTTTCAACGACTTTTACCGCTGTTCGCTGCTTCCAACTCAGGAAAACGTATTGAGATTGGACGCTACCTCGTATCAGAGCTCAGATAGAACTGTCCAGCACCTTTGTTTATGACTACAAAATGAGCACGAGCGGCAGTTCTGCGAGGAATTCGCACCTCACCCAGGGGGGACGAACAACAATGATGGCCATGCCAGTGAACCGAATAACATCACAGTGCAAAATAAAATTATCGCAAAAATACTGCCCGTGAATAAATTTACAACTCTGAAATTTTTGTCACTCCTTCCTTCAATGAATGGGTATTTTTTTTCTTGATTATTATGTTTTGCTCTGCAAGCTCTCTGCAATACATGTTTATACAGATTGGTTCACAGACATGGGCATCATTGTCATTCGTCCCCCCTGGCTGAGGTGCGAATTCCTCGCAGAGCTGCCGCTCGTGCTCATTTTGTAGTCATAAACAAAGGTGCTGGACAGTTCTATCTGAGCTTCGATACAAGTTAGCTTACAATCCCAATACCTTTTTCCTGTATTGGAAACAACGTACAGCAGGAAACACCGTTGAGGATGCATTGCAATGCATCAAAATGTATGTAGCAGGAGTTTGAACCAAAACTGCCAAGGGATATTTTAAAAATGTCGAGGAACAAGTCATTCGACGCCAGAGCAAAGTTTGGAGCAATTTATAGTGCTTCTAAAACTGAAAAGTACCTTTTAAAGAATAGCATGATAGGCAATCGGCTTCTGTTTTCAGAATTAGCAAACACTGAATTTACTTGTCCCGAAAATTCAAACTGGTGTCTCCTTCTTCCTGATAGTAATTTATTTTTGAAATTCCAAAACAATTTCACAGCTGAATTTTGAGCGACTTTTAGTTACGGACTTCTGCTGCAACGATTTTTCTGAAATTCCTCTGGCATATTTATTATATCAATTAAAGCCGATACCAGAAATTTCAGTAAAAAATATCAGCAAAATGTTTTACTAGACGCGATTTTCTTTGAACAGTAGGGTCCTTTTAAGCGCTAATTTCTCAAGAAATATTTACCATCAATGAAATCGGAATATTTCGTATTATTGCCGAATGATATCTCTTGTTCTTTGCAAAGTTTTGCAGCCATCGCGTTAAAATCGAAAAAATTATGACGGAAAATTTGTCACAGCTAAATGCTCTTGTATTAATTACGGAGCCACCTTAAATAGACGCCCCAGGTAGGGAATGAGTGGAATACACGTACTAGATCTCTGCAGATCTTAGTCATCAGACACTTGCTGGTAAATTAGTATCTTACCCTGGCTCGCTTATGCTCTTTTTCTTTTCCTTCACTCAATCGCTTGGATTGTTTACACAGGCTGAAATCCCTTGTAAGCGTGATTTTTAATTTACGTTATGTTGCGCGCATCTGAACTGTCCAACGCGAGTCAGTGACTCAGTGGCACGTACAGGTACCAGAAACTCTGAGTTTCTGTAGGTACTTCATGTATCGGTTCAAAAAGGTGGTAGGTACTTCATATATGGTAGGTTAGCTCGTGATTACTCTTTTTCTGTCGAGCTGTTTAGTAGCTCCTTGGCGGATTGCTTTCACATTTGTTGACGTTGCTTTTGGAAGACCTGTTCATCCCAGATATTTGGACTATTTGAGACTGAATTACTTATCATTCAGGTTCGTATACTATTATTAGATTCGATCGAGTCCGGGCAATCTGCGAGCCAGCGAGCCATGCGATCCGGCGAGCCATGGGAAAAAATAGAGTTTTATGACATTGTAGATACATGAAAAATGTTTCCTGCTTAGTTCCCTGTGGGTATGCGAGGTTTTGCTGATGGAATATTTGCAGAATTACGCAGTATTGATCGACTTTCATTGATTAGGGTAAAGTGGTCATTGTTCTGACTGGGGTTAAGCACTCGCTTTACGGATTAGGGTTAAGTGCTGTTTAATGCACCTATCAATGGTTTGCGCCGGAATGGGGGGGCCGGGCAACCCACGGGAAATTTGACATTTTCAGGTTTTCAAATGTCAATTTCCCCACCCCTGGGTCTCCATTGGAAGTCAAATTCCCACCCTGGGGACCACAGACCTTCACAGTAAGTTAAACGAAATGATAGGCACTAAGAACAAGTTTATTGCAGCACTCCTCCAGCACTACTTGTCACTGTTTGGTGAGATTTGGCACAGGTTTCTGGATTCATCTTCTATGTCACGCCTGGAATAGGTCGTATTCCGCTTTCATCCAATTAATGTTTGTAACTGAGATCCACAGTTGACCAGAATTTCATTTAATTTAACATTTGGAGTATACTAGCAAATCTATAAACACAGAGAGTATCGAAAACTTGAGGCAGGGCGGCATCCTCTGAAGACAGGTAAGTAGGAAGTAAATTTTGACCTAAATGAGCTCTTGTGTGAATATTTCTTCTCAAAGCTGAAGGAAAAATGCCTTATGTTATTAGAACTTTTAAGACAGAGCACTGATGGGCATAAAAAACAACATTTTTGCTTTAAAAAAAAAAGCAACACGATACTCCTTACCTTTGGTTCAGCTATCCTTATTTTCGAAGATGGCAGACCACCCACTCATTCCCAGGTCCTCTCCACTTTTCAAGATGGCGGTCGAGTCAAATTTCCCACCCTGGGGGCCATTGTGGATGTCAAAATCCCCACCCACGTGCACTTTACGAAGTCTAATTCCCGTGGGTTGCCCGGCCCCCCCATCCTGGGGCAAATCACTGATAGGTGCATAAAACTCGGGTTAAGCGCTTTTTGGGGTTAAACACTCCTTTACAACAGTTAATTTTCAGTTATTTTTTTTCGTATTACTTCTTTTTAGATTTTGTTCTGTTTTGTTTCGCATGGCTCGTTGGCTCGCGCTGTGTCCTAAAACACCTTTGATCTTTGACTGAAGCTTAAGCTGATTTTAATTTTCTGTCATTTACCCAGCCATTATTACCGGTTGACCTAAAAAGCAGAGAGAGGTGTTTATTCTTACAACTGTAACAAGCTCAGCAACTCTTATATGCTTTTGGCAGAAATATCATAAAACGTTACAAATAGGGGAATATACACTCCATCAATAGATACATCTAGGCCATTTAGAGATCCATTCACCCTGGGTTCAAGGGGATATATATATTTTTTATCGATATTGATGGTTCACGATGAAACCGCATCAACAAGGCGCGAAGCGCGGAGAGAAAAAATAACCTCTGGTCACAGGAGCTACGAGTCTCATTTCCATGCAGTTTAAGAAGTAATAACAAAAACAAGTGTGAGGGTTTCATCGGGGGTTCCAAACACCAAGAAACAGATGAAAGCACGAGGCCGTAGGCAGAGTGCTTTTATTGTTTTGAGGTGTTCGGAACCCTTGATGAAACCCGAAGCACGAGTTTTTGAGATGACTTCTCAAACGAAACAATAAAAAAAATATGCAGTGATAAATTTTTTTGTGGTTGTTCTCCTTAAATGAAAGAATAATAATTCATGCAGCAATGTAATCTTGCCATTTTCCGTAACATTGGTGTAGTTGGTGTCTGACAACAAGTGAAGATGGAGAGGCAAGATTTAAAACAGTTTACCAAGAATGCGAGTTAGTTGAAAAAGCTATTCCCTCATCAACCAAATATAAGAACAAATGGGTGATAACAATTTTTGGTGAATAGCAAATTTCTCAGTCAGTTATAGCACCCATTTTAGATCCAAGAGGGCTCTTTAAAGGCTATGATTTACACAAGGTTGCACAGATTTCTATCAGCATTGAAAAAATGGATGCAGTAACCCTGAATTACTGGCTTAATTTAGCAAGTTTGTGATGGAGGTGGCCAAGAAGTCAGAGGAGAGATATCAACCGAAGACCGTTTATGGAATAATTTGTGGTATTCAATGTTATCTGGAGGAGAAGAATGGTGCAGAGGTGTTAGACCCTCGTGTTTGATCTGATATCAAAACTATGTTTGATCTCAGATGATCAAAACCTGTAAGATTTTCATCTGAGTGATCATTGGGTATCAAGGTTCATCCATGTGACCCAAATATGCAATTTATTCCAGGCTGTTGCCCTCATGAATAATTAATGAGTTTGAGAATCATATATCTCACCAAGCTGGTTTGGAGCTGATGTGCATGTTTGTTTTCATTGACGCTGACAGCTGAGATTTAATTGTACGTGGCTCTGCATCTGCGATGCCTAAAAAAAGAAGTGTGCGAAAGCTCACTTAAAAAAGAAAGTGCCATTTAAAATTGTCACAAATTCTTTTCCAAAAAATACACTTCAAGTTTCGAATATGTTTTAAAAAGGACAGAGCAAGAGTGAGTACAAATAAAGATTGTTGTTGTTGTTGTTGTTACACACTTTGTTAAGTAGCTGTTTTTAGAAGTCAACAGGATAACAACAATTTCTGGTCTGTGACACTTGTATTATTGCACCAGGTCAAACTAAATATTGCCAGACAAAATGACTATGCCAAACAAAACATCATTGTGCTGCATTTTTTAGCAAATAAACCGCGCCGTTAACTATCAGGATTAGGAAAAAAAGAAAAAAACCTTTTGCACTAAGAAAGGGTACTATCCGTGAGAATTCAACATCATGGACATCATGCAAACAACACTGCAGAACTGAGCCCAGCATGACAAAGCATCGCAGGAAATCATCACATTCATTCAAAGTATGTCCTTTGGTAGGAAAAATTCAATCAAAGCTTCTTCCTCGAGCAACATTGATTCAGTTGTTGGGTGTTTGCATAAATTATTTCAAAGTTTAGCCAGAGATTGCTCAACCACAGTTCCAAAATGAAATATAAAGTCGAGATCTCCGAATTATATTAACCCCCAATTATATTGTTTGTTATGAACATCACAACCAATTTTTAATCTCATGTGGTGAAGTTCTTCGATGCAGCCAATCAAGTTTCATGCATGGTTACAGGTTTAATTCCCTGTGGATGTGGGAGTGACCAATCGGTGATCCGGTTCAGATTCTGTCGCATGGAAATGAGGTTGTTTGCTTCTGTGACCAGACTCTGGTCCATCTCGGGAGCCTTATCAAACCGTATTTAAGCCACTTTTTTCATCTAAGATATTTTGAGAATGGACCTCTGGAGCCAGGGTTAGTTCCATATTGTCTTTCAAATCCTAAAATTGACTTCCGAATCTCTCTACAATGGCCACCTCTCCACAACGGCAAAAGCCAGTAAAGCATGTTCCCAACTGCGAAAATAACCTCTCGACAACAGCCAGTTTTTGTTTAACGTTAGAATAGAGCTATTTGCTAATAAAAACTAGTAAAAGTTAAAGTTTCAAACCAGCTGATGGCCAGGAAAGCTCTTGTGTGGGTTAAAAACACTACCGATTTTGGGAGATTTTGCTATCTAAACATTCCTTGTCTCAGACTAAATATTACTTTAAACTTTAGGAGTTCCTCAAGTGAAGAATTCACGCATTAGTAGGAAAACTAAAAAACAAATGTTCTGTTTGTTTCCGGCGGCCGTATTTGTGCCCCTGAAAGGGACACCAACATGGCATTTCCATCCAAAGCTTTATAAATTTGGGTAATATGTTTTTCCGAACATCTAACTTGTGAGATATTGCACAGACCTGATTCTTGGCATGGCTTTTTGTATATTTATCTTCTTTCATTTCCCAGTTTCTAGACTTTCTGTATTGAATGGTTTGCTTTTATGTTTTTGGTGGCACGACAGTGAAAACCAAGAAGAAGGCACAAGTAAGGCCTTCAGTGAGTTTGTAAGGGAAGGGTTAAACAAATTAACAGCTTTAGGTTCCCCTCCAAAAAGGTCTTGTTTTTGGTTTAAGAGTGAAGAGCAGAGTAAGATTTTGTCATATGTAACCTTAACTTGTTCAAATGTTTTTCCTTAAATTTGTTTGAGCGAGTTGAATTTTCCATATATTGTAGGTTCTTCGAGGGAAAGGGATCAAGTTCCACAGAGAGTAGACAGTAGAGATTTGTCAGGGCATGTATCCTCAGTAGTAGAGCCAATTCAGTGTTCAAGTGATTGTGGCACAGTTCCTTCCTGCAGCTCTTCTCAACAGTCTCCTGCTGTGAATGTTGAAGTCAATAGAGCTGTAACAAGAGCATGTACAAACAATGCAACTGAAAATGAAGAAATGTCGGAATCAAACAATGAGGTGATCTTCTGAATTTAATTGTTGTAGCAGTACAAGTAAATGATGGTATTTTTTTGTCATTTGATCACTGCCCATTAGTAATACTAAGCCTACAAAGATCTCTCTATTTTGGTTTTCTTCTGTCAGCTCTCTCTTCTCTTAACTGTCCTATGTAACTGTAGCCTGCATGCACAGGGTCTGAAATTGCAACCAGCTGTACTGTGCATATCCTAGCCAAAATGTAAAAGGCAAGTTATGAATGTTTACAAGCAAACAAAATCACCAACGTTGAAAATTAATGTGTTCAGAAGTGACCTGGTCAAGTAACATGGCAGCTACCTTCGCTCGTAACTGCTTGAAGGCTTTGCACTGGGAAGTATGTGGAAAGGCAGTAGTGTTATGTCATGTCTTCCAACTAACAGAGCTACAATACTTATTCAAGGAAAAGTCATCTAAAACATGACCTTTGCGATTGTACGTGAGTATTAAAGATTATGTTTTAAGCGAAAAAATGTCCTTTAAAACTTCATTTTGCTGGTGACCAGAATTTTCTACCTGGCAAATGAAAAAAATTTTAGTGGCCACTTG
The DNA here is from genome assembly GCA_964035705.1 of Porites rus. Taxonomy (NCBI): domain Eukaryota; kingdom Metazoa; phylum Cnidaria; class Anthozoa; order Scleractinia; family Poritidae; genus Porites; species Porites rus. Next base: position 15,652,784 of record OZ038005.1, on the reverse strand, counting down.
GCACATGGATGAAAAAGTTTTTTTTGGACCCTGAGTGCAGATAAGTCGTTAGTGGAAATAGGGGAAGTTTGCACAAGAATAATTCTTAAAAGCAAGTGTGCTGTTTCTGAACAAAAAATATTACTGGAAAAAGAAGAAAAAAATACCTTGCATATTTTATTAGAGCGAAAACTGAACTGAAGCCAACATGCAGTTGGTAATTTGTGTGTGAACTTTGATTCTGCTTTTGTCGTACTATGTGTCAGTAATTAACACTTTTATGTCCAATGAGACTTCGTTAAAAAGAAATCAACATTTTTTCTGATAGTGACACAATTCAACAATCCAATTCACATAAACAAAATTATTTCCTAAGTAATGAGCAGAAAACACTGATAAACCAAAAAAACACTAAATGGTCATAGGCAACAAACCTTTGGCATGACAGTTTGCTGTCTGATGTCAGACTTCAAAACATGTCTCAGCATGGGTAAGCCAAACTCCTCCTTTCAGAAGACTGGAAGGAGAGTTTCAAATCTTAAGGGGTTGATTGTAGGCGGTTTTTTATTTTATTTTAATTTTTTATTGTTTTTTAAACATTTATTGGATTATAACACTTCTTATGAAAATACTTAAATTTACATGGAGGGAAAATCGAAACAACTTACATTAACATGACAAGAGAAAATGCAAAATACAATATTACAGTACATACAGTTACCTAAACCTAAAAATGTTTAACAATTTTGACTAATAATTGCAAGAGAAAAAAAAACGCTAAAGAACAAAAACATAAAGAGTCTGTCCTACTAACTAAAAGGCACCTTGCAATTGCATTTGTTTCTGCATCACTTTTTACTTTTGGAGTTATTTATTTTCAGCAAATTTATTTGTTCGAGAGATGGAGTTTAAGGGGGCTCCATTTGTTTTTGAAGGAAGGTACATTGTTATTATCACAGATTGCAGGTGGTTTTTCTTAATGCTTTCCCCCCTCACCCCCTCCCTGATTGTTTTCCTTTTTGTCCTCAGTTCAGCTTTTGTGCAGCTGAATCTCTTATTTTACGAACTTAAAAAGGAAAAAAACACCAAAAAACCGCCAGCTACGCAGGCTAAAGTCAAGGAGAAATAGTTTCTAAACCCGCTAACTGCCAGTTAATACTTTGTGCATGCAGAGGAATGATTCTGCTTAAGTGAAAAGTGGAATCATTGAACTTTCCAGTCATGTATTGTTTTTATAATCATTGGTTTCATAGTCACAATTGTCAGACTGGCCTTCAGACTCAGGCATAGAAGGAACTGATTATCCCTTTGTTGATGAAAGTAAGTTAATTTTTTATGGAACACTCTTATAATATTAAAATATTTATACTACTACATGAGAAATTTCTGTAATTTGATTGGCCGAGAGCAGTGGTATTTCAGCTTAATTTGAAATACCTACATGTGAAAATTATAACCTTTAGCGGGTAGAAGTATAAACAAATAATAGCATGATTTGTATGTGACATTTGGCATAAATACCACTCGTGATATTTCAAAATTGTCTCAAATTTCACTCGCCTAACGGCTCGTGAAATTACATATAACAATTTTGAAATATCACCCGTGGTATTTATGCCAAATATCACTACTAATCATGCTGTTATCTATACTCATATTTCTTTGTGGGAAATTTCAGCAATTTGATTGGCTTAGAGCAGTGGTATTTCAGCTTAATTTGAAATACCTACATGTGAAAATTACAAACCTTTTGTGGGTAGTAGTATAAACAAATAATAGCATGATTTGTAGGTGACATTTGACATGATTTCCACTAGTGATATTTCAAAATTGTCTCAAATTTCACTCGCCTAACAGCTCGTGAAATTTCATGTAACAATTTTGAAATATCACTTGTGCTCTTTACATGTATGCCAAATATATACTACAAATCATGCTATTACCAACACTAATAGTTGTATATTAATTATCAAAATGTTACCTAGAAGTAGAATGTGTAAAGAGGTGAAGGACTGCCTCAACATGTGAACAGCCAAATTAAAGGATTATTTCATTGGTCATTGTTTTTATTCATAACTGATCTATAACAGGCCTGCTCTGTGCATCAATTGATCGTCTTTTTTCAACATAATTTTAAATGATCATTTTAATACATTATTTATTGTTTTAAAGCTTAATAAAAGGCACTGTTTGAGAGTTTCATTACATAAGTTAACATATTCTAATTTAACATGTTTTAACATACTGTAATTTAAATGAAAACATATGTTTACAACTGTGTGCAAGCTAAAACTTACTGGTTATTGTCGATGATAAATCATAATTAATGTATTTAATTAATTTTACGTCTTCCAGGAGGAAATGGAGATAGCAACAGTCTAGATCTTGGAGTTACCATTTATCCACAAGCGGTGCCTTTGCAGGTATCCCGTTTTGTAACTTTCAACAATGTATATCATACTGGCATTTCTATTATTCCACCCAGGTGATACCTAGTACTGAAACAGAGTATCCTTAACTCCCCCATGGAGGGCAAAAAAAGACCCAGAAAGCTAGGGTGTGATCATCCTGGGCTGTGACAATGACTAGTTTGTTGGTCATTAGTGAAGCCATCTACACCAGGGCTGTGCATTTTTAGCCATAACCAGGATCGGGAGTATTGAATCGATTTTTGTTTGCTCTTTTGAGAAGCCCAGATTAGGGAAAGTTTAAGAAGTTGTGCGTGGAATAAGGCCTCCTGTTGTAATACCAGATTCTTCTCTGATACACAAACATATAGAAGGCAATTGGTAGGAGAATCGATCTTTTCATCAGAGGTCCCTTGGGGTATATTCTAGGCAGGCCTTCATTACTAACGTAAAGTGGGATGGCTTGAAAAGTTTCAACAGTGATTAATCTTATACTAGCAGCTGTGAAAAAAGCTGAGATTGTCTTTAAAAGAGTGCTGCGTCAAAGAAAGTGGCCAATGCCACACAAAATTCTTAAGAATTGCATTCAGTAGTCAACCTCTGGAAGTTAGATAGCGCAAATAGGTCAAGATGTCTATTTTTCAATTACCCACTGTTACATTTTTACTGAACCCCTCCGTTAAAAAAGAATAACTATTTTCATATGTCACTTTAACTTTCTATCCTTTGAAATGCACATTTGGTAAGGGCCTTATCACGGGGATGAAGTTGTAATAGCTTGGCAATTCATAATGTGTTCATCAGTTACATCTCAATATGGTCGAATAAATGTGGCTAATTCAGCTACTGTAACGACGTGGCTGCATGAACAGAATTTTCTTTTCCTATGAAAAAACAAACTGGGTGTAATAACAAGGTGGCCTTGTAAATGAGGTGACTGTATGGCGCGGTTCCTCTGTAATTCTCTTCAGCCAGTATTCCACATATTTCGGTATACTAAACAGTGGATAGCGTTTTTCGCGCGTTCTGATTGGCTGCTTAGACTCGATCCCGTGCTATTCACCTCCAAGCGACGCCAAACTCGCCGAAACTCGCGTAAGTTACGAGCAAAATGGCTTCCCGGTTTGCTGTCGTAACAAACGAAGAAATTTCACAAATAATGTGAGAAACTGTTCCCGAAAAACACGAAGAAGGCGACGAAATCCGGTTTGGAAATTTTAACAGATAAAGTTTCTGAAGTTGCGTCTGTTTAACCTAAATTTATCGATCAAACCGGTGAGAACGTTTTATTTGTCGGCAAGACAACGTGACAGCAGTAACTTCGATCATTTGCGCGCAAAAATTGTAATCGTTAGCAGCAATAAATAAGTTAAAATATCATTACTTTTGAGCTCAATTATCTCACTGTTTTAGTATACACTAAAACAATTATTCACCGAAGTGGCACCGTCGGTAAATATCCTTTACTAGCCACCTCCACTTCGTTGAATAATTGTTATTTATCCCATGTGATTAAGCAGAAGTGGACAGCACACTGCTCGCAGTCACAAATTAAATGACAAAGGTCTTTCTTAGACCTCACGTTTTGACTACTGAGCTTTATAATGATTGTATACATGTATGTAGATAGGGTTCATTTATCATTAAATTTTGTCCCCTAAATAGTCACTTTGTTACCGAACGCAACGTTTCAACAGCCAATCAACAACATCTCCTTATTGCGATCAGCAGTGAATGGTCGAAACATCAAAGTGACTATCGTGAGACATGATAAACGAGCCCTGCGGAGCTTTTCCTCCAATTGCAAATTTATATGGTTTCCGCCTGAATCCTTAAGTAAAGAAAAAGATTCTCATGAAATCACAGAGTCTTATCTCCAACAAGTTAAATGAAGTCACCACTCTTTGGTGCTGCACATACATACCTCCATGGCTTTGAATGAAAAGCAAGATTTGACCTGAACACCTCCAGATTACAAACCTGGTGCTCTCATTACTCCACTTCAGTTACTCTGAATGTTAGGCTTACGTTTTTATGTATTGTTTTAAACACGTGCTGTGAGTTCTTTGATTAGCTTCAGAAACGTCCCCGGAGTATTTCATCGATAGGTTTGCTAAATAATGCATTTCTCTTTTTAAAACGTCTTGATTGAAAAGTGTGAAACAAAAGCGCCAAAATAACAAAGGTTGGTCAGAAATAGTTTTGCAGCTGAAGTGCACTTATTTCACCTATTCCTTTTTGGAATGGTAACAGTAGTATCTTGATATGGGCTGCCGTTTGGTGCTTTCTCCGTTTGAAAACTTTGTATTTCGTTTTAGATTAAGTTCTGACTAGTTGACGGTTATTTGTCTGCTTAAGGATGAATGTTCTTCGTGAATTTTTTTCTGTCTTTGGTAGATACATTAAATTTAAATTTCTGATTTTTCATTATCTGCAAATTAGGAGGACCGTTTTATGTAAAATCTCATGTTTATCAGCATTCCATTGTTTCATTCATTCAGCCCCCTGTTTCCTCTGACTTTTCAGTTTGCTGAGTTTTACCGGATATAAAGGTCCTTACATGTGATTAAATTCGCGAAGTCAGTTGCCTACTGAATATTAATTAGTTTTTGAATGATTTTTGAAACCCACATGATTTCTGCTGATGAAATATTATTATAGGACAGACCATGTTTTATTCGCTTTTGATCATTCAAGTTTATGTTTTACAGGGTGGTCAAGTTTGTTGGTTTGACTTCACGCCAATGCTACCTCTATGGTTCAACTCAGGAACTGCCAATTTTGGTTTGCTAGGGACAGTAGAATTGTCGAGGCACGACAACTCGTTAATTGGTAGGCCTATTCCAGGTATGTGCTGAGATGTTGACACAACTAAATAAAAATATGATAAAAATACATGATGTATGATAAACGATGCCAACTTTCCTCTTAACCTCTCCTTTTTCGCGTTTTTAACGGAGCTCGTTTTTCATCTCTCCCCACAGGGAGGGATGGAAAACGAGCTCCGCTAAAAACGCCTGCGTGGGAGGCTACTTGGGATCCTCCTCTCTTGTAAGTCTACCATTCCTCCCATCCTTTCCTTTTAAACAAAATGCAAAAGGTGCTAATTTAACTATTGTCTGTACTATACTTCTGATTGGTTTAAACAGCGAAATTTACGAAAACTTAAGTAGCATGTATATTAATCCTTAGCTTTCCAACCAACTTCCATATAGCAGCTTATTACCCAGCCCACAAGAGTGACAGAAACATCTAAATCTCTAATTGATGTCATTTTTACTTCAAACCCGGCAATAATTGTGGATAGCGGTACAGTGGAGACTCACATCAGCGATCACTTTTTAGTTTTTGCTGCGTTAAATCTAAGGATGCCCAAGCCACCGGCTGCTTATGTTG
>OZ038005.1:15612001-15644501 GCA_964035705.1 Porites rus | reverse complement strand
CCTCTTTTCCTGGCAATATAAATACGCCTAGTCCTAGCAATGAACCCGTGAAGGGAGGGCATACCCTTCTGACATTTTTGTGAATAAATATAGTACTTCCCAAGCAATTAAAATATAATTAACTGGAAGGAGATCGTCTCCAACGTCAAATGTATCTGAGATTATATCTTCTTCTTTTAATTTCACAACAATAATATTGTTGTCTCGCAGCCAGGCCAAGACGTGTTCCCTAAAATCAGAGGATATTTTGCAGAAATTAATAAATAGATTTAAAAAAAATAAATAAATAGATTCAACCTCAGGTTAGCAGAAAGCACATTTTTCTGATTCAGCCATGTCAAAATGAAAAAGTTTCTCATTCATAAATGCGATACGGTTTAATATTTTGAACTGAAATTCCCTAAGTTTTGTTTCTAATGTTGTACAGAAAGATAGTAAGTAAACTCTTTTCCAGTCAATAGTTAAATGATGATACTTTGTAGATAGCTTCTCTTTAGCGGAAGGTGTGGTTTGTTTTTTCGCCAGAAAAGACTGATAGATGTGCTTTGAGGAAGCGTCAAGAATTGGATTTAGGTTCATGCATTCTCTGTGTAAAAATAAAAACATTCCTATGTGAGGAGAGCATATTACCCATAACGAAAGAAATATGCTCTTTGCCTTACCCAGATGATTACTCAAAAAACAAACACTACATTAGAAGTAATTATTGGACAAAAAAAGCAATGAACTTTAAGGAATGACAAAAAAATCCACACATCTTTAATTTATCTTTTGAGGGAGGGGCTGGGTTATTAAGTGGCATGTTCAGAGAAGAATTCTTACCCGAACTACATTTCCGAAAGTCCCACTACACCCCTTTGCAAAGTCATTAATCAGCCCCTAAATCTAATGTTGTAAAAGTTGATTTTAATTCACGATACCCTTTGCATGGTCGATGGGTAACGGACCCGGTTACCCATCAGTCATGCTTTTTCGGTCTTGCTTTTGTTTTTCTCATCTTGACTTATAAAACAGAGGAATTAAGAGATCCGGCCTTTAATATTTAAACAAGAAATAAGTAATTTTCAAACTATCCCATGAAATTTGTTATGATTTAGAAAAAAAAAACGAAACATTCCGCCCGATTTACTCCAATGCCTTTTGTACCCACTTATCACTTTTAAAGTAAAAACTTTAGTAAAGGTAGCTCAAAATATACTTGATATTTATTCATTTTGATTTCAACTCAGACTCAACTACGACTTCCAACTCGACCATTATCGTTTGTCGCTTTTAAATTTCGCAGCTAGGCCAGAGGCTGGGTCAGAAAATGTTATACTGAGGTCAGAGACTGGTGTATATTTGGGGCAAACCGAAATAGAATACTACGATGAAGTCGAAAGAAGTATTGAATTTTTGGTTAGAGACAGTAAGAATCACCCGCGCCTTCTCCGTGCTTTAGCCTCAGCCTCTGAATCTTCAGCTGATGATGGCCAAATTTCTGCGAGTTGTGGTGAGTTTACTTACGCTGTAAACTAATCGGCTTATTTTAGAAAAAGAATATGTTAACTATAACAGCAATGTCACTGTGTCACCGATTTTTATTAAAGTAATTTATTTAAAACCCTTAACATCCCCTCTTGAATCAGTTTTTGTTTTTGTGATCAAAGGATGAACTACACCAAAAAACCAGTCACATCACATAACTTACGTTAGTTAATCACTTAGTTATTCAAAATTTGCAAGAGCACACAGGCCTTATGTTTTCTTGATATTTGTTAAAAAAATATATCACCTAAGTGAACTTTAATTTTAATTTGTTGTCTGAAGGTGAGCCTCTTTGCCATTTTTAACTTCTTCAAATAGGTTCTACACAACCCCTGAAGACGCTGAAGCTGTCTGTTTATGCAGCAGCAAAATTTGGTGCCAAGCGGTTTCTTAAAACAGTATTTAACTCAAAGGCTGGAAGAAAAGTTTTTAATGCTTATAAGGACAACCCGCCCTTACCTGAGGTTATTGCCCGGAAATATGGTCATGAGGAGACTGCAAGTTACCTTGAAGAAATAACTATAAGGTACCCCCTACCCATGTGACTTGATAGACTAGCAAGTAGATAAACATCCGGCTGTCAAAGTGATTTTCCTGACTGACGAAGTACGGTCTGAAATGGTTACTGTTTTAGTGCTCTTTTTTTTTTTAAAGAAATGTCAGTTGTTGTTGGCTGTTTATAAACCTATACAGCCGTATTATCGGCTTTTCTGAGACAAAAAGATCGTCAAAACCTTATTTCGAACAAGTTAAAGTTGGGATCGGCAGGAAGGGAGGCTCGACAGCGCGAGGAGATCAGACGTATCTAGCAAATTCAGAACACTTGCTACAAGGAACAGGCTGAAGAATGGTGTGCTTAATTTATTACTGCAGGTTTCCATTAATGGTTCAGCTGTTACATCACAAGATAAGGAATATATACTGTGGTTAACGTGTATTTTGGACGAATCGGCGGTTTTGCAAACGAACACTTAACGTTCCCTGGTACACAGATAAAATATAGCTTGTAGAGAAGAGCTAGGAAGTTTTCCACTTTGTCTTCACATAAAAACTGCAATTTTCAGTTACTGACACTGAGAGACTGCAGCATGATACTGTCAACCCTTTGTTGTCTGAGACATTTCATGCATCAATGTTTAATAATAATTTTTATGTGTTAAACAATGAAGATATGATAACACATCAAGAACGCACACTACAAATTTAAACCAGGTCTAAAGAAAGAGTATACCGAAACCTGAAAGAAGTTATAGAACTATATCAATTCGAAAATTATCTCTTAGAATTAAAAACCCCAGCCCACAGAATAAGCCTCACAAAACTAAGATTAGGGTCCCATATACTAAGAATACAAACTGGAAAGTGTGAAAACTGCGGCGTAGCAATACCTGTAGGAGAGAGAACGTGCTTGGTTTGCAAACAAAACCAGATCGAAGATGAACAACACTTCTTGATGTTTTGCGATGGGTACAACTTATTGCGACAAGAGTTATTCACTTGTATTTCATTAAAGGGTGTCTCTTTTGTAAATCTTAACGCCCATGACAAAATAAGATATTTGTTAACAGCAGACAATAACAATACTAGTAAAAATTTTAGTAGGCAAATATATGAATCTTATGTTCAAAAAGAGAAAAGAATTACTGAAAGTGCAATTTGATGGAAAATTTTTTGATTATTTTTATTTTGCGTGTATCATTACAGCCGTTATTGTCACTTTATTGGAAGAAGGCCGATACTTCCTAATGGAGAGTAAGGCACAATAAAGATCTACTGTTAGTTATGTTACTGTTGATGTAACCCTGTGTTGGTGGACCAGGTTACCCAGTGTGATTCCTCAGCTGTCCCGTTAAATGATGCACTGTTATGCTAGGAACAGCATGAGGAAAACCAAAGACAACTAAGTACCCTAGTATGCCTTTCCAACAGGCCTATTATTGCTAATGTATTATCAGCCCAAGAAAGAGTTTAAAGGCAGCAAATCTACTTTTCCTTTTCGCAATGTCAGATGAGGTAATACAGTTCTTTGTACGGGCATTAATTTGAGAAGGAAGACACGCGTCTCTTTTAGATCTACTAACACGTCATTTCAGTCTTATTTCAAACTCTCATTTGCAATTGTGATCAAGGTCCTTATTCATTTGAACAACAAAGAATAAAGATGTATTTTCAGATGTAATTGCTGGTCATAGTTTATTGTTCACTTTGTCTAGCCCTTCAAGTGTCCATCAAAAGTTGATCGAGTCTGACGCGTGGATCTCCTTGGCTGTGTTTTGGCACTGGAAGGTCTATGTGGTAGTTGCATTGACGGCCGTGGAGTATTTTGGTTTGTTATGGTTGCCTAGTAAATGCCTGAAGTAGGGATGATTGGCCTGTTTGTGAGAGGTGCCTTGCTATGTTGCAAGATAGCTATGTAAGCATATGGCTCTAAAAGGGTTTGTCCCTCCACTTCTCTCTTTTGAGGAGTACTGCATCATAGACTTTGTTGTTGTGTTATTTGGTGCTATACTGTATTTGGCATCATGGTAATTCTTGAATTTCTGTTTGTACTCGGTATATTTGTTCCCCACAGTGTTCTCTTGGTTACTTGTTTCGGTTTGGTGGTGATCCGGTTTAGGAAGAGCTTTTCTGTTCACCATCAGCTCGCACGGTGCAGTTCCCGGGTGTGTGGTCTCCTGGTTAGCGTAGAGCGTGATATAAATGGCTTCATGGGAACTGGTCCTTTCTTCATGAGCTGTAGCTGCTGTTTGCGAAGTGATGATGATTATGATGATGATGATGATGATTATTATTATTGCTGATACTAACAGGTAGTGGTGTTAAATCTTGTTTTCATTGGCTCGGGCGACAACCAGTTGCCTAGAAAAACCAGGAAGCCTCCTTCATTTTTACTTTTGCTCCCTGGGCTACATCTCCAACACTTTCTTAAGGATCCTTGCTTACCCCAAAAGGCAACATCTCTGAATCAGCTCAATGGATGTGCCGACACCTATGGTCCTCAGATTTTTTTTTATCCTCAGTGGTATTGTTCCCAATGCCCCCACCACTGTGGGTGTCACCTTTTTCCTTATGCCCCCTTTCTTTCGAATTTCTCCCGCGAGATCTCTCTATATCTCTACTTTCTCGTCCTGTTTTGCTCTCACCCTTCCATCATCCTGAATTGCCACGTCTATAATTTGGCAGTTGTTCTCTCTTTTGTCAATGATCAATAGATCCGGTCTCCTTTCCTCAATTTCTTGGTCTGTTCGTATACTAAAATCTCGCAGCATCTTGTAATCCTCATTTTCAAGTACACTGTCCAGAGCATTGTCATACCACCTCTCATTTCGCTGAAACCCATAATTTCTTAACAGGTGCCAATGGATTGCTCTAGCTTCGTTGTTGTGTCTCTTTTTATATTCTTTTTGTGCCAGTTTTGGACACGCACTTACAATATGGCTGATTGTCTCTTTGTTTTGTTTCTACATTTGGGATCGGTCTGTGTCCTGTCGATTGTTGCTTTTTAATAATTTGTTCTTATTGCTTGATCTTGTGCTGCAACAATAAGAGACTCTGTTTCTCTTTTAAGCTTTCCTTCTTTCAACCAAGTCCATGTTTCGTCGTTTCTTTGATCTTCACTCTGTCTCGCAAACTGCCCATATAATGGCATCTCTTTCTATCCTCGGATATTTTCAGTTCTCCTGTCTTTGAAACTGGCAGCCGTTTCTTGGTTTTCAACTCCTTCCCTCCTGACTGCTTTCAAAAACTCTTACTCACTATTATTATGATTATGATTATTATATGCATGTCTCACACTTATATTCCCCAAAGCATCAAGCTATCTCCAATAGTCTCGGCCCTTATTATTATTATTATTATCTCTTTTATCACAGTCTCTGCTGGTGTTCTTTTTGTGCATCAGCCGGGCGCAAACCATGCACCTAGAGCGTCAGTCACTCAAGTCAATCATTCTGTTCATACACTGAGCACCTTTCTGAGGATTCCCAGCATGCAGATCAACAACCAACAACCACAGGGATCACTACGGTTTTCATATGCCACATTCTCTGTATTTCTAGTTCTGGGTCTTTGTACTTGCTTTTTTTTTCAGTTTCCTTCAGTGCGATGTTTCTATCTGATGGAACAGTCATATCAACCAGTGTGCAGGTGGAATTCACTGAATCTTTAACGATGATGTCTGGTCTGTTCGCTGTTATAGTTCTATCAGTATTGACTGGCATGTCCCACATGATGGTGATGTTGCTATCTTTATTGTGCATCACGGTCTCTGGCTCGTGTTCGTACCATTTGTCTGTAATCTCTATATCGTGAGAATACTATTATTATTATTATTATTATTATTATTATTATTATGATAATTATGATTATGATTATGATTATGATTGTTATTATGATTATAATTATTATTATTTGATGATGATGATGATGATGATTATTATTATTCAACTCGACCATGTGCTTTTGGACAGCGTGGAGTGACTCTCTAATGGTGGAATCCATTTCTTGGCCGAATTCTGTGAGGATAGTTGTGTGCAAGACAAATGATTGTCTCTCTCTACGGTTTAGGGGGAATGATTCTGTCCAGTATCAGAATGAGTCCTTTTCTCATGTAGAGCTCTGCTGTGCTGTCAAAGAAGGTTTTGTGGTCAGGGCCGGTCTTATCCATTTGCCTATTTGCATAGCCGTTGCTAGTTTGGTCAGGGTGGTAAGTCATTAGAACTGGTGCAGTGGCTATGGCTAATATGAGGTCTTTAAAGGGCTTGTGTTGTTCTGTTGACCATTCAATTTTCATACGGTGTCTGGGCGGCTGGCAACGGCTGGAGAAATTGCTTATGACTGTGTTTGGCTTGTATTTCCTGCTGTGTGATGAAAAACAACAGTACTGACATTACGTGGTTGTGATTGGCTCTTTCCACTGTCGAGGTGCGAAGACTCTTCTGGGAACCGTTAAAATTATAAATCTACTCGGGAAACGGTTGGCTCCAAGGACTTGTGTGTAAGATAAAGGCTCCTGGTCATACTCATGATAGGCTTCTGAATCGGTGTATTTCTTCGCTTGTTTTGATTGTCCTGTCTCGGAGGCTTTGGTTTCCTTTGGAATAATTCTGGCGATGTCCGGTCTATCGTAAATGATCAGGCCATCCTGCTTTAGCGTGGTTATTGAATACCAAAGAATCTAAATTACTTTTTGTGATCCTCCTTCCATTTTGCCCATCGCATTGCTGTGCCTGTAGGACCCCGATCGATAGTAAAGGGCTCCATACTGAGTTATCGCTACTGCTCGTTCAGTCATGGTGGTTTCTTCTCTTTGTCGATATGATCCTCGTCCGCCAATATAGTAATGCGGTTCTTTGTGCGGGTAATATTACAAGGAAGACACAAGTGTCTTTTAGATGAACTGGTAGATTTATCGTAATTCACTGTACAGCCAAATCCTGGTATTAAGCGAACCTCCATTAAGCGATTATTGACAAAGTCCCGGAAATCATTTCCGTTAATTACTGTAAAACTGAACTGTATTAAGGGTAGGTCCGAACGATTTACTTTTTATTGTCTTCACCTCTATTATACGGGCACTTTGACATGATGTACCATGCTAAATTAGCAGATACACCGTGTATGGTGCTTAGTTGTCTTTTACTTCTTTTCTTTTGGCACAAAAGAGGTGAAGACACTTTGAGGTCAATTTGTCATGGGAAGATATTTCGTTCATTGTCTTGAATAAATCTTGGTTTGTCAAATCTGTATTAAACGGTAAACGTGTATCAATCGGTCAGTAAGAAATTTCCCAAGGGTAACCGCTTTTAAAATACAGGTTTGACCGTACACTATAGTAGTATTGTTACGTTGGAGATAATCAGGTTACATACTGGATGATGATCACTTGCGGATAATCAATGATGTAATCACTACAGCTAGATAAAATGTTCTTATAACATGCATTTCTCAGTTCGACCTCCTGTACATGTATAATTATTTGGGCGTCAAATAGAGTAATCGGGTTCGCTTGTTTTGTTTTAAAGTTGCAATAGGCACTCAATACATGCGAACGTACACAAGCCAAGCGACACAAATGTCTGCCGCGCGCTGTGTCACCACACAGCATTTGTCCTCGTTACACTGGACCCACAGATAATGCACGGCAAACAAATCGGCAGTAGAAAACAAACTTTTTGGAAAAACAAGGTAGACTGAGTGAAACAAACTATTAAATAATTTAAATTTTCCCTTTAGAAAATAATGGTCCTCGCAGCACACGGTGTGAATGGTTTGGCTTATTGCCAAGAGTTGACAATATTTCAGTTTGCTCTCAGTTGTGCATGAGATAATTAAGGGTAACATTGAATGATGCATAATTTCACCACATATTTTCGGAAAGGAGGTGATTTCTTGAAAACGTATTAGCAAAAGACCTCGTAAACAAGTTGCGTTCTTTCACGGTCGAACCGTAAAAGTGGCAGAGTCCACGTTCTATTTTTAATACCCTTGGGTTAATGAGATTAAGTCGTATTCTCTCCTACACGAACCACGAGAGCGACAAACTCAAAGTAAGGACCTGATCACATGAGCCGTGGAAGCAATGCGCATGAACAGTGTGTTACCCGCTGTCCTGTTTCTCGCTTGGTTCATTCGCCGGGCCGCGCGGCAAACGTGATTACTTAGAAAATTTCCACCCGGCATCCCGGCAAAAAATACTGGGATCCCAGCCAACCGGACTAGCTCGGTTGTTATATAATCGCAAAGTTGATTTTTGTTGCGTTTAACTAAGGTGCCCGGGTCTCTGCAAAGCCCGGTTAATGTAATAAGGCTCTTAGTTCTATAGCCAGATTTTACGCCCTCCCGTTGACCTCACTGATTTTTCAATATGGCTTCAGATAAACAAAAACACAGAACATAACGCAAACAATGAATACCCAACGATTTTAATCAATTATCAACGCGCATTTAAAATTAAAATGGCGCATACAACATGCCTCAATAATAATAAAAAAATTATGGTTACACTGCACGTCCCAACATAAACACTGTACAATGATTTAAATGGTGATGACGGTTGTACAAAAAAATCACGTTGGATTCTTATTGACAAAAGTCAATTACAAAACTAAGATGGGCTTATTTACAGTGAAATAAAAAGGTTTGAAGCATCTACAGTGAATGACATATATACTTTCAACTTTTCTGTTGTATTTCTTCGATCTTTTAGGCAATTCGCTTGTTTCATTTGCCTCGTTGGGCAGAATTCAGTCTGTTCGACTCGTTGTTTCATTCCCCTCCTCGAGCAAGTTATAATTCAATTTGTTTGCCTCATAGCTTCACTCACCTTTTGAGGCAAGCAAACCGATTAGTACAAGCAGTGAACTACATTGGGAAAGTTTTTACTGAAATGTTTCTCCAGTTGATTGTCGGGTGGCGCTTTGGGACGTAAATTATCTTCTTGTGAGAAGATGTCATCGATTGTGTTCGTAATCCACAGCAGTGAAACGACAGCTCTGCAAGACGCATAAAAGAACATTGTATTCCCCTCGATTCCTCATTAAAACGTTTGCTACCTGATGAATACTTCCCGAAATACTTAACTTTACACTTGAGATGACAAGCTAATGAGTAACAGGTTTATCTCAATTTACTTTCGCGTGTTTTCGGAAGGAATTAAAGACTTTCTTAGCACTCAAAAAATTTCAAAATTTAGGCAGACATATTTTCACTTTGCTTCTGATCGGGTGCTACGCGGGGGGGCCTGGGAACTGCTTAGAAACATCCAAACATCTAAACAGATAACCTCAAAGTCGAGATCTCATGTCAGAAATAGGTAGCCGCCCGGTGTGGGCAGTAATAATATGAAAGGGAATAGTGCTAGTGCGTTAAGTTTTATTTTAGCAGAAAGGATTTAAATCTGAAAATGGCAAATGTCAGTATGTGCTTTTTACAGATTCTCAAGAGAGGCCAATATCTTCCCAGAGGAGCCCCAAGAAATTGATTGGCAAGAACTTATTGCACTTTCTGAAGAAACCAAAGAAAACCAGGAATTATGTAAGTGTTTTAATTCCACGTTGTTGTTGTTGCTTTTGTGCTATCAGGGTGATATTGACTTAACTAGCTCCCTTGCAAGAACGTTGGAAAAGAGAGAATTGAAAAAAGCTGATTAGGAATAAATTAGGCACGCTCACTTCATCCGCGGATCTGGTCTAACAAAAGAATGAAGCATAAAATATCTTTACAATGGTCAATTTACCTTCTCTCAACTCAGTTGGTTTTAAATTAGAGTATTAAGCCTTACTTCAAGTGACTATAACCTATTACACATTACTACAAAAACTTCGACATAATTGTGCATTTTAAGCAAACCAATATGCTGTGGGAGCGTATACTTGGGCATCGTTAAATTTGGCGTATTTTTTAAAATTATTTGTGTGTATGTGTCTGTGCCAGGGATGTGTGAGTAGTGCACTTGTTTTGTCTATTAAACGTGTTTGGTATGATAACGGCTGTAGCTTATGAATCATTTTAATTGGTTTATGGTAGAACTTGATATGAAGTAGCATAAAATATTTTGTTGGAAGATTTAGGTGTTGCAGCGAGATAGTTGTGGTTAAAAAGGGATCATGTCCTTATTACGCGGGATGACGTTGTCAGCCATCGTCTTAAATTCGGGAGGGCATTCCTTTCGTCGTCTTGGGAGTCAAAAATTGCCTTGTTTTTTAACTTTCCCGTATCCCGTGCGCGTCCCGAAAATTGTGTGATTTTTATTGGCTGCAAATCACGTGCAAGTCAGGTTGGATTGCACAAGGAGAAAAAATATACTGCGTCAGCAAAGAAGGGAAAAGTAAGCTTACAGGGTAGAGGAGGATGAAGACTCAAGGCTGGGCTCTAGATCTACGGCGCAAGACTTGGCCTCGGGCGACTGAAAATATTGTCTAGGTGCCCCAGCCCGGGCGACTTGCTGGTGTTGGTTTCTTGATTCTGTTGATTTACAGTCAAAAAGCTAAGAATGTCTAGAATTTATTACTTGCGAAATCGTAGCTCGCTCGGTGGCTTCTCTTGAGGTCGACTTGTAAATAGTAGTATGTAGCATGTCTATCAAAAAGCTTTAAGAAAATGTTGTTAAATGGGGCAGCGGGCAGGCGTTGAATTCACATGTAACATAATCCTTGACTATGAACGTAACAAGCTGGAAAGTTTTCGATAATAACAGCTTTTCATAATAACATTGAAATTTTTCCTTCAAATTAGGATGGTTCATTGGTTAGTTTTTATAGGAAGAAAATACTTCCGTTCTGCGCTTAAACGACGACTTTACAGCAAGATGATCTATTCAAAAGAGATAATAGTGTTTGGGCGGCCCGGCGGGGGGGGGGAACACTTCCGTATAAGAGGCTAGTGGGGATCTGCCGCTGGATGGGGTTGCATTTTCACGACTGGATTGACTATAGTGGGGTTGCATTTTCAAAAGAGTTACTAGAATGGGGTCGCACATTTTCGGAGTTTTGGGGTAAGAGAGTTATTCATATCTACAGTTAGCAAACGTGCCAGGATATTTGTACTGTAGGTGAAAAGTAAAGTGTTCTTCATTCAATGGGGCAATTCATTTTTTGATGACGTGTTTGGAAGTTGGGATCGCAAAAATTACATATTTCCCCAAAAGTGACTAATATGGGTCTACAATTGGCCACAGAATTGACTATAATGGGGTAGGGGCTCTGAGAGGCCAGTGGCACATACCTAGCAAAAATTAACCCAAGTAACCCCCCGGGGGGCGCCGCGGTTTCGTTGAAATCATAACAGTTTTCCTGGAAAGCTCCACGGGATCTCAGTCAATCTTAATAAGCGAATTTTCTTTTCAGCGTAAATCAAACTGATTAGTAGAAAGAATAGTGCCCTTATTTTTGACCCCCAATTTTTTTTATAAAAGATACATAAACAGACCAGAATCTTACTTTTCCATGTAAAAAACATGAAATATTCGGCGGCGTTGCCCATGTTTCTCATATGGCGCGAAAACTTACTTTCATATGACAACATGCGGGTAATTTTTTTTCGCACGCTCAGGAGGTCAAAGGGATGTGATTTTTCATCAAAAAAATTTTCACAAAATTCTGCTTGTCTTGTTAAGGAAATAATTTGTTTAATTTTTAATAAGCTCACTGATTTATTAATTTGGGCGACCAACCTGGAGGCCAGGGCACCTCAGCTAAAATGCTTGGGGAGCCCGAAGGGCCCCCTAAAATTTTCCCTAGAGTACAGCCTTGCAGCCCTATTGTTGAGTGTGGAAGTGCATTTTTTGAGGACATTAGTAAAGGAGTGCAAATTTTAGTGAACTACCCCATACTCCTAACATATATGGTGGTAATATTGATGTAAGTTTTGTTTTGAGTAGCAAAGGAACCCTTGTGTGTAACTCATCTTCTATCTCCGTCTCTCCTGCACACATTTGTTGCATACACTACTCAACTTTCCATTGCCATTGAACATACCGGTGATTCTTTCTTACACCAACACATCCCGCGTAAACGCCTTCTGGCGTCTTCTTGTTGTCTTGTTGAAATGAAGGGTTGTAAGAGAGTTCGATGGTTGGGAACGTGGAGGGTATTTTTAAATGTTGTTAGCTTTCTGTTTAGGATTGTTTTAAGGATCGTTTTGGTAATATTTGTATCCGTGGAGAGAACGTGTTATCAATTTCAATTATTATCATTGTATTATTATTGTTGTTATCGTTATCATTATCAGTGTTATGGTTAATTGTTGAGAGTAGTAAGTTATATGCATTAGGGGCATGGCAGACAAAAAAGGAAGGGCTTGCAACGATCACCTTTGATTGATAAAAATCCTTGCTGACCTGGCATAACTGAATTTCAAGACTGCGTTGCAGGCATAGAAAGACGCGTTTCGTTCGCGTTTTCCCCTCCTCTCCCTGCCCTTTTTGTGTCTGCCAGGCAGCCTACTTCAAGTAATACATAAAACACGACACGCAGTGTTTCCTCCAATATTATGACACAAAAACGAGTGGCTGCCATTTTTTTAAGACCGACTTCGAGCTGTCTAGAAATCGGATGAAACACCGAGTGAAGTGTTTGAAATAGCTTCTCGAATGAGCAAGAATTCTTGGCGGAAAAAAATCTTAAGTTTGCAAAATTTTATGATAATTTAGATTCGGTATCCGAACCAACGTCAAGGTACGCTTTTAAATATTTTCACAACCCCCACTTATTTCATTTAAATGCGACAAAAACATCGGCAACTTTCTAGTTAGAAGCGCCCTCAAATCTAATGACCATACTGGAACTTTAAAATGTGCGCGTGCACGATGCAAAACTTGTCCTTTTATTCACAACGCGGACAAAATTTCGTGACCCAAACGGTCACTGACCGTTTCACATACACATCCACAAAAGTCATTTACTGCATCACCTGTACGCTGTGTAAAAAGATCTACATATAGGCGAAATAGGCCGGAAACTAGGTGACCGTCTTAGTTTTCGAGATCATGAAAACTAAGACCCCTAAAATTAGCCTGCGAAAACATACGTTTCTATCGCTCTTCGCCGCTGGGGACGTTTCGCGCGGAGGAACGTGTGCGACTTAGCGACAGAAATTCCATACTGATGACGTACAATATGTCCAGAATCCGGTCAGAAGCCCTGATTGGTCGACGGAGTAGTTACAAAAAACAAAAGGCCACAAAGGTCAAATGTAAACGCGATAAATCTCTAACAAAACAGTCAATATTTGTGGAATATAGTCTTCTCCAGAAAAGCATTTGAGTTTTGCTGGAGCTCGTTCGCAGATGAACACAACACTTTACCCAAATTGACCAGGAGAAACCTAAAATTGAATAAATTTACATTTGGAACCCCATGACTATTGGACTTATTAAGTAAACATTGATTTGCGTCATCAGTATGGAAGTCGCAGACGTTCCTCCGCGCGAAACGTCCCTAGCGGCGAAGGGCGAGGAGAAACGGATGTTTTCGCAGGCTACCCTAAAATCGAATTTGTCGAAATATGAAGTGAAACTGTAACCGAAATAGGTCTAATCTGTCAAATTATCTTCTGTCCAATTCTCTGGTTGTTTTAAGGATTATAGTCTTTGAACGGTCGTAATTCGACTTCATGTGTTTTGTAGGGGATCTTAGTTTTCGTAATAACGAATACTAAGAGGGGTCTTTGGGTTTGTTTTCTTTGAAATTACGAAATTTAAGACCCCTAAATTTACCGTTAAATTTGACCTAAAACGCGGTGGAAAGAATCGGACAGAAGATAATTTGACAGATTAGCCCTATTTCGGTTACAATTTGACTTCATACACATACCTACCTACCTACATACATATACATACATACATACATACATACATACACACACACACACACACACACACACACACACACACACACACACACACACACCTACCTACCTACCTACCTACCTACCTACCTACCTACCTACCTACCTACCTACCTACCTACCTACCTACCTACCTACCTACCTACCTACCTACCTACCTACCTACCTACTTACCTACCTACCTACCTACCTACCTACCTACCTACCTACAATGAGGGACAAAAGTGTTGACACACTTCCGTAAAATGGCCCCTTTTTGCATAGTGGATATACTTATCCCCTTCCCTTACTACCCCAACCCCTTCCCCCCCAAAATCAATGTTGAATTTTGGACCCTCAAGTCTCTTTTTTACTTCAGACAACATTGATTCGGGGGGGTGAGGGGATTTACGGCGTTTAAAAAGAATGAAATAATAGATGAATTAAATGTTTGCTAAAAGCACCCGTTTTAAACAAGTGTGTCAACTACTTTTGTCCCTGATTGTCTGAAATATGTATCCGTGTTTTCCGGCTAGATTTTTGACGCTGCTGAATTTTTGTGCGATGACGTTACTCTATGGGCCAAATTGTTTTTTTTAGAAACAACAATTTGTAAAGTTTCGTCCTGATTTGTAGTATACGTAGAGTAAAATGTACGAAGCGTATGTCATCACTTAATCTTGTACTTCCGCGCGCGTTCCTGATACCCTGTGGGGTCGAGAGGAAATCATTTGTGTTGTGATCAATGCCGTCGCAGCGGATGTAATGTTTTCACAAGTATTATCAATAGTGGAAAAAGGATGGAAACACTAAGGTGCAATGAAAATTGTTCTTGTAAATGGTTAACTTAAGCGAATGAAGTACTGCAGAGTAACTGAGGGGACATGCATTATTTTTGACATTGACTTGTGCCATTAGTGAAAGGACGTGAACAATATACAGGTTACGAACCTCATAAATGATGGGCCAGCCGTTTGTGCTATGCCCTATATATAGATGTGTGTTTTTTTTGGAGACCTTTTCAAACCTAAGTGATCCAAACCTTTAGCGTAGGTAGGCGTCGAACAGGTTAGACCAGGTTTTGGAATGTAACTTTTGTAATGATTTTAGATGACCGCCTGCCATTTATTCAGTGGCATAATTTTTTTATTGATGTTGGATGGACAACTATTTCATTTCCCAGTTCGTAAATCACAGAATACCAAAGAAATTGTTTTCAAGTAGACACACCAGTTTGCATCATCGCCAAAACAGCAATTACTTTTGCTCAGAAGTTCACTTGATGACAAGGAAAGCGGGATAACATGTGATCAATGACGGCCGTGCGCTGGAAAATTTTCCTTTTTTATGTGCTAATTCCTCACGAAAGGCAAAAGAAGATTCCGCTATGTAGAAAGTACTTCGCAATACGTACTCTTGGCGAGAAAAATTCCAGCGATGTGGTGCAAATAAGGAGTTTCAACGGTTAACCACGAGAATACATATGGACATTAAGACATAACAGACTAATGTTACTTTTCGTTTGCCGAAACATGGTTAACCGTTGTAACACGATGGAAGCAGTGTTTTCCTCAGTTTGAGCTGTCGTTTTCTTTGAGAGTCAAATACCAGTTCACGTTTCAAAGCTCTCTTTTCATTTTCTCTGCCGACAATAGACAAAAACACAGGGTTTCGCTTGAGAAATACAGTCCAAATACACAGACATATGCGCTCATGTCACGCTATTTGCGTTGCGTTATCATGTCACTCATGGTGTCACGAGGTGGGATTGAAAGTAATTGTTTTCGTGGACACTTGCAATGTTTGCTACGCTGTCCTTAGTTTTTTATTGAATTGGCCATGAATTTACCTTCACTTTTCCGTAGTTTCGATATTGAACGCAGTGACGGCCGCTCCGCACTAACGCTCCATATTTCCGTGGCCGGCCAGTGACTATCCCCACTACGTGTCAATCCTTGCCCTACCCATGATTGTTTGCGCCTTAACCATTGGATAAAGTGAAGAACGAGAAATATTCACTTGATTAAAAACATTTTCAGTACGCATACCCTAGAAATTCATCAAAACTTGTACATGTGCGCGAGTTTCAGCGTCAGTTTTTAGCTTGTAAACCATATCGACGTTAATTCTGGATATCGCAGCCCTTTTATTACGTCATCACGTAATTCCAATTGGCCCTATAATTCGGTCGTGAATAAGTCAATGTCACCCCCACCACCAATAACATAATTATGTCTTTGATTTCTTTAATTTCAGTTAAAATCAGTGTCATGCACGGCTCAACTTGTGTGCAGTAGCACAATTTTGCATTCAGACAATGAGGGACAAAAGTGTTGACACACTTCCGTAAAATGGCCCCTTTTTGCATAGTGGATATACTTATCCCCTTCCCTTACTACCCCAACCCCTTCCCCCCCAAAATCAATGTTGAATTTTGGACCCTCAAGTCTCTTTTTTACTTCAGACAACATTGATTCGGGGGGGTGAGGGGATTTACGGCGTTTAAAAAGAATGAAATAATAGATGAATTAAATGTTTGCTAAAAGCACCCGTTTTAAACAAGTGTGTCAACTACTTTTGTCCCTGATTGTACATACATACATACATCCATGCATGCATGCATGCATATTTATTGGCTCGTCCCCACAGGGCTTTTCAGAGTTACAGTAATGATATTAGACACATGAAGCTAAAAAACGAGAAATAATTAACTAACTAAAGGAGGCGGCCAGAAGTCGTCGTCTAAGGTGACACTTAAAACGTTTAACGGATTCGCTTAGCTTGAGCTCTGGTTGCAACTTATTCCAAAGGGACGTCGCTCTATATTCGAAGGACCTTTGGCGACTAGCAGTGCGGAAGAGTGGTATTCTCAACATTTCTGATTTCCTGGTTGTCCTTGTCGAAACGGCGGATCTTTTTACGAACTTTGATGTTAAAGGGGCTGTGTCACGGCAGCCCAGTTCATTTTGTTTAATTTTTACAATTACTCGCCCTCAATTGCTATGGAACTTAAAGTAAGCAAAGAAGTTACATGTAAATGACAAAATCAGAGATCTATGACAAACAAATATGTCTCCTGAGCATTATTTTTGAAGTAGCAAGCAGCAGGGACCAACTTTGAAAAACTGTTAGGCTGATCAGTTTTCAAAAACCCTAATTTCAATCCGTTTCAATCTTCTTCAGTTTAGCCCATCCGTGTCATCTGTTGTTTCTGTTATGTTAATTTAACCTTCCTTTAAAGTTTTAAGCGGTTATTTTCATGTTTCTCTTAATTTAACGGGCATTTTGTAATTTCCTTATTTGCCAGAATTTCGTGACACAGCTCCTTTAAGTACGCTGGAGCACACCCAGTCATGTACTTAAACACTAGTTAAACAAGTCGAAAGTGTAGCTGTTGCTTGTCTGGGAGCCAGCGCGAGTCCTTTAACACTGAAGGGAGTTAGTGATCAAATTTTCCAGCCCCGCTCACAATTCTACAGGCGAAATTCTGTATAGCTCGGAGTTTGCCCAGATTAAATTGGGTGGTGTTGCTCCAGATAGAGGAGCAATAAAATAACTTACTAAAAACTAATGCGTTTATGATAATAATCAAAGCGTTTTTGTCAAAAACATTTCGACGGATTCGATTTTAGGGGCTCTTAGTTTTCGTAATCTCGAAAACTAAGATGGGTCTTAGGTCTTAGGTCTTAGTTTTCGTAAGACGCGCAATCTTTGGTCTCTCTCTCTGCAAATCTAGAACATAAGTTTATCTTTCAAATTGGCACTCTTAATCCCCACGGAATCAACGAACGCCTTTCATTCAACTAATTCATTCTTGTTTTTCACGTTACCATATCCCCACCAATAGCATAACTCCAACATGCGGTATACAAACCACACACAACCCACAATCCTCTTTTTCGCTCTGACGAAGGGCTAACGCTCGAAACGTCAGCTTCTAAATCCCCCTACGGTGGCTAATCTACTTTATCAACTCAGTCAATAAAACCAAATTCTTGTATTTCGAAAAAGTCCTTCGTCTTATTTCATATACAGTAATAGCCCGCGTATAAGAACCTGAATTTTTCAATTTAGCCTAAATAGGTTCATATATAAATGGTACTTAAAGCAAATTTAGGCTACCGAGGTTCTTAAAATAGGTTCTTATATTTTCATATGAATTTCATCTGAATATACTAAATATATATTATAAATATCATCTCATAATACAGTATAAATCATTTATTTTTACCATTGAGCAATGCCTATAGGCAGTTCGGTGCAGGTACAGCATATGTCCTTAACAAAACATAACAAAGAAACTCATGTTGATACCAAATTCATAACAAGCTCAAGCAATGAGGAGAAATGAAAAACAAAATAGATGATGACCTTAATTCAGCAGTTTCTACCTATACACTTTTACAGCAACCCCACTGATAAGAACCTAACTTAAAAGTTTAGCCTAAATAGGTTCTTATGTGGAGGGGGCTTAAAATGAAAATTTAAGCCTAACAGGTTCTTAAAACCCAGGTTCTTATACGCGGGCTATTACTGTAGCCCCTCGAACCCTTAGCTTTTCTGCTGTGAAACTCGTGAGGTTGACTTCAGGAAGGCCTAATGCTCAGGTTACAAGTTTACCATCAAGGTTGAGATTTCCTCTGTTTTCTCTTCATGAATTATTTATGAGTTTGACGAACAGACAACCAAAAGAACGAAGGTGTGGAGGCAGAAGGTGTGGAGGGCAATTCCTCTCATAAAAAAAAATCATGCACTTGAAAATTGCCTAATAGAAATTGTGCGTCCTGAAAGACAAGGGAAAATATCAATGGAAATTTCGGCTTCTAGGCAAAAAAAAATTGTCTTATATTCATATTTGCAAATGTTTGTCTTGAAATCTGAAACTCATGTAAGAAGTATCAAGTTTCATAGAAAAGTAAACATGTGTGAAACTTTCCCTACGCAAGTCTATCGATAAGATTACCGGTACCTTTCATTTGGCAACAGTAGGACATTTTTTTGCCGTTTTCTTGTGGGACTGAAAGATCAATATCTCTTGTGAATAAAAATTTCTGTAGAAATCAAAATATACTAGTTTCGTGTTTACTTTGCTAACCTACAGCGGATCTAAAAGTAGATTGACCACATCAGCACGTTTTACTCGATCCTAGCATAGAATTTGCTGTGATTGAAAGCTCAACTTTAATATTCGGCAATTCTTTGCTGGTTTATTTAAAATTAATAACTCAAATTTGGGTTTGCTGGTTTCTGTCCTCAATGTTTCGTGAAATTCATTGCGGGAGTATCAAAAAGTATTGCAGTATCTTGTTCAACTTCGTCGTGCACATTTACTGTTGCAAAATACTAGTAATAACCTTCTCAAACTCATTAATAATTCATAAAGAAAATACAAAGGAAATAAATGTTTAATGAGTGTTTGGAAATCAGATGAAAAACTGCTCATTTTTGCACCCTCAACTTCTCCTTCTAAAATCATTTTAAGTAATATCAAGCATTCGACACAGTGAATGAAACACTGCGTTTCATGCTTGATATATTACTTCAAATCTCTGAAAAGATCCCCGACTTCTTGTTGGAAAATACCGTAACCGTAAGGTTATATTCTTCTCCAAACTGAAAATTATCCAGTGTTTCTTTTTTAACATGTTTTAAAATCGCTTTAAATTTCTACCCTGATAAATGGTCTCATTTATCGCCGCAGTGTCAGTGTCACACTATTTTGACCTATCTTGTTCAATTTCTTGACCCACATTTACGATTTCAAAAACACTTGCAATAATGCATCATTCAGTTCCAGCTGCGCCCAGCCCCACCCCAACCCCCTTCCCCCTGGGCTGCGGGGCATTTTCCCGCCTTGTCAGTCCCGGGGGTGGGGTATTTGCAAAATTTGCGCTGCCCGGGGGGCGGGCATTTGCCAACCACAAGCTTTTGACACGCACGCGGTTTCCTATCAGAATATAACTACACAGAGGATTTTACTGGAAAAAAAACAAGCAGATTAGCTCATTTGTCAAGGACGGAAAAAAAATTGAAGAGGTTTGTAAAGGCATGTTCTCGATTTTATGCATGCATTTCT
Source organism: Porites rus (assembly GCA_964035705.1). Classification (NCBI taxonomy): domain Eukaryota; kingdom Metazoa; phylum Cnidaria; class Anthozoa; order Scleractinia; family Poritidae; genus Porites; species Porites rus. The sequence continues at coordinate 15,624,574 of OZ038005.1, read as the reverse complement.
TCATTGCTTATTAAGCCAGAATTACATAGCGAAACTCGGGAGCTATCGACGTGAATCAACGTTTTTTGGTTATTAAATCAAGTTTGTCTTGATATCATTTGAAGAACATCCCTTCATATTTAGAAGACTATTCATAGCAACTAACTTTACAGCGCACTATTAATTTTAATGTCAATAATTTATAACAATACTAAAACCGTAAACTGGTGTCGTCACGGCGTGAAGTCTTAATTAGAATAGCACTGTTACAAAGGAAGACATTGATTGAAACAAAAAATCGCACATTCATATACTTAAAATGGCCCTACACGACTGTGCGATCAATAAAAATTTTTGCAGTGTTGACGGAGAATGGGGCAATTGCCCTCTTTTTCCGTCCCCTTCCCCGGGAATTTGCCATCTAGGGCAAAAAAATGCTAATGGCCGGGGGTCAGCCCGGAGGGAGGGGGGACTGGGCGCAGCTGGAATTGAATGATACATAACGAAACACAATTTGCAGTATCTCTGGTTACTTCCCGTTGACAAACTGCGAATTCAGCTGTATTTCCAGCGACCAACGCAACTACCTCTGCGTTTGCCGGCAGTCTGCGTCTGGTTATGTGCTCAATCTTGCCTAAATATATATATACATCAATTTGCTTTTTTAAAGCAAACCAACGAAGGAAATCTCTTTGAAGTTTGCCGATCTGGAAAGTAACAAGACGTGTGTTTGCGTGAACCCGGCCTTCTTTTAGTTCATGCAATGATAGAGCGGGAAAATGTGCATTATGTAATAATGGCACCGCAGCCCATATGAACTTTGATGATGAATAAAATAGTTGCGGCCAGCGAATCAGACTGGAAAGACTCGAGCGTTCCAAAGGGGTGTACTTGACCATGACTGCATAACAGTGTAATGCGTTAAAGTAGTTTTGTAGCTAGTTCAATTAGCATGAGCGTCAGCCACAATCTTAGGTAGTTAACTAATATTTTGAAGGCGAAAACTTTGAAATAATGCCCTATGTAAAGAGGAAGAGAACAGGTTGGTTGGGATGATTATGCTGGGATTTTGTTTTGGTTGCTGAAGTGATTATTGTACATGGTAAATCGCTACAAAGGAAAAAAAAACCTAGATCTTCCCATGAGTAAGATCTTTATTCATTCTTTTGTCACTCCGATGCAGATACTTCAAAGATAAACTACCGATATCTTCTTTTAGTTTATTCATCATCAGAAAACTTCGTTAAGTGAGACTACACTTGTTTGATTTGAGGTCAAGTTCATCTTTGAAAAAGAATAAATAGATAAAGTGTATGTCAATATTTCATTGCCTTTGCTATTGATTCAACAATAAGCAAAGAAGTAACCACAGAAAACCCAAACCTATACTTTGTACCTCATTGAGGATAATCCCGAAACAAGTTTGAATGTACAGTAGCTGAACGCAGCAAAGAGAAAAATTTCTAGCATAGATAATTGAAATTTCTAATAGTGTTTGATAATCAAAATGGAGTTTGAAAGATCAAAATTCGATAGTACGTATAAAATACCCATTTTTTAAAGAGCTATAAGCTTTCATGTTATCTTTGATTTAATTTAACAATGAAATGTTGTTTGATCGATCTACGTTCTTTACAAAACGTATTAACCTAAAACACAAACTGGAAGTAAAAGTAAACGTTTAATTTAAGAAACTATGGGAAAAGAGTAAACGTCTTAATTCCTTCAGACTAGTACTGAAGACTAGTCCTGCTGCTTTTTAATTTTCTCGTGTCTCACTGGTTTGCGATAAACTTGAACTATAAAGCATAAAATTGTGTTTACAATGACATGTATGGACTTGTTTATACAGATAGAACAGTCAAGTTGTACAATTTTACACAAAAAGGGTCCATACGTTTTACAAAACTGCTGCTTCCGTGCCAACTCGGTACACACTTACTCACCAAAACAAACCCCAAATAGTTTTTCTTCAACTTCTGTATAAATTCTCGTGTCCTCTTCCCGCAACCAGCGATCGCATCGCCGATCTCGATTGAACGGATCGAGCGACTGTTTGTCTGACAGTTCAAGGTTGCATTATGCTCTAGACAACACATATCACTGAACATTTCGACCAAAATAATTGTCGATCTCTCATAGAGGTAACAAAACCACTACGTTAACGCTACCGACTGACAAAAACTGAGCTGTCTTTTCTAGTTTCATCTCGGTAACATGTCAAAGGGATTTTGCTTCTAAGCGGATGAATTTGCCGGAAATCAACCACGTGACATTTCGCCAGTACAGGCATGCCCTTTAAACAGCAGACGGCGATTTGTAGACGAAGAAAAAACCTAGGCAAGAACTATAGCCGTCTCTTTCTGAAAGAAAAGTCGGGTTATGAGATTTCTTTACAAACACCCGTCCCGCTGATCATGAAACTGACAGGCTCATGTCATAAATTCAGCAACGGGATTTTATGCATGCTTATCCCTTTCTTATGGGCGTTAGTGTTGTTGCATCTTACTGCGACACATCTTACTGGCATGTTTTTACTTTAAACAGCAGTTTAAGTTTGTGAATTGGAAGAAATGTTTCTAAAACTCCACACTTCTTTACTTGTATCTTAAGTTACATGTTCTTTAATTTACCTCATAATTCCTTAATCTAAGTCAAAGCTCCACTGTTCCTGGAGAGATGAATGGTACGCCAAAATGCCGGCAAATTTGAATGTTTCCAAAAAATTTTTAAAAAAATCTCATTGTGTTCAAATCGAAATATTTTTTCGCAGAAGTTCTTCCAGTAATGTGTACTTTCAATTAAAAGAAATAAAAAACATTAAGGTCATGGGTACTGCAAAACAAATTGCATTAATAGAGTGCTAAAGTGATGACGTCATAAAAATGAAATTTCTGAAATTATGGGATTTGTCAGGATATTCTGAAAGAACAATGTCCAAGAGGCCTACTTACCAAAAATGAGCATTTTGGACCAAATTGTCTCTGAGATGTTAGCCGGTTATACTCAGAAAACTCCATACAAACCCAGACTGATTTTTTTGGGGGTCGACCCCAAAAAATTTAAAAGGGTTTGTATGGAGTTTTCTAAGCATAACTGGGCTACGATCTTAGAGACAATTTGCCCCGAAATTTTGGTAGTCACGTAACCGTCTTTCCGGCCCACGATACAACCTTACTCGAATAATATTTCTTTTCTTAATTGCCTCTTTAAACAGGTATTTCTTGTGATGACGAAAACCACCGGGCCGAGTGTGATGTAATCATTGATACAGGCTATCTAGGGGATACTGAGACGTCTTCCAGTACAATGTCATCGCCATCACGTTCTGATTCTGAAATTGATGATACAGGATTTTGTTTTCAAGGTAATAGTTGAATAGCGTTTCTTAAAATGCTGGTTTAATTTGGCTTATTTATCTGTTTTTGAACATGCATGGACTGAATCTTGTTGATAAACAAAAGGACTTTTAGCGGCATTCACTTTAAAATTTAGAAAGGTGACTGCCGCAAATGGCTTCCACTCTCACCAAAAAGTTCTCCAAGGCAGTGAAATTCGGAAACACCTACTTTGTCGTGTAGGGAAGACAGATGAAAGCAGAACGTTAGCAAAACGCGGACAACTTTATTACAGATCTCCGTGTGAGCACGAGCTCAAGTAATGTGCACATTGCTTACAGTTCGTCTAAGGCCGAGTCGGGGTCAGCGCCAGAGAAATGTCAGCCACAGTTTTTGAAGCACTCAGTCACTGAATAGTTGATCAAAAATTAATCCTCCACGATAAGGATGAGTTTCACGGTATGTTCACAAGCTAAAGCCCGTCCACATGCTTCCTGGTTAAATTAACTTGAGCTCGTCTTAAGTCAGTAGAGTAGAGTGCGTTTTTGTTTTCATTTCGATGTTTAGCCCGAAAAAAGTCCTCTGACTTGTAAGGAGAAAATGGATATTGTTTGAATAACTTCGCCATGAAAACGTCTTATATCGGCCTTTTTATTTTAAAAAAGAAATAAAAACCCACCTCCCGTTCTGCGGCTAACCAGTAGCACAATGACGCTTGCGCACGCTCTCGGCTACCGGACTAGTGTACACGGGACCTTAATCTTCCTACAATACCTCTATAACCAGATGACGATCTTGATTGAAATGTTATTGATCTATATTTTTGCCTTACAATTATGATAAAAGCATGAGTCGCCCGAAAAATCAGTAAAATGTTACTCGCGGGAATCTTTGAATTTACATGTGCGTATTCCTATTGAAAAATGTACAAAAATGTCGTCATGATCACTTGGTATTTGGTACTGGATATTGATTGGATAGTATTTCATAACGTACCAGTGTCAATTCGCAGTGTAAGAAACTTATAACACCGAGGTGTAACAAGACAATCTCTATTTTGCGTGTTGTAATTTTGTTATATAGAAAATGTCATGTTCAAGAAGCTGTCAAGAAACTAAATTTTTAACTTTTGTCAACTATCAGAGCAGATCCTCCCTTCCTATTATGATCTTAATCTGAGGATTTTTTTTCTGCCTTAAAGTGTATCTCTGGCCGCTTAATTAAGTTTTTAGGTAGAATTTAATTTTACGGTGACTTTAACAACAATAATTTTTCTCCCTCAGAAGCTTCTTCTTTCAAAACGTTTGACGTGAAAGCCTGTCGAAGTAAACTAGCGGAAAAGTACCGAAGAATTACCCCCGTGCTTAGTTCTAAGGTTCCTGCTGTTCAATTGTCCTTGGTGAAAGAGACACAAACCCCAGCTGTACTAACAGAGAATGAGCTGACTCGTTACTGGGACCTTTTCACCCCAAACACGGATGGTGTTGTGGCAAAGAGAATACTGGTCCGAGGGCCCCCTGGAATTGGAAAAACCACATTCATTCGCAAGCTGGCCTACGACTGGGCTACTGAAATTGCTAGTGAAGGGACTCCTGACAAGCAAGCTGCTGTCTTGAGAAATTTTGAGCTACTTATTACTGTCAATCTGAAAGAAGTTTCCAACTTCCAAAGTCTCCAAGATGTCATAAACCATGCAAATGTTTTTGCAGATGAGGACAAGTCCCTAACAGAAGGCCTCTTACATTATATCACTAACAACCAAGAAAAAGTTCTGTTTGTTTTTGATGGCTTCGACAAGTATCGATGTGGACGCGACTCTGAAGTTTACGAGATATTTAGCAAAGGGAAATTGAGAAACTGCTGTGTCCTTTTAACGAGTCGAATATCTGAAGCTGATGAACTACGAGAATTTGAAGACCTGCTTGTTGAGGTAAGGCGGGCAAATTGGCCACTGAAGAAGTGTTTTTTGTTTTTCAGTTTTAACGGTTTTTGGCGGGAAAATGGCGTAACATGCACAAGTTTGACAGCAAAATTTAATTTTCAACTAATGATGTATCAAAATAATTAATTTTTAAAGAGCATGGCACGATAGAATAAAATGTGAGTTTTTTTTCAAAAGCTTAATTGGTTAAAGAATTATCAAGCTTTGATTCTTGAATTTCCCGCAATTTTGTTACTATTGTAGAAACGTAAGCACATTTCAAAATACTCTATCAAAATTTTTTTTTTCACAAGATATTGCCCTGAGAAGGTATCGCTTTCCCCGACCGAAAGGGGTACCTTTTAAAGCTAGAGATGAATAGAATTGAAGGAGTAAGAATTTCACTTGTCGAAGTATGAAAAAATAAAGAAAACTTCCATTTAGATATTTAAAAGGGTCTTTAAAAGCCTCTCTAAGAGAACTGTTTTAAGAGGTTCCTGTTACTGTTAGTCGAACTCTAACTTTTAATATATCTTACAGGATTATAGGCTGGTGATGGAATACTCGCAGGAGCAACTGAATTACTTCAGGCTCTGCTACGTTGCATTTAATCTGGTCCCAGAAGGATTGCGGCAAATTTTCAAAAATGAGTGGGATTTTCGTTACAAGACAACTCTACTTGGAGAATGGAAAGACACACCACAGAATGGTCGTGATTTCTATAACAGTGAATCTAAAGCAAGTCACAAGAAGAATGGCCGGTGTCTAGCCACAATCCAGAATGGTTACACGGCAGAGTGGGACTGCACCTGTTTGTTTTTTGCCATCCTGTACTCAGACAGCATTGGTAAAACCTTGAGTCCAGCTGTCTATAAAGATGTCGATGACATACGTCGGATGCAAAACGAGATCGCCCATATCACTGACGCTAAGCTGGCAGATGCCGACTTCCAAGCTTCTGTAGATCGAGTGATAAACGCTTTTACATTCCTTGATCTTTCTATTACTGAGATTCAGGAGATCAAGAAGCAGACGGCATTTCCAATGAGGGAGCTGGAGAAAATTAGGAAGCAAGCTCTTAATCTCCAAGCTGAGTTAGATCAGACAAAATCTGGCTTACAGGTAAAGGAAAGCGAACTTCAGAGAACAGAAGCTGACCTGGTCTCTGCGAAAGAAGAAAACAAGGCTTTCACACAGGAAAAAAGTGCCAAACTTCAGCCGTTTTGCATTCTTACATCGCGCCCACCACACAATATCATCAGGCGGTCGCATGACATTGAAAGAATCACAAACAAAATGGAGGAGCTTTACAGTGGTGCCAATGCAGCAGTTAGTACTGTGTATTTGTCAGGACTTCCAGGATGTGGAAAGAGTCAACTTGCCCGGGAAATCGGACAACAGTTCTTTTCTGAACAAAGTGACGACGACGAAGATGCAATCTTTGTTGGGACACTAAAAACAGAAAGCGTTGAGACACTTGCTGGTTCTTACATGACCCTTGGAAGACACCTGGGGATAACAGAATACGCCTTGACAAGCTTAGAGTCTTTAAAAAGAGAGAAGCCAATTGAAGCAATTCAACAGCTCCATCGTTTGATTTTGCCTAAAGTTAGCAAGTTTACCAAGTGGCTGATAATAGTAGACAATGTGTCTGACTTACGCTTAGTCCGGGGCTTACTGCCTCAAACCGGCAGTAAGGAATGGGGCCATGGTCAAGTGTTGATTACCACTCAAGATAGCGCTACAATCCCTCTTAACGCTCCTCATACGTATCATGAATCGTTAAGTAAAGGAATGATGCTGGACGAGGCAGTGAAATTGCTGGAGACAATATCGCAACTTTCAGAGCAAGAAGAAGCGAAAAATGTCGCTGAACTTCTTGATTATCAGCCACTGGCTCTAGCTGCTGCTGCATCTTACGTGCAAACTGCTCAAGGGTCTTCAAATTGTGGTTGGAAAGCGTATCTTCACGACATATCAACATACGGCCAACGAAAAGAGATTGAAACCGTCCTTGCAACTGAAAATTCAAGCTATGCTAAAACACTAATGACTGCTGTAGAAATGGCTGTCCACAGAGCTGTTGACGTTGACGAGGTTCTTCGCCAGACATTCTCTTTTCTTTCACTATGCGCTCACGACGACATCCCACTTGAAACTGTCTCGAACTTCGTTAAAGCCCAAGTAAAGAACCAGCCAGAAGAGTTAATGAAGGCAAAGATTGAAACGTCTTCTTTACTTCTTGTTCATTCCGAGGAGGGGGATGAACGAACATATTTATGCTCACACAAAATTGTGCATGAAGTTTTAAAACGAAGTGAAGTGTTTAACCTAGAATCTAAAGAGATTGACCAAATAATAGGAGAAGCAGTAAAGATTTTCAAGTCCCAGCTTGAAGAAAATTTAGAAAATTATGCGCTTTTTAAAAAATTGAGGCCCCATTGTGAATCGTTACTTAATCACATGACATCATATGTCAGTTCTGATCAAAGTGCTATTTTTGAAAGGTTTACGCCCTTCATAGATTTAGAGGTAGTTATTGATTGGCTAGGTACTCTCGCCAGTGTTTGTCACAGAAATTCTTATTTTTTCTATTCGAAAAATGTCGTCGATTTAGCATGCAACCTAGTGAAGAACATAGGCGAGACTCCTTCAGCTGTGTTGATTAAAGCGAGGATTTTTGACATAACTGGTGCGGTGCACGTTGGCATTGGAGACTACAATCTTGCCAAAAAGTTTCTCGAAAACGCATTGGAGATAAGGCTGAAGATTTCGAGTGAAGATCATGGCGATGTAGCAACAAGTTATGACAACTTGGCATCAGTGTATAGAAGCATGGGAGACTACAATCGAGCCAAAGAATTTTACGAAAACGCACTGGAGATTAGGCTAAAGATTTTGAGTGAAAATCATGGTGGTGCAGGAACAAGTTATAACAACTTGGCATCAGTATATGAAAGCCTGGGAGAATACAATGGAGCCAAAGAATTTTACGAAAAAGCACTGATGATTAGTAGAAAGGTTTTCGATGAAGATCATGGCGACGTAGCATCAAGTTTTAACAACTTGGGAGAAGTATATGAAAGCCTGGAAGAATACACTCTAGCGGAAGAAATTCACCAAAAAGCATTGATGATCATGAGAAAGATTTTCAGCAACCCCGCATCAGTATATGAAAGCGTGGGAGAATACGATCGAGCCAACAAAGAACTTCGCGAAAAAGTACTGACAAGTTACAAAAAGAACTTCGGTGAAGATCATGCCCATGTAGCGACAAGCTATGACAACCTGGCGTCAGTGTACAAAAACCTGGAAAAATACAATCAAGCCAGAGAACTTCACAAAAAAGCACTGATGATTAGGACAAAGATTTTCGGTGAAGATCATGCCCATGTGGCAACAAGCTATGACAACCTGGCCTCAGTGTACAAAAACCTGGAAAAATACAATCGAAGCAAAGAATTTTACGAAAAAGCTCTAATGATTAGGACAAAGATTTTTGGAGAAGATCATGGTGATGTAGCAACAAGTTATGACAACATGGCCTCAGTGTACAACATCCTGGGAGAATACAATCAAGCCAGAGAACTTCACAAAAAAGCACTGATGATTAGGACAAAGATTTTTGGAGAAGATCATGGTGATGTAGCAACAAGTTATGACAACCTGGCCTCAGTGTACAACATCCTGGGAGAATACAATCAAGCCAGAGAACTTCACAAAAAAGCACTGATGATTAGGAAAAAGATTTTCGGTGAAGATCATGTCCATGTGGCAACAAGCTATGACAACCTGGCCTCAGTGTACAAAAACCTGGAAAAATACAATCGGAGCAAAGAATTTTACGAAAAAGCTCTAATGATTAGAAGAAAGATTTTTGGAGAAGATCATGGTGATGTAGCAACAAGTTATGACAACCTGGCCTCAGTGTACAACATCCTGGGAGAATACAATCAAGCCAGAGAACTTCACAAAAAAGCACTGATGATTAGGACAAAGATTTGCGGTGAAGATCATGCCCATGTGGCAACAAGCTATGACAACCTGGCCTCAGTGTACAAAAACCTGGGAGAATACAATCGAGCGAAAGAACTTTACGAAAAAGCACTGATGATCAGGAGAAAGATTTTTGGTGAAGGTCATGTTGATGTTGCAACAAGTTATTACAACTTGGCATCAGTATAGGAAAGTCTGGGTGAATACAATCGAGCCAAAGAACTTCATGAAAAAGCCTTGATGATTACGACAAAGATTTTCGGTGTAGATCATGGCGATGTAGCAACAAGTTTTACCAACTGGGCATCATTATAAATAATAAACAAATAAAGCCAAAGAAATTCACGAAAAAGTACTGATGATTAGGAGAAAGATATTCTGTGAAGATCATGGCGATGTAACAACAAAACTTATACTTGTGAAATATATACTAAAAACATAGTATTCAGTTTGTTGTAATGTAATTATGTAGCCTTGGTGCCTCGCATAGCGTCACTAACTGTAATTTATTTACGAATTTAAATAAAAGTTGGCATCAGTTAACGATAGCCTGGGAGAATTCGAATGTAATCAAACCAAAAAGGGCTGGTGATGGAGAAAAAGATTTTCGTTAAAGGTCATGCCGTTGTAGCAACAAGCTATCACAAACCAGCATCGGTGTACACAGAGAACACAATTCAGCCAAACAAAAGATTTCCTACGAAGTTTATGCAAAATTAGCAACAAGTTTTCATTACCTGGCGTCAGTGCTCAGCATCCTCGGAGAATAAAATCAAGCCAAAGAACTTCACTGGTAGTGGTAGAAGATATTTGGTAAAGATCATGCCTATTTAGCAACTAGACCCCTATAATATTTGGGCTGCACGTTGCAGTAGTCTGATATTTTGAAAATAGATAGATAAAAGGGTCCATAGCACTGTTTTCAAATATGACTAATAACTCCATGCAAGAATTTTGCATAATATATTATACTCTAATGATAATCTGAAATAACTGAGAGAGAACTGTAAAATTACATGGTTATGATATGCGGAGAGAACAGCTGTTACATCCATTATCTATCATTGAGCTTATATCATTTTTACGAATTCTACTTTTAAAGATGTTCAGAGTTTTCGCTGATGTTAAATCAGGAGGTAATTTTCGCCATAACGTAGGCCCAACATACCTTAAAGAATGTTTACCATATGTTACAGTATATATTATATCTAGGAATAGAGAAATCCGAATGTCCTAAAGAATAAGAAGAGTTATGATTACAGTAGAGATTACAGATATAAGTTGGACACAGATTGTAATTCACTTTGTACATGAGGATGCAAATATCCTGTAGGCGCCTATTCGATAGTGTTGGTAATTCTGCCTTCTCAAGAAGTTGTTGATAACTTGCATGCTTGTCTCTATATACAGCCCTCAGTCCCCTTTCTTGCAATCTTTCCAGTTTTCGCCCATCACTATATCGACAAAAATGCCGGACTAAATGATTCGTTGCAAGTCTGTTTGCCAGAATTTTTCATTTTTAATACAACCTGACCAACCCTGCCCCCGGAAAAGATTAATAAGGATAACTCTTTAAGTGACCATCTGTAGTTATGAACACTTTTTTAGGCTTCTCGAGGATATCTGCCTAGTTTAGCCTGAACTATAGAAAAAATGTAACATATTCTATTATAATCCGTTGTACTTTTCATTTGTAGGTTAATTTAAATACTGCTCTATTCGAAAATTGTTGTTTGAATATATCAGGTTGAGCGATCAAATTAGTATAGGTAATAGCATGATTTGTAGTGATATTTGGCGTAAATACCACTAGTGATATTTCAAAATTACTATAACAATTTTGAAATATCACAAGTGGTATTTATGCAAAATATCACTTACAAATCATGCTATTGTTTGTTTATACTACTACCCACAAAAGGTTTGTAATTTTACTCACTCATCATTTTCAAATTCTAAAAAGTTAGATTGTTAAAAGTTCTTTATATATTAAGAATCACACGCATTCTTAATATATAAAGAACTTTTAACAATCTAACTTTTTAGAATTTGAAAATGATGATCGAGTCATCGAAACGTCATTCAAAATTTTTATCGTTCATTTTTATTCTTAAATGTTTATCGAAAGCGTCTGTTATTAGAACTGGTATTCTGCAAAAAAAACTATGTGGTTTATTGGAAGAGACGAGTGCATCCCCTCCTAAAAATAATCCTGGATCCGCCCCTGCAAATGAAGACAGAAAACAGTTTCCTTTCAATCCACCATATATAGACCAGTAGGTGAACCACAGAGAAGTTCTTTTTAATCTCATGAACATGTCAAAGCCAGAGATTTTAGCGCGAGCATTTCGTATAAGAGTTGTAGGCGATTAAGAGCACGCGCGAGCTTTTCATTCTAAAATTTTACAAAAAATGTAATTTTCAAACGTTATATGTAACCGTTTTGGTTGTTGTGGTTCACTTTTATCCTTGATTTAAATTTTAGTTCCCTATTTCCCTGTGTCTTAAGCTTATTATCATACATTACCATATCTCAAAACAAAGGGACATAAAATTTAAACCAAAGGATAAAATTCAACCACAACATATACAACAAATAATAAGTTCAAATAGTTAAATGAAATACATGTATTTTATAATGAAAGAAAAAGAAAGTCATTCAACATGCAAGGTGTGTCTGTCATTGATGTTGGACGTAGGGGCTAGTTACATAGAAGAGAAATATCCTAGCAACAGGAGGACCCTAGAGGGCGTAACAGCTTTTCGTTAGGTTTACATGCAGAAATTTTCGGTTCGTGTGGATAACAAGTAGAGAAGGAATTAAAGATGGCGGGTGATAATAGTAAACATGCAATTTGAGCTCTGCTCTCTTAACTGGCGTTAATAACTACCATTCAGCAGAATTATCACTATTATCAGCTCAAGGTAACTCCAAACGAAATGGCCGGCCTTTATTGCCGTTATTACCCACTGAACGACACGCCGCCATTTTGGTCTGCTTTGTCCCTAGTTCTAGGATCTCTCTGGCGAAAGCAATTTTCATGGAGCTAGGATCTTCTTACTTCTCAGCTAGGAAGCTCCTAGCGCCAGGGACAAGTACAACCCTTTGCATGTAAACTGAGTAAGAAAACATGTGGCGATAGGATGATCCGCCTTCTAGGATCTTCCTCTCTCCATGTAAACAGCCCTTCAAGATAAGTGTGTATATCCGTTTAGAAAATCATCGTGCAAATTTAAACTCAGCTTATTTGTTATAGGAAGGGTTCATTAAGGTCACGAACGCTTTAGTGACATTTATAAACAGGGAAGACCATGTTCTATTATGGACGGCTTCTACCT
>OZ038005.1:15554501-15607001 GCA_964035705.1 Porites rus | reverse complement strand
TTTTTCCGAATATCTCGCATATTAATCAACGCACAGACCTGATTCTTGGCGAGGCTTCTTTCATTTCCTAGATTCTGGACTTTCTGTATTGACTCGTTTACGGTTTTTCTTCTTGTTTTAGATTCAAATTGGTTCGGTGGTAGCGGTATTTGTTATGGCGGGCCGGAACAGTGTCCGTTTTTCTTTTCTTCTCTTTTCTTTTCTTTTTTGTTTTTTTGCAGTCTTCGTTCTTCACGTCCTCTAATTGGCTAGCCCAGCTCCGAATTGTTTACACTGTTAGCCCGGCTATGCCAGATTCCGTACTTGAATTTTTAGCTTTGTTTTGCAGGAGAAAAGACTTCCAAGGGTTCGCTAGCCATAGTTTTGGGTAAAATAAAACAAAAAATACACCTGATTTGTCAGTGGTCAATATGATACCTAGTATCGGACACTTGAGTGTTTTCAGCGACGGCAGCTACAAAACGAGGATGCCTATACACCGAGCCAGGACTCGAGTCAGGACTCGACAATTTTACGCTTTCCCGCCATTTTCACCTCTTACAAGTCACATGACCATTAAGAGGAGGGTTTTCGTGGTAATCATGGAAGGGCTAGGGTTAGGGGTTAGTGTTAGTGTTAGTGTTAGGGTCATGGTTAAGGATACAGAAAAAATAGTCGCAACTGGAGTCCTGGCCCAACTCCACAGAACCACAGTTTTGTCTGAAACTAACTCGTTAACGTTCAACTCTGTTATCTTCTGAGATGGAAACAGAAAAACTGACAGATATACGCATTTTTATGAGAAAAATTCCTTTAGTAGTAGCTCAATAACCAATTAAAGAGCCGCTGTGGATCAGTGCCGTGAAGCGCGTTGAATACAGGTCTCTTTGAAAACGTACCATTGAGAACAATGAAATCCTTCATTTCATAAATCAGTTACTATATATAAATACTAAAATAACCAAACACACAGAGTTTGACCTCTACACTATACATTACTAACTATATTTGACTTGATACGATATTAAGTAGAGTGTTGTTGGATAAAAGCTCAGTCACACTTACTTTTATCAAACCTTATTAACAAGCGCAGACCATACCGACATATCAGATGATTTCAATTGCCAAAAACTGAGGTATAAACAATAGGAACAGACTGTTCTCAGTGTTCTTTCGATTTTCTTTCAATTAAGTACAAAAGAAACATAGCACAAAACGTTTGAAACGAGCCAATGAACAAAGGTTGCAATGCACACCCAAAGTGATCCCGACATTGCCTAGTCCCTGGGTCTAATTTTTCCGAGCGGTCAATGCGTTTCGGGTCACGTGGTCCGAGGAAGTCGTTCGTCTCGGATACGTCACCGAAATGCCTTGACCGAGAAGGCCGGGGAAGACGCCGTACAGGGATTAGGCAAATCCCAACATACTTTGACACTCAATTTTTAGGTTGGGGAAGGGCGCTTGTTAGGTCGTGGATTATTCGAGGAAACACGGTATCTGGTCAAACCATCGACTAAAAAAAGAGAATTAAACTTGTAAGTGTGATCAGTCGATTACCATGCCGTAAAGCTGGATAGGTATTTTGATAACCTGAGAAAACAGCCGACAAGTCAGATTGTTTTGAAGACCCACAAACTCCCTACTTAAATCAAGCCACCCAAAAAACAACTTGACAAATTTTCCTACCCAAAAAAATCCCGAAATCGAGAATTTCAAACCCAAATTGAAACTTTAAAATTGTAAAGAGATTTTGATTAAATAATAGGAAAAAAGTCTTAAAGCTTTGAAATAAAGAAACCTGTCCTTGACTGACTCGGGATTGTCGAAAAAGAACAAAATTTCTTTTATTATTTTTGTGAGATTTGCTCTCTTTGCCACAGCTGTGTACTGCCTTATATTTAAATGTTCCAATTGGCCGATATTCACAATGTACCAAAATGATCTTTTGAAAAGTCACATCATTTAATTCCTGTATTGAGATCGAACAAAGGAATCGAAAAGACTATCAATCCTCAATAAAAGTACAAACATTTTTTCGATTATTTCTTGGGAATTCACCATAAGGTTGATCACGATGCTAAAATATAATTTGCATTCCAAAAATGTTTGCCGTTTTTCGACGTTTATTAGGCGTTGGAGCTCGCGTTTACCGCTGACAGTAAATTTACTGTACATATTTTTTTGCAAAAAGAAATTCCTTAAAATCATGTTAAGAAAACGGTTGTTTAAAACGCCAGAAGAGACGAGAAAAACTACGGAGAGAGAAGACACAGATGACTTGGAAGTTCAAGATGAGTCACCGCTTAGGAGAACTCTTGGTGTAATTTGTGCCATGTCATCCTGCATCTTTTTTGCGTTTTCCTCCCTCCTTGTCAAACTGCTTCGAGAAATTCCTCCCCAGGAAGTCGTTTTCTTCCGCAATATGGTTCAAGTTATCTTTGTCCTTCCCCCGTTAATCTACAACAAGATTCCAATTGTTGGCAACACGAAGCATCTTCCATTTTTGTGCGTTAGAGGGATAGCCGGAACGCTAGCTCTTTGCTGCCAGTTCTACGCTTTCCAGCACATGGCCCTCGCAGATGCGACTGTTATCGTGTTTTCCGCTCCTATATTCACGGGAGTTCTGGCACATTTTCTTCTTGGTGAAGCATGGGGATGGTTCGATGCAGTGGCGACTTTACTCTGTTTTACCGGCGTTGTCCTCATAGCGAGACCGACGTTCTTGTTTCCTCGGCCGATTGAGTCCACGACTCTTGCAAGTGATTGGGAACAGGTAACAAAGACCATAATTTTAGTTCATATCAGTGTTATTTGTTGACCCTTTTATTTCCACATAGAAATAAATAAATAAATAAAAAAATGTTCGAAATTTCATTTCAGTGCAAAATACTGAATGGTAATAGATTGACCTCGCAAAAGTAACTCTCGAGATGAGTACGCCCTCATTTCACCATGTATAGTCAGAATTCTGAGGCGTTTATGTTTTAAAAAAATTACTTTATTTATAGTGGTAACATAATTAACAATTAGTTGACATTGTGGCCCACAAATGAGGAGAGAAACAAATAATCGAACTGAACATAAAATTTAAGAATCTTAACTGGCCGGGGGTAAACCAGTTGGTTATATTAAAGAGGGTCTAAACGGGATTTACCGTCAGCAGTCAAACGGCCTAAAATTGAACAGTGTGTCAAAAATGCAAAGTGATTTTAACCGTCAAAACGCTTCAGGTTATTTGAAAACCATTCCAATATTCTATTTCCAATGCAGATCACTGCTAGCCTGGTTGCCCTCCTTGGTGCCATATTGACCTCCATTGCTCTTATCGCCATAAGAAAGCTGAAGGGGGTCAACTTTTTGGTGCCCGTTTTCTTTGTTGGACTTTCCAGTGTGGTCCTCACAATGGGAGCTATTCTTGCATCAGGATCTTTCCAGAGAGTCATATGCGGGCACTCACATGAATGGTTCCTTTTGGCACTTGGCTTCTGTGGTCTTGGTGAGTGATTTTTCGTCTATATCCACAAGTAAAACCATGTTCAGCTAAGCGTTAATACAGTGATGTCGTTAACCCCCCCCCCCCCCAGTGATTGTTTGCGGTGGAACTTATCCTTGGGGGGGATACTCGACCAATATCTGGGTACAGGTGAGGCGCTGAGGGTTTCAGACTCTGACCCTGTGTAGGACAAAAAAAATCCTAAAATACATACTTTGTTTGGGATTACACCCTCAGTTTTATTACCCTGTTAAGGACAAGGAGTGAATGCACACCTTGTTTTAAAGCCATTGTGTTTGTATACTTGGAGTACAAACAAATTTCATCCAGCAAATCAAATCGATCGTGCAGGCCATACCCTGTTTATAATAACGGACAGACTTGTGCGAAATTATGTACCCTGTTTAGAACACAGGTGAAATATGAGGGAGTACTCCTGGAACTGATAATCAAAAACCTCCCATTTATATTATCACAGGTGGCCAGGCCCTTCTTACAAGATCCGTGCAACTGGAGAGAGCAGGCGTGGTTGCTCTTGTGCGAACGTTAGACATCGCCTTGGCCTTCATTCTGCAGCTGCTCTTTTTGGACTATACCGCTAACGTTTACAGCATCGTGGGCGCAGGGCTGGTTTTGGGGTGCAATATAATGGTGATTTTAAACCGAGCCGGGCTCACCCCAAATAAGGCCACTAAGAACCAGGGAGGCCTGCCAGAGGAATTGAAAAGTCTTATTGGAACTGTTAAGGGACAGTTATATGGCAGGAATAATTGAGGACTCGCAACCTTCAAGGGGAGAACAATCTGCAAGTGAACTTTTTCTTGTATTTTAGTAGCCTGTGTAGCAGGCGCCGGTTATTAATTATTTTACAGACCGCTCGAGGAGAACATGCAAAGGGGAGAGGAGGCTTCCTCTCCTCGCCCTTAAAATACCGGCGCCTAGTAATTTAGAGTTTAGTCTTAAAGTTGAAATGGAGCTGCATGTATGTTCTTTTTGGATAAGCGCGTTCTCCTTCTTTGTACCTTCGGGAGGCTGGGGAGAGAGAAAAAGAAAGCGCGCGGGGGACGATGGGAAGGGGAGGAAATAAAAAGAGGCACCCGCCGAGGCACCAGTCCTTTCCTCTTCCCATCATCCCCCGCACGCTTACCTTTTTTATTTTTTTGTAAATTTGAATCCCAGCGATGGCCTATTTGAATAAGAGAGGGACAAGCGAATGCTTTGCGCCCGGGGTACCCTCGGATAAAAGGGAGAAGGATGCTTTTCGTAAAGCTTTCAATGTATGTATGGCTGGCTAAATTTGTGTTTTATGCGGGGAAGAGGTACCAGTTTATGATCACAAGATGTTCAAAACTAGTAGTAAAGAAAATAAATATGGATTAATTTGACTTCGAGTTATATGTGTCTTTGTTTCTTTTTGCATTGGCTTACTGGCGTCACCTAAATCTCTTCAAATGTTGCGTGTGCGCTTGCAAACAAATCCTTTAATATGAGTAAACAAACTAGGGGAACTACTCCCACGCTCGTGCCGCCCGTCTGCAGTGCTCTTTGCATCCATTGCGGACCAATTGCGGACCATTAATTGCTTGCACCTCCCTGTCCGCGAAAACCTGGTGCTAGTCGGTTGTGGGGACGCCTTGCGAGTTTTGCAAACAAACATGGATTCCTTTCAAGCCAGGGACAAGACGTGGCTGGGAGTGGAGGCTCTTTTACGCGATTTACTGAACCTTATCGATGATCGCGATTCTGCAGATGTCTTATTTCTTGTTGGACAAGACGAGGTTGCAGTATATGCCCACAGACTGATGTTGGTTGCTCGTTGTAAACATTTTCGTAATCGCCAAAGAGAGCTATGGTCCTCGAAGTCAGTTCATTCGCAACTGACAGTGAGAAAACCCGATTTCAGACCCGATGTTTTCCGTGAAGTGCTCACGTTTGTTTACACTGGAAAGGTAACTCTGCCGTAATCTAGTTTTTGAAAGCTAACTGTGGATTCAATGTGTTTGTTTTTCGGCAGATTATACTGCTATCTTTTAATTATATTGTACAAGTTTATTATAAGTACTGCTTGCTTTGTAGATAGTTTAAAATTTGTCTGCTTCTACAATAAAAGGGAAAAAAAGCAAATAAAAAAACCTGGACACCTGGGCATTGGGCCGGGTTGTTTAAAGCAGAGTTCAGATAAACCAGTGTCAAATTTGAACTCAGATATGAAAGCGAAAAGCAAATTCATTTTAATTCTTTTTGTCTATAATAATTTAATGATTAGGTTATCATTAATTCGCCTTTGAAAAACTGTACCCTGAAATATTTCAGGAATGTTTATAGTGTTGTGGCCAATGGCAACAAAGTTCAGGACACGCTTTTTCTTTGGTTACCAGGTTGAGCTTCACAGCCGTACAGCTTTCGAGATGCTAAGGATTGCTGAGGACCTGGAAATAACTGACCTACAGTTAGCTTGTGAACAGTATTTCATGGATAATCTAAGTGTAGACAATGCAGCAGAGTTTTTAGCAGATGCCCTGTCGCTTGCAAAAGGTGCCGGAGCAGGGGGCATGTCTTCTCTAGTGAACAAGTGTATTGGATTCATGGAAGAGAATGCTGAGGAAGTGATACATACTGAAGGGTTTCTTCAGCTTCCAAAGGCAGCAATGATTAGACTCGTGTCCAGTGATCAGGTATAGATAAACTCAGAGCTCGATAAAAACTTGAATTCCAGGTTGTTCTTTGGGCAAGCAACTCTCACATTTTGCTTGCCTGGGGCCATTTCTTGCTCGTCTTAGTTAATGATTCAGTTAGCAGATGACCATCTTAGACCCTTGCCCATTGGGCAGGTGACTTTAAAGGTTACTTGCCCCTGAAGAAAATCTGCTTTTCCCAGACGACTGGACGGAACTTTTTTCAGGCCCTGTAAACTACTTGATTAGATCGTATCAAATCATCATCTGAGCCTCTGTGTGGGTACCTGTGAGAGTAGATATTTCACTCTTTTAGAATAAGACCTCCATTAGGAGATTACAAATTTCAATTTACCATTGGTTGCATCTAAGCATGGACAGGAGACAAAAAAACATCTAATAGGTGCCAGACATGACGTGTTTTACCATCAAACATTTGAAGTTTGACAGCCATTTTAACGACTGCTTTAAAAAGCAAACTGTCACACCAAAAGTAAGTTGTTTACTGGTATATGTTTTTGATCAGTGCATTGACTGCTCATATTTCATTTTTCTTAACTCTCAGGCATATTTCTGAGTCAGAAACAGCACAATTACCTTCTTAACATCTAAAAATTCTTGCAAAGAATATTTTTTTGAGTGGAAACAATTCAAGCCGACAACAGTTGGGTACTCTAAGCTTTGAAAAATTATGTTTGGCAGCAAAACATGTCATGTTTGCACCCAATTGGAACATGTTTTTTCCTCATATGTACGTGCTTACATGCAACCGACAGTATTTTGATTGTGGAACTTTGACCTGATAGTTTGATGTGAGGTGTCCCTTATTTTTTAACCACACAGTTTGCAGTCTCAGAGGAGGAGCTTTGGCGCGCTGTCCTATCGTGGGCAAAAAGAAGTTCAGGCGTAAGCAAACCAACCAATCAGTGGACAGAAAAGGACAATGATAAGATAAGAGAGGTAAGGTGTAACAGACAAATAAGAAATGATGGTGTTCAGCTAATCTAATGCTAATAGCTTCCATTGACAGCTTTTATGTTTTTATAAAAAAATATTATTCCTTGTTGTCACTATATAATTTAGTTGTTGATAGGTATATTTTACTTTGATTTGAATCATGTCTGGACATAAAAATAGCAGATGTTAGAAATGTTTTCTTGCTAGTGACTAGTATGGTGAAATAATGGTGACTGGTGACTAATGAATTTTTTTAAAAACTGAATCATTGGATAATCCCTGGATAATGCAATTCTAGAGCTCTGATTGGCTTAGCCATCATGGTATATGAGCCATTAAGCCTGATGCTTTCCAAATATGGTAACTGTATGCGTCTGCTCAAAATTAAAAACAAGCTGAAAATCGGTTTTTTTTACAAATCAAGTCGGGAAGAATTCTCAATATTTTGTGAGCAGTTTAAATAAAATGATTATTCCACTCACACTTGTTGGATATGAGATAATTATAGCCAACTTATATCTAATGCGCACTCATGGAATAATAATTTATTGTTAATTATAAACTTATGCCAGTTGCTCAGTCATTGAAGTATAGCACATCACCCCTTAAGGTTAAATTTTTTTTCTCGTATTCATTCCTCTTAAGGCTCTGTCTGGAGTGATTGAACACATCAAGTTACTGTTAATTGACAGTTCTGTTTATGCCGAGGAGGTGGAACCTACAGGTGTTGTTCCAATGGAGGTGTCATTGGAGAGGTAATTATTCCCAAGTCGTGATTGCAACTTTATTGTTTTACCCCAGCTTAGCTAAGCACAGACCTACCTAGTGGGGAGGGCATGAATGAGACTCATAGGTACCATGTGAGGTGCCTTCCCCTCCCTACCCAGGGTGGTCTCTGCCAGAGATTACACTACTTAAGTCCCTAGTGTTTCCTTTTATATCCTATACTAGTAGTGTCAGATTAGTGAAAAAGAAAACAGGCAATGCAACGTCAAATGAAATCACTCAGAGCTCACCTCTGACTTTCTACAAGTTAACCTCTCATAAGTTCTTAAAAGTGAGCAAAGCAAGCTTCTATTAATGAGGTCACACAGTGACTGAGGGAGCGACAAAGTCTCGAGGTTGACTTGTTTTGCCTAAATGAATTTGAATCATATTATAAATTCATGTGGGAAAAAAATGATTGACATATGCTATGTCGGGAGCGGCATGAAATATCACTCACTTTCCTATTGGTCAATTGTCGTGATGCCACCGGTAGAATTTTCAACCAGTCAATTTCGTGCCAAACCAGGAAAAAAAATTAAAGGACTTTTAGAAAGTCTAAGCACACCTTGGGTTGATAAAGATTTTGTGTCAAAAATGATTTTTTTTCCTTTTTTAGATATCGATTTGCAGCAGTCCCCGGTCACTTCAAGAAAGCTGAAGATCCTCGTTTGAGGCCCAGAGCATCTCACAAGTTGTTTCATAACACAAGTCTCTTGTCCAAGGATCGTCTGAAGTTTCAAACTGTGTTGAATGTTTGGTTTGGGAATGAGCAGCAGGAATGGCAGCTGCTTTATAGAGCTTCAAAAGATGGATTCTCAGCTGCTTCATTTCACACAAACTGTGACGGCCATTCACCAACCCTAACTGTTGTTTTAGTAAGTAAAATCTGGAGGGCACCCATTGTGGAAACCAACTGGCCTGTTCTAACGGTAGGGCGGGAAAAGGAAGAAGAGCTTCCAACTATGTCTCTGGAATTTAAATATCTGCATTGAAAAAGGCGATGTGAAATTTTGATTGGCAGAGATGACACAAGTAATAACGTCATTACCCTTAGCATGTGGTTTTTTTTAATGGTTGTTTACATTTGTGCTCGTTTCCCCTTCACGCTGATTGGCAGAAATCTGACAGCTCAGTCGACGGGGAGCCACAGGGGAATTGGAGGTGGAATTCAAATTCCAGAGACGTAGTTGCGAGCTGTCCTTCCTTTTCCTGTCCTGCCCCCAGAGTGCCCCAGAGAGGTCACTTGCAGGCTATGTTCTAACTGATTTCTATGTCATTTTTTGTTTTAAATAGCCTTACCTCTCACTACAAGAAACTGGTGGTAAACACCAGGAGACAGATATGCATCATATACAGAGTGTCCCAAAAGTTTGTTCCTCTTATTTCATGCTATATAACTTTTGTACTCTTTACATGTATTTTGATTTTCTTGATGATCAACTGTTATCAGGGTACAAATGGGAATTTGTGTGGAGGATTCAGTGACCAACCATGGCGCAGTGATATTCCACGTGGAACTTACATGCCTTCTAATAGGTAGGAAAGAATTAATATCTTCAATCTTGTGCATTTTTGTTATCATCATCATCATCATCATCATTTTTGGAAGTTTTTTCTCCAGCTCTCCTTCTAATGGGTGTTGCTGTAGGCAACATAGTGCTATGAGCAACCCAGCATACGGACGTGCATAACATCCGTGTAGGGTGTGGGAATACACCTCCAATGTTAATTGTAAACTGGTTAAGACTTCTAAAACTGTCTAGACTGAGGCTAGTTTCAGCTAATGAGCAGATTTACTTACACCCAAAAGACAAATGAAGTATATGCAGACACTGAAAATGCATGCTACTCTGAAGAAATGTTGAATTTAATGTTTTACAGATTTTTTTGGCAGGGAGGGGGTCCATTGTTTGGAGATTAAAAATCATGACACTGATAACATTTATCATGATTGATTAGGCTGACAACCATAATGATAATGTTGATGATTGTAGAGAAGATTATGACAACAATGATGATAATGATGATGGTACTTGTGATGATGATGATGGAGAAGATGATGATGATGATAATGATGATGGTATTGGTGCTCATAAGAATGATGATGCCGGCAAAATAATAATGTCAACCAAACCCCACCTGCTTCTGCTGCTAAGAATGATCGTGTTGTTATTATTTCATCTTTTATTTTTACAGGTGTTTCCTGTTTACATTGGTCAACTCTGAAGGTGTCCCTCCAAGCAAGTTTGATTTAGTGAATCCAAAGTATGCCACCCTTCATCATCCAAGGTTTGTCGTCAGGGAGATTATATGGGTGGGGAGAATTTATTTTTGAATTCTCAAAATGAAACAAAAATGTACGATAAATTGTAATTGAGTTTTAATTCCATACACGTACCAACTGGTGACTAAATGTGCTATATATCCCATATCAACACAGGACTAAATTGTAAACATGCGCTTCTAACTTTTGCTTCTGTGGATAAAGTCAACTGGTTAGAATACCAACTCTGTTAGCTCTGGGCTGTATCTAAAGAAAAATAAGGCAGTTCGCAGTCCAGGAGAGATTACTAGAGTAATAACTCTTAATCCTCCTTCACAGTCGTAACTGCTGCTTGTATACGGAATATGAGAATGGATAGTCCTTTGGTGTTACTTTTCCTATAAAACCTCATCGCTCTAGGGGTCATTTTAATAAAACTTTACAAGTGTAATTTACAATAGCGTAGCTATTGTTTTTAAACTCTAAAAAAATGGCTATACTTGTAAATAATACACTGGTAACAGTTTTTTTTAAAATTGACCTCAGTGTATTGCATGCTAGTTTGGCGTCTTGCAAATTAAAATTTGAGGTATTTAAATTTGAGAGCTGGTTGAGAACTACATGTATGTGTGCTCGTTTCTCCATTGTAGGTATGGTCCCATGTTTGGTGCTGGTGCTGATCTGTGTATAAGTGATGAGTGCAATGAGAGGCCTGAGTCCTACTCTAACTTGCCTCACTCCTATGATGGGCCCCAGGCTTCTACAAGCATTCTCATGGGAGACTACAATTTTACAGTAGAGGACTATGAAGTACTTGGTCTGAAGAAAGAATCGTTATATGAGAGAGTATAACAGACTGAAACGACAATCACTGTAAATAGCTTGATTATACGTTTCTAGGAAACTGCCCACCTACCCCTCCCCTAAGCAAACATAAACACTTACTTCTCACTAAGGGCAAAATGTTGGCTTAGGGGAGAGGTGGGTGGGTCGTTTCCCAGAAACATATAATGATCAAATGGCTCCAGTTGGTGTTACTTGGTACTTACAGAAACTCATAAGGGTGTTACAACCCGTTTTGAGTTTCTGGTACAGCGATGATATATATTTTTAAAAAAGTTAGTTTTTGTTTTCTATGAAAACAGGCATGTTTACTTTGAGACTTATCTATTACCATATTTACATGTATGGTTAACTTAGATTTTGAAATATATCCTACAAAGTTGGGAAAAATGAACCAGAGAGAAGTCAAGATAAGAATAACTTTCAATCTCTGTACTGTCTGTAATTATTATTAAAGATTGATCACTTGGGCTTTTACTATAAGTGTACTGTGTGTCTGGGTTAATGGGTACTGACCCTAAGAGTTTCCAAAACCCTCACCCTCAGAACGAGACCAAGTTCAAAACCTTTCAGATCATATTATGGCAATGAGTTTCATTTTCATGACAACTGGAAATTATGTCAACTGATTATGTTGTCACGTTAGAGTACATGTGCATTGTTTATTTCAGCAGCCTTATCCACTTGATAATTATGTTCCCTGTCGCCCTCCCTTTTGCGGAAAAAAAAAATAGCTTGCCTAGCAGTAGTTGAAAGGTGAAGGGAATTGGGAGGAAGGGAAATAGGGAGGGGCCTTGGCCTTTTCCCCTGTATTTCCCTTTCTCTCCCTCCCCCTCCCCCCCTGAAACAACATTCTAAGCTGAAATAAGTTGAACTTTTCCCCCTCAAAAACTTTAGCAAGATAATGCAGCAGGGGTAGCATGAGATTTTGAAGGTGTATGCACTCGGGGAAGAAAAGTTGTGGTAGCACCGAAGGCGGCCCTATCTAGGGGGTTGTTGGGCCTGCTCCCCCGCAAAATGTTTAAATTTAGGGTCTTGGAAATGCCATTTACAGCCTTTTCCGCAGGACGTTTTCAGCGAATTAATACGCAGGAAAATATGGAAGTTAGTTGTCTATTTTTACCCATCTCTAGTGTTGTTGGTAAAGAACAGTGTTTACGGGAAAAAATAGCATGTGACGCCATCAGAATCATAGAAATATATAATAAAATGGTAAGAGAAATACTAACACAAACACACCAATATAATACGAAAAATGTATCAGTCATCTCGATTTGATGATAAAAAAATTCTTTTTCAGGAAATAATTTTTCCCATATTTTAGCTGTACATCCGGGTACGCACGGGCGTTCGTGCTTAAATGGACGCTACGCTCTTCGAAGTTTCCGAAGGGCTCTCATTTGCAAAACTGAATTTATCCGTCAGTTATTTATCTTCTTGAGCATATGGAATAATGTAATGGTCATTGATTTTAATTTTAAAATTCTGGGATGAAAAATAAGAAAAGGAAAATGGAAGAAAAAGAGGGAAAAAATGGAAAGACCGTCCGTGGGAAACTGGGCTCCAGTGTACCCATAATTCTTAGCAAAGACTACTCGGCTGCTTTCCGCCATCTTGGACGTAGAGATACAGATCTCAAGACGAAGTTGTGAAGATTTCACCGTTGTTTTACCGTGCTTTCCATCATGTTATTGCGTCAGGCGTGTAGTACGTTAAGGATTGGTTTACTTCGCAGATCAATGGCTACTGCTGGCCGGCGGCCAGATACGCCACAAAGGATGGTGAGTCTGTATGTTTAACATAGCACTTTTCCATTCCTGTGAATATTAGCCTTATCTTTGTTTATTTTCACTAGTTAATTAAGCTTTAACTGTTGAATTTACTATTGGATTTTCTTTTCTTTGTTTGTTTTTTTTCTTTGTTTTATTTTTCTGGTACTGTGCTTTCAGTTTAGAAAAAATAAAGGTTAGGTGCTGCGATTTACTCACAGAGTCAAATATGTATCGATCTAGACCGTTCCAGCACAGGTTTACCTTCTGCCTTAATTGAAATATTGATTTAATCTATTTACGACACCTTGCTGGGTCATAAATAGATGCCCTACAATATGCAGTCCTTCGAAGTTGTTAATTTATTTTGCTTGTGGGTATGGTAAAGCCTATATTTGGAAAATTTTCACGCACAAGTGGAGATACGATGATAACGTTGAATTTAACCTGCATTGAACTTTTGGTTATCCACAAATACAAGACTGTTATAGAGTTTTTTTTTCTGTAGGAGAGTTGGGGGCTGACTCAGAAATTAGGGGGCAAATTTGTAAGGGTGTAATTCACTAGGGGGCAAACTCACTGATTTCTTAGAGTTGGGTTATAGTTCTGAAAAATCTTCAAGTTAAACTTTGATATGTTTCTTCCTCAGACACCTCTTCACCAAGCTGTCGCTTTCACAGCCATTTTCTGTGGAGTCCTTGGGCCCGGAGTTTTGCTCATGTTGACACGCGAGAAACCTATCAGCGAACATTGATGTGATGCCAAGGAATAGTTAGCACGTTGTGATGATGCCATTGATTGTGGGAAGAAAGTGTTATGGTCTTATGTGTTATTGACTGTTATTAAAATGTAAAGCTGTTTCCACAAAAGAAGAAGCTGTTAAGAAATCATTTTGTATAAATTTTGCAGTTCCTTGTTATTTGTCTCACCTTCTCTTATTATTAAACCTCAGTTTTGCCTGCACAATAGGCTGATTTAGCAACAGAACGGGAACGTCAGTTGACAACGGCGCGCACAAATTAAGCAACTGGCTTGACCAATGGCAGAGGGTGAAATTGGGCACCAGAAGTCATGTCTAGTCCTTTCCGTGTGCTTTCCTGTTGTCAACTGACGTTCCCGTCCTGATGCTAAATCAGCTGATTGTAACAATAGAGGTTAAGCCTGACACCCATCAGACCTTTCTAGTGTTTTCAACGTACTTGTAATTACAGAAGTGTCTTATAGAGGATCTTTTTACTCAAATTAAGGAAAGTAAAGGATTAGGTCCCATATTTTCAGGGTTACCCCTAAGGAAAAGCTAAGCAGGCTAATTATCACAAACTATCACAATACAGTCAATATCCAGCCACCGCTTATTCTTTTGGGACCCAAGTATAATGTCCATAGCAGCAGGGAACCGTAATAGTGGGATGTGAAAAGAAAGGAAGAAATGATCGTTTATTATGGCTACAGTCAAACCTCCACTAATGCCACCTCTCTACAACAGCCATTTTTTTTCGGCGGACAGTCCATACATTCACTCTTGTTTCAACCTCTCTACAACGGCCACCTCTTTACATCGGCCACTTTCTTCTGCCCCCAAAGTGGCTGTTGTAGAGAGGTTTAACTGTATTAAATTTTTAAAGATGCCCTTCTATGTCCATGAAGAAGACATGAGTTGAAGTGACAAAATTGTTATGTCTGGGCCTAAAAAGGTGTTAGTAAGTCCATAGTAGTGAATTGTTTTGTACTTCCACTCAGGCAGATGTAATTTTTGCTGTGAATTCAGCTACTGTGAATGTAAATGTAGTTATCTTCTTATTCACCCTCCTCAGGGCTTTTTAGGATTAGCTCAGTTGGGAGGGCACCGGTCTGCCAAGTGGGAGATCGCGGGTTCAAACCCCAGATGGACCAGCTACCAAGGATCTTTAAAAAAACTAGTGAGATAATGCTGGCAGTGATTTGAGACCTTGCCGCGGTTGAAATGATTGCGTCATTGGGCGTTGCCATTAAGTCGTTGGCCTTGTCTCGTCCATCCTTCTTTCATTAGTCAAAATTAAAGGGGACATAAAAGGACCCACACTACTGTTCGAAAAGAGTAGGGGAAGCTTCCCGGTGGTTCGGTCTACCTTTGACGCATTACACATCATCCATATCATGGGCTATGGCTGGGTTACAGTAAGCTTATAAATGGACTGATAGTGGCTGGCAGTGGTCCCTTGTTTGCTGAAGGGACTGTTAACATGTTAATATGTAAAGAGAGTGCATCTTGTTGTTCTCTTATCCACAACATTACATTACTTTACAATAAATTTATTTACAACACTGGGTGGGTGGACTTGGCAGACTGCTTGTAGTTCAGTTTACATTATGTTCATGAAGTCTGTAATGTCAAGGCAAGAGGTTAATTGAATACATGTCTACTCTTGTAATTTAAGTGACTTCAAAATGGAATTGATTTTTTCCAGCTTGTTTTGCAAAGACACTCTCTATAGCCAAGTTCTACTAGAGATAATATTATGAGCAAGTTTATAGCATAAACCATACCTGTCAGTACCAAAAACGAAAGTTTCCTACGTAATGATAGAAAACTGAATGTTCTTCTATCCCGGTTAAGCAACCTGTGGGTCTTTGGGAGGATGGCTCAGATTTCTAGTTGGTGCCATAAGATCAAAGAAAGGAAATATCAAAAGTGACATAACAGCTGACACTTGAATTTAAATGTCAGTGGAATTTATCTTTGAATACTTTCTACTCAGTCAAACAAACTTACAATATTAATTTGACTAAGTGCCCACCTTAAATAACTGGCCACCTACCTTTAATAGCACCCAGCCTTGATGTTAGCTTTCAACCCCAATGCCTCCTAAAAAGATAAATACATAAAAAAGACCTTCTGACAATGAGATTGAAACTGACTGCCAGTAAGTACTACTAAGGGATTCCCCGTGAAGACCAACTTTTGTTATAATTTTTAAGACTTTCAATGAACAGTTAAAATTTTGCTTTGGTACATGTTCTATTATCATCATCATTATTACTATTGTTATTATTATTATTATTATTATTATTATTATTATTATTATTATTATTATTATTATTGAAATAAATTCGAGTCATTAGAACTTAAAATAAAAGTAAAAAATAAAAAAAAATTAAAATATCATTATTATTTTTTGAATTTTTGAATTTTATATTTTTTGCAAAATAAACTTCTTATGGTGAAAATTTGATTGCCAGCCTCAAATAAGTACCCACTTTCAAGGACAAAAGTTTACTAAATGCCCAGGGCCCAGTTGTTTGAAGGCCCATTTATAGCGCTTTTAAACCTGGGATTAAATTTCAGTCTGAGTTTCTTTTTTTTTGTTCAAAGGCATTTCCTTGGAGAATTTTCTCTATTTCTTTTAGAGCATCCAATCATAAAATTGAAGATAAAAGGAATTAAAATGAATTTGCAGCCTCTTTAAGCTTATATTTCTGAACTCAAAATGTGCACTACGTTATCTTAACCCAAGGAAACCCTAATAAATACGTGTTTTCCCCCACCTACCAGACCCCTGTCAAAAATCGTAGTATCCCGTGACCTCTTGCGTTCGTGCCTCGTTCCCGCTCGCTGGCGGTAAAAGGAAATTAAAAAGATGGCGGCTTCTGTGCTCGATGGTGAAAAACTTTGTGAGGTGTCAGGTAATGTTAGATGGTCCAGTATGGCACAAGCTCCAATGAGCATTCAAAGTGGATCGTTAGCTGTTTATAAGCTCAGTGATAGTTTTTACATTCATGCAAGAACGACAGCAAAAAGAGGAAAGGTAAGACGATGCATCTCGGCTATTTCTCAGCGTATCTCTGGTGTAGCCTTAACTTAAGCGTACCAACTCATTTACGAGGATTCTTATGTCGTTGACGCGAACCATTGGCGTACAGTAAAACTTAGTAAGAACACCAAAGGGATGGAGCCAAATTTTCGCTTTAATAAGATTTCCGTGTGATAGAACTAATACTACTTTTTGAAGTTTGGCATCTCTACTGGGACTAATCAAAAGAGCTTTCCCCTAATTATAAGCTTAATTAGCTACAGTTAAGAGGAGATTCGACTGTACTTGATTTAGCCTTTTGTTAGAACATTATGTTCTTGAAGGCGTAGTTTCATTCTTAACTATGTGGAAAACAGTGGACAATCTGGACAATGTATCTCTATCAATGCAAAGCATACGCATTGCATTCTGATCAAATTTGCCAACACTGAATACCGTAACTTAACCTTTCCTCATTTAGTTTATGCTCTTACAAGGATATAAGTAAATTACATTTTAGGCTTGTAATAGATTGAGATAACGGATCATTATACATTTGGGTCATGTAGCAGCTGCTCGTAAGAGAAGTCACCAATAGTGCCTAACCCTGACCCCAAACAATACTAAAATAATTGAGAGAATGACCTGCCATTGTTTGCTGTGACCAATTAGAAAAGACCTCACAAGCAGCTCCTACACTACTCTACATTTCTGTGAAACTGCCTACCTACCCCTCCCCAAATATATAATGTGGGAAACTACCCACCTACCCCTCCCCTTAGCCAACATTAACACTTACTTTTCACTTAGGGCAAGAATGTTGCCTTAGGGGAGGGGTATGTAGGCAGTTTCCCAGAAACGCATGATGATCTAAGATAACAAGGAACAGGCAAATGTAGACAGGAGGTCTGTATTTGATCTGCATAATACATTTATTCTTTAGGTAATACAAAAGCCAAATCCAACGATATTCAAAACATTCTTACATGTACCTCAATCAATGTTCCTGTTTCTTGACAAATTCAAGATATAAAGGGGTATTTTGTCTAGCGGATATTCTTCAAAATTAGGATCAGTTGTCATCTATCAAGTTGTATTCTTACTGCTGGTACAGCTGAGGGAACGTAACCTTGTTCTCAGGGCTTGTGGTTGCTGTCCCCTTTTTGGTGAAATTTTATTCTGTACTATTGACACCATCCAAATTTGGTCAGGACCAGCTAATTATGAAGGAATGTTGGTCATTTCGCTAACAAGTTGTTTTGCCAACACTGAAGTCAATTATCCCACATGATCTTAAGATTTGAGATGGATTTTGTGATTTATTTTGCCATTTGCTCAGCCGATTAACCTGCATGAACGGATCCACGATCAAGTTAGTGTTACACAAATTGTTGTGTGAATTACTTTTAAGGTTTAAATTAAACATTTAGGTTTTTGAATAAAATATTTCAAGAAAACAACATCTCTGTTTACTGATTATTTACAACCTATTTGCACTCCAAGTCTACTACGAAGAAGGTCACCGAGGTGGCATTTTTTGAAGTGACAACCTTGAGAAGTCGTACAGTTGCCAAAAGGTTAATATTTAAAATTAGTTTAAACATGCCGGAGTCATCAGTAAGCTTTACTCCTATTAATTATTTTTTTATACAATACTACTACTTGTTTAAACGTAGTGTTGCTGAAACAACTTTAACATGTCCTCATGAGATATAGTGATCACTCCACCCTTCCCCTGTGAGGAGGAAAAAAGAGGATCTGTCTGAATCACTTCCTAAGCCTCAGAAGTCGCCACAGCGTGAATTTCTGGTCTAGTCAATCTTGTTTTGTTTCATCAAACTGATTTTTTGAGTGTGAGCATCTGTCTATTGATAAAACCATGGTCAAAACTGACCCTGCTTTACCAATGGCACTAGCAGCATGCAGGGCATGCTCAACAAAGATCTTACTCAATTCATGCAGTCTCTCTGAAATACACCAAAATTGAAGAAGCGAAAAAAGACTCTGCTTGCAGGCTGTGATCAATTCAGCACAGCAAATGAAACTATTGGACTGTTTCAGCAATATGATTTTTACTGTCCCTTTGGCACTTCATTTCATTAGTGTTACAAGGGAATGGCTGCTTATCAAACAAGTGATTTGTATATTCAATTTATTTTTTGAAAGCATAGTGTCCTAACAACTCCAGTGTGATTTTAATTAGGCCATTTTAGCAAAAAGGAATTATTATTATACTGGGGGGTTTCATAGAATGTTTTTTACCTGAATGTATGTTTTGTCTTTCATTTCAGTTCCTTTTGAAAGCCAACAAATTCGATGTGGTCACCCGTGATTCAAAATTAACTTTGTCATTAGATACAGACAGCAAAGCTTCAGTGTCTATAAACTTGAAAGAGGCAAATCCAAGTCAACTGAGGTTGTTTTTAGACTCTCTGAATGGCATTAAGGCCTATCACTCTTCATTGAAAGGTAAGATACATTTACAGTCCCTGTGTAAAGATAATGTAAATAATTGTGTGCATTTTGAACTGTCATAATGATAATATTGGCCACGTGTAATGCGCCAATCACCTTTTTGTCTATTGACTTTATAGCCAATTACGTCATGGCTTAACTGAAAGATAACTAATAAAATTTTGAATGACCAGAGTTTGATACCGTCAACTGATATTGTGCAATTCACTTTGACTTTGAAGATGACCACCGCACAGGTTGTCGAAATGTCAGTCTCTTTCAACAACAGTCCCATTCAGGACTACGCTCACCCGGACGATCATAATTATTCCACCTGTTTATGAATGAATCCTGGGCTAAACCTTTCAATATAATGAGAACACTTGGCAGTCACTGAGAGTAATCAGTTATGTCTATGACAACGGTGTACATCTTAGAAAGAGACTTTCACTGTCATGATAATTTTGTGAAGTTGATCCATTGGTTTCATGACTCCCAGTAATTCAAAGCCATTGACTCTACATAAATAATAATTCAGCCACTGGCCTCTTTTCCGTTGACTTCACATCAAAGCTTACAAATATTTCCTTAGACCAGTGCTTGCTTATCCCTGTGTCATTTTCCTTACTCAGGGTTCTCATTAAGTGGTGTCAGCCAGCTAAAAAACCGGCTACTTGGAGGTTTTTTGCTGTCTACTTTTTGGAGAAATAGGGTAAAGTGAGAGAGTGGAAGCCTGGAATTGCCTTCAACACTCAGTTACTTAACTGTCTACTTTATATCCTAGCTATCTACTTTAAAAAGTAATGAGAATCCTGCTTACTGTACGTGAATAAAGAAAATTAAAGCATTCAATGCTCAGTGACTAATTCTCCTTAAATGGTTTGGCAACAACCACAAGCCAACCACCATTGTACGAACTTAAAATATTAAAAAAAACAACAAGCATTTAAATGTTAAATTTGTTTACTTCTGTGATGATATCCACAGGCAAGTTATCTTCATCCTCATCTAAAGAAAATAAGATACAAGATATTGAGGTGAGTGATACATGTACAATTCTTAACTAACCAATAATTATTCTTGTACTCTTGTCTTCTTGCATGTGCGTGCAAGCCTGGAGCACAGTGTACACAGCATACATACAGTACTTTGTAACCTTTTTTTTAGGCACCACTCTAGTATTTCCAAAACCAAATCAAAATTTAGAATAATCATCTACAGCAGTCCAGTGGTCTTCTGAAATCTGCTGGATATCCCCCTTTTTCATGTTTTTTCACAGACTCAACTTATTAATCTTGTTTATTGTGGTTAAAGGTTTCGTCTGAAAGCATTGCGCCACCTTTTGATATTTAAACCACACACAACTAAGAATCCCTCGATCTTTAAAATGTTTGATCTTGACAGTACGTTGTAGAGGCTTGGTACAATGTAATGAATTTTACAATAGAAGGTGATTAGTCAACTTATGCGGTATCTAGCTTTCTTTGGAACAGTATGTTATCAGGCTTTGCATTGTCTGTGATGCAGCAAAGCAATGTCAAACAAAGTACATAAACAATTGGCTTAGTTGGCCTTTTACACCTGTGGCTTGAAGCAGGGAAGGATCCAAGGGGCGTGGATTGGGTGGCTAGCCACCTCCCTTTTGGACAGCCCACCAAAGAAAAAAAAAATACATGGAAAAACAAATGGAAATATGTGGGTCCCAAAAAATATAGAAAGACATGCATTTGCCATGCATGTAAATGCAGAACCATTGATAGAAGTGTGGTTTGTGAGAAATTTGTGATGCTACACCCTAGGTGAATGATGGTGTCTTCACTTTTGGCCCACTCCATGTAAGTTAGTAAGGTATTTTTGTTAGTTTCTATTTTTTCTATTTTGTGGCTTTTCAGGAGTTTGCAGTGATACAGTCAATCATCCTTTCAATTCATCCTTTCTAAATCACCATGTTTTGGGACAAACGTAGGACAGCATAAAATAAATAGGCCATTTGCATGATGACGTCATTTTACTTCTACGACCAGAATCCTTCAGGACTTTGCTTTCTTGTGCAAATTAGGGCTTTTGTTATCGAAACGGAATGTGTAGTTTGGTGGCTGATTGGTATGAGACACCCCCCATTAAAAGATCCTGGATCCGCCCCATGAAGCTATAATAATACATGTATGTGAACTATACATGTACCAGATTCTTAATTTTTTAGATGTCTGTTTTGTTTTTAGAACCAGCCATGTAATACGTCGTACTCCAATGGCGCAGCTCCAGGTGTTTCAACTCACCAATTACCTCCAAGAAGCAAACTTGTGTCATCCTCACCACGCAGTCCACATAAGTAAGTTTGTTAGGACATTAATTTTGGTTGTCACCTTTTTACGGGAAAAATCCATTTTTTTAATTCCAAAAAGCAAGAATTTTGCTGAATATGTCCCATGTAGGACTATGAAAGAGCTAGTGAAGTCCCCTTGGTTTTTTTAATAGGTATCCCTGTTGTCTTGTAATCCTCCTGACTCCACATTTTGGGATATGAGATTTGTAATTAGTCTCCTATACCATGTCATGAAATCCACTTTATGTAACCCGGTTGGATTGTTTTTAAGCAAATATACACGCAAATGTTCAACACTACTATAGAGCAAAGTGGTGCACATGATACAGGTCAAAATTAAATTCAGCAAGTTTGGGTCATCCTCACCAACCAGTCCACAGAAGTAAGTTTATTACAACATTGATTTTTGTTCTCACCTTTTTAGGGGGAAAATCCATTTTTTTACATCCAAAAAGCAAGAATTTTGCTGAATATGTCCCGTGTAGGACTATGAAAGAGCTAGTGAAGTCCCCATGGTTTTTTTAATAGGTGTCTCTGTTCTCTTGTAATCCTCCCGACTCCACATTTTGGGATATGAGATTTGTAATTAGTCTCCTATACCCTGTCATGAAATCCACTTTCTGTAACCCGGTTGGATTGTTTTTCAACAAATATACACTCAAATATTCAACACTACTATAGAGCAAAGTGGTGCACATGATACAGGTCAAAATTAAATTCAGGTTAAAACTTTTTAAGCTAGGTTGATTCGCAATAAATTATTTCCTTTGTCTCCTAGTCCTAATTCATGAATAACCTGAATGTAATTTTGACCTGTAACACCCTTGCAGCAAATCATATGTAACTGGTTTGTTGCCTTGCTGCAAGGAGGAGAAAAAAAATACATTTTTCATGTCAAAGATGGTAAACAGGAGGGTCAAACCCCTGAAATATGAAGAAGACAGTGGTTTGAGATTTCAAGTAAGTTTTCCCTCTGTATAAGATGAGCAGAATCTATTTCAGGGTACAATACAATACAATAACTATATCACCTCTCCTGAGGGGGCTATTCGGAGGTAATTTACAAAGGAATATTAATTAGTTACATCATCACTCTGCTGAGGGAGGGAAAGAAATACAGTGAGTGTTGGGTGGGAAAACTTGCTGGAATTAAACTTGCAGCCTTTTAAAAATGGACTTATTGAGAGAGTGCACATAGTTAACGGGTGCAGTTGATTGGCACACGCCAAGTACAAATTTGCAAGAGAAAGGGGACCCCATTGCGACAGGAGACTGCCCTTAGACTGCTAGCAATAAGCATAGGTTTACACTGGCTGAGGCATGAATGAAGCAGAAAAATAAGTGTTTCTCACACTGAGCTGGGAGTATGGGTTTGAGTGTTTTCTTTTTGCCATCCACCATTGCCTATCCTGCCCTGCCCACCCACCCCTCATGTGTTTTTTGGGTAGCTCTGGTTGTTATTGTATCTAGTCTCAGTTTTTTGACAGCCATTTTTATAGCTCCTTTGTGCTGTAATACCAGTGATTTATGGTGTTGATATTTGTAGTGTGAGAACCATAATTTATTCTAAAAAAAATGCCTGTTACATTTTGGGTAATGTAAGGTTCCTCCATAACATTAATTTTTTTCTGTTCTGTTTTTTAGCAGGATGACACCAAACAGACCATCCAACTACTTTGCAAAACAAATGAATCCACCTTCTTCTTCTTACAATTCTCAGAATAAAAAAACACCATTCTTTGATCGAACAAGAGCAAGAGGTTAGGGAATAAAATTGAACAGTAACTTTAGTAATCTGTGCACGATACATGTCTACAAGATAGTGGGGAAATAGATGAAAATTTTAGGTCACCAGATAGCAAAAATTAGTGGGCAAAAATCTCTTCCTTGCCTATAACACATGAAAAACAACAAATGTTTTGGACATTTTCAGCTCATTTTCCTTAACTGTTATCCTTAGCTAATTATTTACAAAGAAGCTACCATGTTGACTGGGTGGCATTTGAAATCCTGCTTGTCAGCTCTCAATTTTTAGGTGCATTGGTGACCAGCTAGTCACAATTTCGGACCCTGAGTATATTATAGAAAGATGGTTTATTAAAAGGCTGTACATACATTGTCCATTTGTCAGTAATGTAAAAAGGCAATGAGTTGTCTAAGGAGGTTGAAAGTGGAACTTGCCAGTAACTTTCTGTTGGTTGTTCTTTAATTATTATCGATTTTATTGTACACTCAGATAACCTGAGCAACACGTCTAGTAGTGGCAAATCTGCATCATCATTCTATGGTCGTAATTCTGGTAATTCTGGTTTGTTTTCCTTTGAAAGGTTAGTATTGGTTATTTATTCTCATAATTTTTTCTCTTGAAAATATATCTTGGTAGGAGGAAATTGATGTCGGTCACTCTTGGCAATTTAAGGGTCAAGTGTCTTTTTGCGCAACAAGCATTGTGCAATGCAGGATTTGTTTGTTGTGATATAATTAGTGTTCCTTGTTAATGTAACAGACACATAGCCGTCCATATTTTCTGTGGAAAATTATGGTATTGTGTTTTGTGTCATGAAACTAGAAAAAGAATTAATGTTGCTCAAACTATTGGAGAAACATACAGGAAAACAGAACATTGCTGAAAAAAGGAATGGAATTTTTTTTTTATACTGAAAGGCAGTAGTGTTCATAATTTACTGGAAAATATGGCATGTATCAGTATATAAATACACGTGTACCTATGTAGGTAGGATCCTAGGCAGGACAGTCAGGAGCCTCAGTGGGGCAGTAAGGTGCCTGTGTGGGACAGTATGAAGCCTGTGTGGGACAGTGGGGAGCCTGGGTGGGGCAGTAGGGAGCCTGTGTGGAGAAGTTGGAAGCCTGTGTGGGACAGTGGGGAGCCTGGGTGGGGCAGTGAGGAACCTGGATGGAGAAGTTGAATAGTGGGAAACCTGTGTGGGACAGCCCTGGGTGGAGAAGTTGGAAGCCTGTGTGGGACAGTGGGGAGCCTAGGTTGGGCAGTGAGGAGCCTGGATGGAGAAGTTGAATAGTGGGAAGCCTGTGTGGGACAGCCCTGGGTGGAGAAGTTGGAAGCCTGTGTGGGACAGTGGGGAGCCTGCATGGGACAGTAAGAAGCCTGGGTGGAGAAGGTGGCAGCCTAGTTGGGACAGTCTGGTTGCTGGGTGGGACAGTGGGGAGCCTTGGTAGGGCAGTCAAAGGCCTGTGTGGAACAGTTGGGAGCTTGGGTGGGATAGTGGGGAGCTTGTGTTGGACAGTGGAGACCCTGCAAGAGGCAGTTGAAGATCTGTGTGGAACAGTTGGGAGCCTTGGTAAGACATTGTTGATCCTGTGTGGGATAGTCAGGATCCTAAGTGCGGCTGTTGGGATCCCAGGTGGGACAGGTGGTATGAGTGCCAGGAAATACCAACCATCCTCCTTACCACACATCATGATTCATTGTAATGTTTTTATTTTATTATTTTTTTCAACCACAGGAAAAGTTCAGGTACCTTGGGTCCAGGCTTGATGCCTCCACCTCGTTTGTCAAGTGGAATTACCTTCAGGTCTCGTGATAAGCGACCTTTTGAAAAGGAAGTCACCTTAACAGGGTAAAGAATTAATTTACTTCTACATGTAGTTATTATAGATGAAGAAAATCAACACTGTCTTTTTAAGCAGTGGACATGAGGGTTTTAGAAACCAGGGCAGTTGCATTATAGTGAAAAGGTGGTTGATTTCATATTTTTCTCATTTTTGTAATATAGTTGCTGTGTACAAGTTTTTCAATCCTACTTTCATGTTTTTCAAATACACTAGTTTTCTACCTATCCATACCTCCCCCCCCCCCTCAAAGGTTTATATGTTTAAACCCCTTAACTCCTTCCCCCCAACTTCTTTGAAGGTTATTGGGAGGGGCCATTGACAAATTTTGGCCATTTAAGAATGTAAACCCCCATACCCACCATGCTTCTCCCCCCCCCCTCATTGGATGTTTAATTTATTAATTTATCCACTGTTGATATAGAGAGGTTTGAGACATTTACATTTAAACCACCTTTAACTGTCCATGTGGA
The DNA here is from genome assembly GCA_964035705.1 of Porites rus. NCBI lineage: Eukaryota > Metazoa > Cnidaria > Anthozoa > Scleractinia > Poritidae > Porites > Porites rus. Next base: position 15,581,643 of record OZ038005.1, on the reverse strand, counting down.
TCAGAGTCCCTTGTACTGCTTGAAACATCACCAGTTTCAATGATTATACAATATTGACAACTTTGATGACTGACTTGTGCAGGGGGGGGGGGGGGGAGATCTATCAAACCACATTCAAATGACCACCATCCAGTCAAACAGACCAGAGAGAAATGCAAAGAAAAAAATAATGATAATTTGAACAAAAAATTCCAATAAAAAGTTTGCTCCGCTTCCTACCAGTACTTCCTTCAAAATTAATGTAATGATCCTCCTTGTTCCTTTGAAACTTTTCCAACTGAAATAAATGGTAGAAGAGAAGCAAAAAATGTGGTAAGGAGAAAAGTCTTACCTTTGTGCCATCACCAAAGTAGGCATTCTTTCTGTGGGGAGATGTGACCGTGGAATTGATCTAGACAACATTAAAAAAGTGATAAATTTCTGGTAATGTTTTGTGTCAAGTGAATAAAAAAGCAAATAATAAATTTGTTTTATTCTTTTAAGTTTTTCTAATTTGGGGAACACTTGCTACATGAATGCCATTCTACAATCTCTTTTGGGTGTTCCACCATTTGTTCAAGATCTTTCAAACAAAGCTTTGTTAGACCGAGTTCATCCACATTGTCTCTACCGGTGAGTACTGCGGATTCTACACCTATGAATTTAACTTTCTAATGCTTAAAAATAATTATTACAAATAATTATTATTAAAAATAATTATTACAGGGTTTGCATGCACCTTGAAAGTCCTTGAATTTTGAAAAAGAAATTCAAGGCCTTGAAAGTCCTTGAAAATTGCAGTTGGTGCTGGAAAGTCCTTAAATTTTAATGCTAACTTTATAGATTAAGTAGAACTCTGAAGGAAAAGAAGCAAGCACAGAAAGACCCTCGGGATAAAATTACTCATTTTGTGGAAGAACTAAAAAGGCATAGACTCAAGGCTCTTTTTTGCACTGAAAGGAGTCCTTAAAAAATGGGAAATGTGTCCTTGCAAGTCCTTGAAAAGTCCTTGAATTTTTTGTTCAAAAAGGGTACAAACCCTGTAATTATTATTATGTCAAGTTTAATTTTGTTAAAAACGTAAGTTTGAATTCCTAGTCATATAGCAGCTTAAGCATTGCCAAGCTTGTCTTCGACATTTCAAGGAACAAACCTGATGGATAGTCATGAGTAACTGGCCACCTACCCCTCCCCTAAGTCAACATAATCACTTACATCTCACTTATGATCACCAACCAGAGATGAAAGGCCTGGTTTACTTTCTTTCATTCTCTGTATGGGGAGAAAAGGAAAACATATATTATTTTTACCATTTGTGGTTGTAAGTGTTCAGTTTTAAGGAGGCACTGTAAATCATAATTTTTGATGATTAAAACACTAAAAGAGAAGAAGACAATTCTTTGGATGCAAAATTTTTGGAACATCATATTTCAAAAACACTCCTATAGGATTTATCTCAAATCTTGTCAAGGTAAAGATAATGGTCTAAACTACATTGTATTAGTAACCTAAAGGATTTTAACAGATTTTAGCTAGATTTCGAGAAAATTCCCAGTTAATTTTGTAGATTTCATGTCATCATTATTCTGTTGCTATGGTAAGTATGGTAAGTGGTAATGTCAACAAAGCATACTCAAAAATTAAGTCCAAGGTCAGAAATGTTATTTCACTGTGTGGCTTTTTTGTACATGCATTAAAGCCAAAGTTATGAAGCATGAAACATGAAACAGGTGAGACCTTGAAGAATGGGTGCAAGCCTCCTTAATGATTTCATTGCATCACGCTTCTAGATGTCTGTATAATGTGATGATGTGCAAAAGGAGAAGTGGAAATGCGGAAGTACTGAAAAATAGCTTGAGAAAACTAAAGCGAACAATATCAGAAGCAGCAACACGTTTCTCAGGATATCATCAGCATGTAAGAGAACCTCAAGTTCCTTATGCCATCATCCTTCTTGTCCTCCTGTTGTATGTGTTGCAGGTCAAAATTAAATTCATGTTAAAATTTTTCAACCTACATTTAGGTTGGTTCTCAATTCCCTTTTTCTCCTAGCCTTGATTATTCATTAATTAGGGCTAGGAGACAAAGGTAATGAAGAATTAACCTAAGTTAAAAAACTTTAACCTGAATTTAATTTTGACCAGAAACATAATTATGTACCACATATATCTTACAGGTCAAATTTATTTTTAGGTTATTTTTGTTTTAACCTAGTTTGTTTCTTAATGATTAAACTAAACCCATGGTTTGGGTTCAATCTGCCATTTTTATGTAAGAGTGATCGCAAGAAGGTTGAAAATGTGGTTTCATTTACGCATGAGCACATTATTATTTGTAGCCAAACACAGATGGATGACATTACGCTTTGCGCTTAAGTAGACCATTATTTGTAGGCAGTCATTTGCAGATCACGTGGTAAGCTCTCGGCCAATGAAGAGGAAGAAAAATTTGCATTAAATGATAATTAAATTTAGTGATGAATGTCATGCCTCAAGGTAAAACTGGACAACCAGAGTGAAAGAGTTAAATTTTTAAGAAGACAGCATTTTACAAATGATATTTCCTGTAAATAATTGTCATGTAAACTTTAATTTAGAAAGATCAAGAACATTTTATTATAACTATGACTTGGCACATGACCGTTGAATACAGGTGACCAAGTTGCTGGGTACTTCTGCTGCAATGTTAGTGTTGTCAAAAAGTTTTTCTACTCACCATATCATGGTGTCTAAAACAGTTGCAGCTTGGAGCAATGAGGATGCTAGCAATAACAAGGCTTGATGGTTAGGTTTTTTTGTTTAGGATGCCCATGAGTTCTTGTGCCAAGTTTTTGATCAACTGAGAGATGATGTAGACACCTGCAATTCCCCGTCACCTAAAGCCACATCTAAAGAAGGCAGTGGCATGGTAAATACCTTTTATTATTGTCGGTAATGTAAAATAATATTTTGGTATTCCCCATTTGTACATTTCCCAAATTGACCTTGTTTGCCCCCCTGTCCCCCGCCCCCGCCCTCCCCCCCCCAAAAAATTAATAATAGTAATAAATAAATAAAAACTTTTGCTTTAGCATTGTCCTCAATTTCTCCTGGGGCAACTACAATGTCCAGGAGCAATTAACAAAAACAGGTTCTGCAAAATTTTGGGGGGCAAACAAGGTACATTATGGTAGATGGGCAAATGGCAAAATATTATGTGGGTTTTGTGTTTTATAGAGTGTTTTCACTCACGTGGCCAGCATCTATGCAAATTTATTAGAACAAAAGAAAGCGTTTGCATAAGAAAAGAGTTCAACTCCCAGAGGATTGGTTTGGGACACCAACATGGCGGCCGTTTCATTGTTTTGGGACACCAATATGGCCGCTGTGACGTCATGTGAAAACACTCTATATACTTATGGCAATGGGTGACCCTAACCCATGAAGCCCAAATGACCTTAGCTTAGCCTGGGTTCGTGGTTTCTGCAGCATTAAACAGCTAGGAGTATTGCTACCTCCCCCCTCCCCTGCCTGGATGAGATGCCAGTCCACCTTAGGGTTTCATATACCTATGAGCAGTATTTTTAGTGATGTTCTTCAAATGTAATAGCCAGTGTACGCACTCTGTGTCACCTGAAGAGCTATTACATTAACTAGGACATCTAATAAATTTTCTTTAGGTGGCAGACACACAGTGTCCTGTAACAAGGTCATTTGAAAGTGCTGTCCTTCATACAGTTAGCTGTAAACAGTAAGTACAAAAACCGGGGACTTCATGTGCTTCCATACATGTAGAGACCTTCAGCTGTCATAGTTTTTTGGTTCCTCCCTTATCTCATGCATTTGAGACCAGAATTATTGTTTTTTATAACTTTCATATAGAGGATATTACACGGTGGAGCGAAGATATGAATTTTATTTTCGAGTGGCAAAACAATATTTTACGAACAAGTGCAGCGAGGGAGTAAAATATTGTGTTTGCCACGAGAAAATAAAATTCATATCTTCAAGCCACTGTGTAATGTTCTTTTATTATATAGACAAAAAGACATCAACAAAGTAATAGAGGGAAATGACCGAAATTACGTCATTGATAAACTCACATGTGAGAGTATGGAAAATAAACCACTCATCAGGTCCCGGATGTAGTTTTTATGAATTTTACGAGTGGTATATTTTCCAGTAAAACACTTGTGTCTATATAATAAAATTGAATAATCATGATTTCAGTTTAAGAAATTTTTTATTACTATATCATAGCCAATTTATAATCCTATTAATGAAATTTGAAATTTTATTTTTCAATTTTTACCATAATTGTACCCGTGGGCTATCTATAAAATTAGCTGCTTGTCTAAGCATAATAAATTGTCCTTAATAATTGTCCTATGCCCTACTAATGTTTTGTAGCTGTGTATTTTTGCTGAATTTGTAATGAATTTTTTTTTTTTTTTTCACAGACAAAATTCTTTTACTACCAACAGTAGTATGAAACTTTAGAACTCATACAAAATCCTGTTCAATCAATACAGGGCTTGCAAAATTCTTTAATGACATCTTATCCTTTAGATAAGCAGCTCTTCAATTTGGCTTGTGAAAGTCGATCCTAAGACTTACATTACTAGTTTTTGTTGCATTCAGAGTGTAGCATTTTCACTGCACTCTTATCTACTGGACAAGTAAGCATGAAACATTTCTTGCCTAACCGGAAGGCTTTGCTAAGGCAAGCCTTCCCTGATAGTAAAGAATAACCTGGCACCTTTTTCTTCAAAATTGGATGGCAGGTCAGTGACCACTGCCTTTGAAAAAAGAAGCAGAGTGGGTTCTGTTTTTGCTGTTAGTAATTCAAGAATTTTTCCGTTATCCCATTACAATTTTCCAACAAAATAATCTTTATTCTAATTTTATATGTTTTATCATTATAGATGTGGGGAGTCAGCCCTAAAAGAAGAAATATATCATGCATTTTCCCTTGATATTCCAACCTTGTAAGTAAACAGTTTATATGAAATTAGCTTGATTGTCGTGATTGTACATGTAACAGGGCTTTTATTACATGATGTGCATCACAATACTACTCTAAAAGCCACTTTTCCACCTTTCATGCTCAATCATCACTTGTGCCTTAATTGAACTGGGCCCCTCATTATAAACAAAAGAAAAAACCTAAACAGAAGTTTTGACTTTTTCAAAACACATAGACATACCTTCCTTAAGCCATCCTTTTGGTCGCCTGGGTAGGGTAGGGTAGGGTTGGTTAGGGTAGGGTAGGGTAGGTAACATTTGCCAGGGTAGTGTTGGTAGAGTAGTGTAAAATAAGGTCAACTAGTGTCAAATCAGTGAAGTTGGTTAACCCTTTAACTAGCAAATTTTGGGGGGAAATTTTATCACTGCAGCTATGTAGTGAAAAAATGCTGACAGCTTCTATACTATAACTCCTAGGGCCATTAACTATATATCAAAATGTTCATCATCGAATGCTCCTCTAACCACAGCAATAAAATGTAAAACAAGTTTTATTGTGATTATTTTACCATGTTGCTTCCAATTCCAATGCTCAAAGGCCACTTGACTTCCAAAGTTGCTTCATCCTATTGAGTCAATTGCCATTACAAGTTATTAGAACTTGTTTTCCTTTGCTTGAAGATTCACACTCAGATTTGCAAGTTTTGATCCATGTTAAAGGTCGATTGAAGAGAATCACACCCAGTACAATTCCTTAAAGCTCCACAGATGAAACCTGAAAATCACTGTAATTTATAATATCCATTTCCACAATATTATTAATTTATTATTAATTTTGTCTAATTATTGCTTTTCTATATGCAGATTACCAGATAGCTCTTCTTTAACTACAATCAATTTGCAAACCTTGTTGGAGAAGTATTTTAAGGTGCAGTCACCGAGCTTGATGCTTATTATTTTTCAGCCAACATTATTTCATAAACATTTACAGTACAGTAAGTTTAAGACTGTAAAAAGAAAAAAGTTTAAGACTGTATTTAATGGAACAGGTTGCCCTAAGGGGTGTGTGGGGAAGGGGGGGGGGGGCTCCTAATGGAAGTTTGGGTGGTGGAGTGCTTAGCTAGTTATTGCTTCAAATCCTCGCTCTATTAAAGACAAGACCTTTTTCAATGTCCCGATTTAGTTTCATTGCGCATACAGATCTACCTAAGTGTTTTTTTAAGCTGACATCAAGGAATAAAATGTTTTTTAAAAATTAAATAAATTTTGGTAGCGCACTGCCTTGTAGATTGCACACTGCCAACAAAAAGATTCCTTTTTTCATGCATCTGTTCAAAATGTGAGAGAAGAGTCGACTGCTTGAAGTATGCCTCTTAGCTTAGTGCTACCCCGGCAGTAACTTCAAAGAAAATGGGTGACTGCTCGCAGCTCGCAGTTTTGACTTTCTGTTTTCCTTTTTAAGGATGAAGAACTGGAATATAAATGTAGCAAGTGTGAAGCTAAGGAAGCTGTTATTTCACACAACTTCATCAGGCTACCAAGGTCAGTTACCAAGGCTATTACACATAAGCTTCAACTATAACTTCAGTTATCCAGACTCAAAGTCTGGAAACTTTGAAATCCAAAAAACAGGCCATTTTAGAGCGCTAGAGAGAAATGAGGCTAGAGTTGACGTTGTTTTGATACAGCCCTTCCTACTTTCTTATGTAAATCGTGTTGTTTTTATTCTAAGAAAACAAAGGAAGTTTTGTATCAAATCATGGTCAACCTCAGCCTCACTTTCACGCGAAAGCTAGGGTACTAAACCCACAACTGTAGATTGGTCTGTGGAAAGTAGTGTACTTATGCAAAAGGATGGTGAAGGAAAGACCGTGGCAAACCTTGTGTGACAAACGTATGTTTGAAAAAATTTTCCGCCAAATGTCACCTTCCTTAAAACAGATCGTTTTCTTCCAGAACACAGTAATGGTAAAAGAGGATCACGACAAAACTCGCAAGACAGAAATACCCCTGTCACATTTGTCACACAAACATTTTGCCATCCTTTTCCTTCAGCTATCCTGTTGCATAAGCTCACTATTATCATTTATTCAAAATATTTCTCTGTTTTTGACTGGCTCAAATCCTTCAGCTTATTATTTGTAACCAGCTAGCATTGACTAAATTGAGAAGACATTTGCGTTATGTGGAAAATTTTGTCAATAGTACAGGGCAATAGAGTACTAAAGTGATGGATTTGTCAGGATATTCTGAAAGAACAATGTCCAAGAGACCTACTTACCAAAAATGAGCATTTCGGGGCAAATTGTCTCCAAGATGTTAGCCGGTTATACTCAGAAAACTCCATACAAACCCTTTTAATTTTTTTTGGGTCAACCCAAAGAAATTTAGAAGGGTTTGTATGGAGTTTTCTAAGCATATGGACCAGGCCTTATTCTATCATATTTCCAATTGGCTGTGTTGTTTGTACAGTGTTATTCAGAATTGTTTAATGGATAATTTTGTACACAATGTTCTTTCAGGCTTCTTGTCCTTCACTTGAAACGTTATGAATATGACAACTTAACAGAAGAACAAGCTAAGAAACAGGACAAGGTCAACATTGAAAGGTTCATTGACTTGAGTAAGTGTCAGAGTTAGGTGCTAGAAGTCAATCACTTTTTACACATCTTGTGCAGGGTATGAAGCTCAACTTTGATCAGGGGGTCGGGGTGGGGGAAGAAACCTTAGTGATGCCATGGGTGCTTACCATTTACATGGGAAAACAGAAAATTCGGGTTGGAAAATCAAATGGTTTGCGCCATTTTGTTTGGGAACCTTTAGAAAACATGGGCTGTGATTTGAGGCAATGCGGTTTTTCTACTCTTTTTAGCCTGTTCAGCTTATTTGGATATACTTTGTAGTGGATTGTTTTCCCACTGTGTCAATTTTACAGTTTTATGTTTATGTAGAAGATTTCCATCCGGTTGGTTTGTGTAGATGTTAAACACCCCATATTTATGTGCATTGTCAGTTAACTGCATGTTGTTTGTCTTCATTTGTTAGGTATGCTGTGTTCTTCAAAAACCAAGCCTCCTCTTGCTTTCTACCCCAAATCAGTACTTCAAATGTAAGCTTTTTGTTTTTGTATTTTCTGCTCCACAATAAATTTTTACGTCAGTGATATGATAGTGGAACGTTTTTCTGGAGATTTATTAATTTTCAACACTTATTTTTTATGCACTTAAAAATAGGCCAGTTTATTTTGCTGATACAGGAGTAGTGCTAGACAGGCAGTAGAAAACCTAAACTGCAAGTTCATCGAGTGCTTTAAAAAGTCTGAATTATTTCAGCCAAGAAAATCAGAGGAAAAGCTGTTAAATCTAGCCATCAAATTATTTAACAATCACTTATTCAGCATTAGATATTTTGATAGATGTATATGAAATAAATCATGTAATAACCGTGGAACTGATATCAAAATGAAGAATGATCCTTGCAGTTGTGAACGCAATTTATGCAACTGCGTAAGAAGCCTGAAAAATTCAGGGTTTCAACAGGGTTTGAACCCATGACCTTGCAATACCGGTGCCCGTCTTTTAGAGATGTCTGTAAAGAAAGAGTTGGCTGTACCTTCATTTTTCAGTTATGTTAAGATCCTGTGTATTGGTATGGCCCAGGGCCCAGTTGTTCGAAGGCCGATTAACGCTTAACCCGGGGTTAAATTTAACCCGGGTTTCTTTTTCTCGTGTTCAGAAGCATTTTCTCAGATAATTTTCTGTGCTATTTTTAGAGCTTCCAATCATCAACTTGTAGACAAAAAGAATTGAAACTGAAATGCTTTCTAAGCTTTCAGATCTGAATTCAAATCTCGCACTAACCCTGGGTTGCCTTAACCCAGCTTTGAACAACTCGACCCAGAGGAGCGAACCTAAGAACTTCTGCTCTGCAGTCAGGCGGCTGTGCTCTACCGACTTGGGTAATGTTAAGGTTTAGAATCCCGTTTTCTGCCACTACAGCTCTCCCTCAGTTGTATGTGGAATTTCCCCTCATCCATTTATTTACTTTTTTGTATACATGAACTTGTTAGAGGTGATCTCATATCTCAAGTAATTGTCTGTGGGCTTCCTGTGCTAAGTTCTTAAATGGAAATAAACGTTCCCGGATGTTACCCCGGTTTTGAGAGGAAAGCATGGCGTGTTGACTTGTGTTTACCTCTTTGTTGAATCCGAATATTTTTTCCTCCATCGTGAGTACCCAAGAGAATCCAACAGTACTAATGTGATATAATGTTGTCTGCAGGAGTCCTCCTAAATCAAAACAGAAACCGCAGAAGCGACACTACATTAGTGAAGATGATGATGATAGCAATGACTTTCAACCTTCTCCTTCAGTCAGAAGAAAATTAGATCACTCATTCCGCAAGACCTCAGCTACAAGGTACTAACAGTGAGCTATGAAAAAGAAGGTCCACTTTATATTTCAATATTGTAATCTGCATTTGGCCCCAGGTTTACCAAGTTAAGGGAAAAAAGAAATTTCCTAATTCCAATTCTTTGACATCGTACTTTGAGAACTGATATATTTTCCTTTTAAAACCACAGAGGAAACTGACATGGCTCCAAAATGCCTCAGGGCCATACTCCATCACCCCTTCAAACTGGCTCCCAGAAACCTCTTTGTTCATTGGCCTTTGAAAACAAACCTGCATGCCATTGTTTATAGGGAGAGGGACATTGTTTGAGTCATTTATGACTTGGTTTTCATACAGATATTCCTTTAAAGTAATATAAAATAAGGTCTGGCAAACAATATGGAGAAAATGTATGTGGATTTTGATAGACAGGGGCACCCAATGACGGTTTCCTCCCAAATGCATTGAAACACTTTTTAGGTTATCCAGAGTAGTTTTAGGCCTCTAGAAATACATTCTAAGCAGGGCTCTAAAAATAATTTGTATCTATTCAGTCATCCTAGGGGAACTTGAGTCTTTTCGAAATTACAAAGGCTTCCGTATTATTTTCCCAAAAATTTAAAATGCAATTTAGCGCACTACAAAAGTGAAAAGTTTTTGGTCTCTCTCCTTCTCATTTTTGAACACGAAAATTTTAAGTTTCCTTTTTCCTTGGAAAAGATAGCCTAACCTGGGGTGTGAAATGTGAAAAATCAAACTTCAGAAAATCGTAGGGAATTTATTAGATAAGCTTCGAAAATTGTACATGAATGGAACAGTCATCTAGAAATTTTTAGCCGCCCTAAAGTAATAGAAAATTTAGGCAACATTTGCTTCTCTCGAATAGATATAAACAGTCGTCAGGTACCCCTGAATAGAGAGGTTTTTGTTTTATGAAGTAACGGTTAACTTGCTCACCTGTGTACCGTTTTCTTTTTAGCCCATTCAAGATGTCTTCACGGACTAAGACTGCAGAGGCAAGTTCTAAAAGTGGCCAAGATGCTATGTGCTCTTTTGAACCCCATTTGATAGACAATTCTGATTCCGACGACAAAGAAAATAACGTTGATAGTCACATTTCTGCAGGCAACAGTCCTGTTTGGAGAGGAACAGAGGAGGAGCAGATGGAATGGGCACTTGCAGAAAGTACTAAATCAGCAGAAAAGAGAGCTGGGTCAAGAACCCAGCAAGTGTCTTACACAGAAAAACTTGCATCAACTAAATCCCTATCTACAAGTGATTTTGTATTAGATACAAATGTGGGTGGCATTGAGACGGATGCTGTGTTAACAGAAACCAGTGATAAAGACTTAACAAACGATAAAGCAAGTGTTGATTTGTCTGAAGACCCAGTGTGGGCCAGATCCGAAGAAGAACAAGTAAAGTGGGCTTTAAAAGAAAGTGCCAAGTCAGCGAAAAAGACAGACAACGCTGGGTCAAGAATACAACACGAAAATGGGAATGAAATTCAACCAGCACCTGTGGATTTTGATGAAGGTGATTTTGTATTTATAAGTGATGTTTCTGATGATGATCTCATAAATGCTGCACCAGAAAGGAGGACAGGTGAACCAGTAGGGTTAAAAGGTGGAGGTCCTGTTACAAAAGAGACTTGTTTAGATGAATTTGTTGCGAGTGACATGGATGGCTTCAGCATGGGAAGTGATGATGACAGAACAAATGAAAAAAACTGCAGTTACAATTCCGGTGTGGAAGTGAGCTCAAAGAAGCCAGTCATCCTTAAGAACACTCCCATCAAAAATTTCAACAAATACAAGAAAAGGAATGTTCATTACAAACAAAAGACACGTACAGACGGTGATGTTTTGAACACAACACCAACCCTTGGAAAGTTTGATGGTAATCTTTTTGATGATGTTCCACAAGAACCTAAGTCACCTCACAACAATGAAAGCCCTCGTAGTAGCAATAGGAGTAGCTGGTGTCCCAGGTCAGCTACAAAGTTAACCCCCCTTAGTAGCAATAGGAGCAGCTGGAACCCCAGCTCAGCTCCAAAGTTAAGCCCTTTTAGGAGCGACAGTAGTAGCTGGTATTCCAGATCAGCAGCAAAGTTCAGAGATGAAGACATGGAGGAGGCAATTAACATGAGTCTGCAAGACCAGGTAGGAACCGCCTTTGTTGTGCTTCATTCTTGTGTTTAGCGCTGTGCTTCATTCAAGGACTTTTTGAAAGCATTGTCATAAACCTTTATCCTAATAAAGCGTATCATCTCTGGCGGCGGTCATTTTAGGTTTTAGCACCCTAAGTGGTACCAATCCACAAATTTGAACCGCTAAAAGGTACGTTAAACTCCCCCGTCACTTTTATAGGGGACAACTCCCCCCCCCTACCCCCCGGGAACCATACAAGTCAGGTTGGAAAGGTTATAGTGAACCAGTTAGTGCTTTCAGATAAAACAAGGATTGTCTATAAATCTAGGCCCTCACTAGCGATGCAAGCACAAGCATAAGCATAAGCATAATAAGCTCATTCACTAGTGAGGACAGCCATGATATAAGCTTAAGTATAGGAAGAATGCAAGGTTTTGATATACCTGTGTTTATCCCTATGCTTATGTCAAGGCCTTCCTTACCCACGTATAAGCTGCTTATTTCATATGCTTGCGTCGGTAATGTAAACCAGCCCAAAAATGCCTGTTGGTTAAAATTTGTTTAAGTTTTTGAAACGCCCAACATTTGCTAATCTTCCATTTTTTTTTTGTAACTTATTCAAAACCACAGCATGCGTTGAGTGAAGAAGATGAAGAACTGAACAAAGCTTTGCAGCTAAGTTTACAAGGTAGGGAGACACTTTGTACCTCAGAAGTTAAGTTTACTTTATTTGAAAAAACAAAAGTAAATTTCTTTATTGTGGAAGTACACTATGCCCCGAGGTCTAACCCCTTTCTATTTTATACACCATTTTGGACAGAAAAGAAAACCCTTTGGTATACCCTCCATTGAAAAATGGCACCCCTTTGACATACCTTCAGTCAAACCTCTTTAATACGGACAACAAAGGGACAGAACCAAGTGTCCGCTTTACAAGAGGTGTCCATATTATAGTGGTAGGTAATGTATGATTTTTGGCATTTCTGGGACCAAACGAACTGGCTGTAGTAGAGAGGTGTCCCTGTTATAGAGGTGTCCATAAGGAGAGGTTAGACTGTACTTAATAGGAGTACTTAACTAAAGTGGAATTTTTTTAGTCATTGCTGTGTAATATTTAATACATTTAAATGTTATAGCCATAATGTGCGTATTTTTAAAACATTTTAGTATACTTCGCTCCCCTTTGATATACGTAAATCCTGAAAAAAGGTAAGGAGCCTCCCTGTATTGGCAATTATTGGGAGTGCCCCTTTCGGGTAGTTGATGGTATTACAGTTACAACAGAGCTCTTCATAACCTGGTGGTCTAGTTTAGAAAGGGTTAATTTCCCTTTTTTTTGGGTGGGTTCACTGAAAATGTTCTGTGAAAGGAATCAAAATCCTGCCCGCTCCTGCATAATTCAAGCCAGTGGCGTGATAGGTCTTTTCAAGTCAGCAACTGTTAATTTATTTATTTAAATTAGTTGCTGATTGATTGATTGATTGATTTTTGAAGAATTTGAAGAAAAGTGTCCTCCAGAAGACCAATTGGCTTCTCCAAGAAGCGTGAATGTTGCAGAAACTGAGAACCTATCATATTATTCTACTATTCAGGTATTTATTAAAGTACTATTATCTCTGTATGGTCGCTTTCCATATTCAATGACTATTCAAGTCAACTTCAACTTAATAAACATAATCAAGTAGCATAACAGCAATACAGGAAAGAAGTTATGTATTACGGCGTTGGTTAGCATACCGTGTGGCGCGAAATTTTTGCGGGAGTCTATTTTTGTGGATTCGCGATTTTTTGTGTTTTGCGGGAACTAATTTTTGCGATTAAGACAAATTGGTTTTTCTTAATTTTTGCGATTCTCAGAAAGTACGCAGTACCCAGCATTGATAATATTTTCGTTGTTGTTGAGTACGTGCAATAGAAATACATCTTGTAAAAAACAATACTAGGGCACGGGTACCCTATGTAAAACCACTAATTCATTGTATACCGTTTTGTTTCTGAATGAAAGAGGCAAGTTGTAATTGACACATTTCTTAGTACTGTATTTTTGTGTAGCGAATTTAAGTTACAGAATATTTACTCTGGAGTAATTTTTGCGGGAAAAAGTTTGCGGTAATTTTCGTGCAACACGCTATCTAGAAAGAACAAGACGAAAAATGTTTACTCGCTAAAATTTAGCCTGTTGGTACAAATTGGTGGGTAGATAAAAGCACTGTTATACTCTGATGACTCCTTAGAAATCCTTCTAAAATAAGCCATTTCGCCTTTTTTGACTTTTCGCTGGCTTCAAAAGGGGAAAATGATGAGCTTTCCCTTCCCCAACGCCTCCTGTCTCCATGCATTGTTTTACCGCTGTTTGAGCTACTTGTAGGAAACAGCAAACACTCCCAACTTTGAATGGAGGAAAGGGGGAGGGTGGTGGATCGATTCCCGAAATTATCCCATTTGAGGACAGTGACTCAACAATTTTGTGGCCAATTGTATTTAATAGGCACTCTACTGAAATGATAAGGAACGACTTAACAAATAATCTAAGTAGAAGTTAACAGGATTAAAAACCTCAACTTGCCAACCGCAATGTAGCATTTTACTATGCTAAGTTTTGGAAATGTTATAAAACTCCCCTGCTTGGGTGTTTGTCGTAGAGAGACTACTAAGATGTTAAACCACCATTGCGATATTTCGATGTCACAGAGACATTTCAATAAAATTGTTTTGGGTTTCTCTTGTGAATTTTAGGATGACGAAAGTGAACTTTCAACACATTCCTATCGACTTATTAGTATTGTGAGCCATCTTGGTACAAGTTCTACGTCAGGTTAGTCAGTCCAACCTTTTCATTCCATCCACTGTTGAGTTCTGTTCAGTTGCTTTCATTTGAGTGGCAAAACTTTAAGATTTCATTTATGGAGTCAACCCTTTGAGAAACCTTGTACAGAATAATGAACAGTTCTACAGTACTGCTCAGTAGCTTTCATTTTGAATGGTCACACTATAGGATTTCATCCACAGACTCAAAAGTTAGAACCACTTTGTACAGCATAATAAACAGTACCACAGGAAAGTACTGCTCAGTAGCTTTCATTTGAATGGTTACACTTTAGGATTTCATCCACCGACTCAAAAAGTAGAACCACCTGGTAAATTCCAAGGGGTTAAAATTTCAATTTAGTATAGATAAAAATGTCCTAAAAAGTTTAATTCCCAATCTGTATCAAATTAAAAGATTACAAGATCGTACTGAGGTATCAATATCAAAACTGAGAGCTGTAATGTCAACAATATATTTCCTTTATTGATCCAGGGCACTATATCTCAGATGTTTATGACTGCAAAACTAAGCATTGGACTAGTTATGATGATTCTACTGCCACAAAGGTAAGGGTACAGAACGCACCAATCACGTTCAGAGTCGTCATAACCAACAGCATCTTGGACTTACTGACAGATGGCCAAATAGTCCACAGGTAACCCAAGCTCAAAATGAATCATACAGCAACAATTAATAATATAAGACGCTATATAAAAAATATCTCTTTTTGTAAGAGAATGTGCATTAAATTACGCTTTGAAGCGTGCCGGTAGCATTTTCTCGTAGTTATTTGTTTGCTGACTGTGTTTCAGGCCTCTTTGGCTCGTTGAAATGCCGAAAGCCCGTGAGCAACACTGACCCTGCTTAGCTAATCAATTATTCATACTGCAAAAACTATAGGAATTGAGCTTGGGCAACCTCTGTAACATGGCGACGTAATTGACCAGTCAAGTCAATAACCAATAACTCACTTTGACTATTAGGGATGATTACTACACAGGTTGTGGAAACGTCAGTTACTGTCACCAACAGTCCTATTGAGGACTACACTCACCCAGACGATCTTATTCCACCTACAAATGATCCGGTTTTTTTCCTAACAAAACAGGGGGAGGGTCCGGGACTTCGGGGACCCCCCTCCCAGTCAGAACTGTCGAATGTTTGACACTGAAATTCTTACATCGACAGAATCACAACCGATCATATATCGCGTTTGAAGTGGCTGATTTTTTTAACGAAACGCGCGTTGCATTTTGCCACTAAACTAAATTCCAGGGATATTCAAAAATGTAATTGCTTTTGGGTGCCCTCTTATGATGTGTTTGCCTCTGCTCGCAAAGCAGTACACGGCAAGGGGCTAAGGAATTATAACGTGCAACCGCGACTGGTGTGCGAGGTGTGGGGTGAAGTAATTTGCCACAAAAAAGTTCAACAGCCCTTTCCGAACCGAAGTTTGGATCCCCCCCCCCCCCAAACTCCCCCAATCAAAAATTCCCGTGGATCCACCCCTGCAAAATCATCTGTAGGGCCCTTCTACTCAATTTTTCTGATGTTGTTACACCTATCAATGTGTTTTCATGTCTACAGGTTGCGGAGCATGGTGTTCGTTACAAAAGGCAGCAAAGTGGCTACATCTTTTTTTATTTGTACAAGTAAGTAGAATTACTTATCATCCAAATCCTGTAGTCCCTCGGTTACTTCTCGTGTCTGAGCCTAGTTCCATGGTTCTCTTTTAATAGACCTTTTTACCGATCCGGCGGCCATATCGAATAAGTTATATTTAAGGAGTATTATGGGTTGCCCAGAGGGGCATGAGCACATTACGTTTAGTATTTAGGAGCGCCTTTCGGGGCATTTTTTCTTAAAGTTATAAATGAGATTGTAATCCTAAAAAATATCGTTATGCCGTATTAGGAAGTAATCATGATCGCCTTTTTCCCGAGAAATATACAGTAAAAGACCATATTTCAAATACTAAACGAGTACAACGAATCTTGCTCATCCCCTCTGGGCATCCCATAATACTCCTTGAATCGAATTTTAAAATGCAATTTGCCGCCGTATAGGTAAAAAGGTCTGTTGCGCACTTCTCGAGTACTTACAGGTGTACCCCATTCTTTCACCCGATCAGCTCCTATCCTGTCTCTTGGCTGCTCTTAAAGCTAGCATTGTTCAATTTCATTATATTGCTTGTGTAATCTTACAACGAAAGGTATTCTTGGCATTTGGCCGAAATACAGTGCGCAATTCGGGAAGACGACAAATTTCTCGACGGGATGTGGAATTTTGTAAACTTAAACTGTGAAATGGTTGATCCTTGTATAGCTTTGGATTAGTTGCCATGGATCTGAACTGATGAGTTTTTTGGAAGTTAAAAGTCATCGTCTTTCTTAACAAAGTCATCATTAATACTATGTATCTCCCTTGGGAAAACAATTAGGCTCGTGTTACTTTAAGATTATAACATTTTAAAGTGACAAGATTTATGTTGTTTAGGATTTTACCGAATGGTTCAATTAATGCTTTGTTTTTTCCCAGACAATGCGTAGATGCCATAGAAAATTCAGCTTCAGTCAAGGAGAAAAAATGAAGAAGAGATGAGTTTATTTTTGTAAAGAGACTTAATGAACGATGTCACATTCATCAAGATTGTGGAAAATTCCCGGACACACTTCTGTCTTTTCTACTCAAGACCTTCAAACGTTGTTAAAAGTGTAGCGTGATGTTTTTGAGTCACGTTTCATCAAAGTGTATATTTCGATTTCTTATAGTAGTTGTTATTAATTATCACCAGGAGTATTTTTATATAAGATGGACAATTGGTTATTTAATTACTGGTGTAAGGAAAAATCAAATTGAATGCCTTCTGCAACAGACACCACCAATTACTGTGTGAAACTTTATAGAAACCATTCTTTGCAATTTCTTGTTCTTTGTCACTTGACGTCAGCGAAAAGGTTTTCCCATCGTCCCTAACGCGCCTTCCTCCCTCTCCCCAGTTGCACACAGAGGCTGCTTGGGAGAGAGGCAGACTTGTACCCAGTCCTCTATCATTTACTTTTCTCTATTGGTTATGACGTCTGGGAAGATGCTAATAAAATTCGCAGTTTTCTTTCTTCCTTCCCATATGCAACCTTAACTCACTAAACACTTCCCATCAATCAGAGCGCGAACAAGAGAAGAGACTGGGTACAAGTCAAGGAGAGATAGGAAGCGCCCTATTAGACTCGTGTTGTTTCAAAAGATTTCGTAGTCAACAGGTGCTAGAACGTCGTTTTGTATACTTACCTTGCTGGAAATATGATTCAAGCTAAATGTAAATAGCAGTCATTCAAAAGAAGACCAGATTGAAAAGAAATTATAGGGTTTGAAATTGTACCCGTATAATTAAATAGATTATTCAAATGTAATATTGTTACAAACTTGTGTGATCAATATTTGTATTCAAACCGATTTAGTTTACTTAAATCCTCTTAGTAGTATATTTACCGTCCCTTATTTTTTCGTGAGATCGTCCAGATCAAGCAGTTAATGTAATGGGCAGCCATTTTGTTTTCAAGAGTATCAGTGCAAATGAAACCAAGATGGCCGCCCTTTTATGGTCGAGGGAATGTCGCTGCGTGCGTAACATCGCAGGTAAATTGCGCTACAATTTTTCTTTTATTCATCCAAAATTTTTCTTCGTTTATGATTATTTCATTCCCGTGGGTAATTCTTCATAACCAGCTAGCATTGACCAAGTTTGGAAGACGTTTGCCGGTTTGCGATATCCGATAAAATGACGTCAATAGTGAGGGCGAGGAAGGTTCCCTCCCCTTTTTTCCTCTCTAGTCTCTCCACGTTTTTTTTTTTTTATCTCCTCGTCAATTTTTCGCCTGCGTTCTACTATCTGAACGTTGTAGCAGCCGGTATCAAATTCAAATCTACATTCCTGCAAGCAGAATGAACAGTGAATTAGTGACTATTTACTGCAATTTCTCAGTTTTAGGTCACATTTTCTTTTTCAACCACGCATCCGTGTTCAAATTTGGCGATTCCCACTTCCCAGACAGTAGTTAAAGCTCGTATCCCGTCCACGTTTCCCGAATCCCACACCCTATTTTGGCCGAACCCCGTACCCGAAAATACATTTCCAGGCTGAACAAAAAAATACATCAAACGAGAATCAAGGCAAGAACATGATGATTGGTAATATTGTAGAGAAACCAAGAGATAATGATTTCGATGTTAGTGGTAGCAATCCCAGAAATCCGAAAACAGTTGGGTCAAAAGGAAAATATATCGTTTATAATTTGCGTGAGAGCAAAACAGATCAATAAATGATTTTGGTGATGTTTTAGAGCGCTTTCAAACTAATTCATGACAATGCAAAGGCGTGTGACATGATGTGAGCAAGAGAAAGTTCTCCTATATTTGCGTATGACCATTCATTTATGAAATTCTTGTGATCTTATGAATTTGCCTGAAAATGGAAAATTGCTCTATAAGTGCGCGTACAATTAGTATGAACAGAAAATTATGTTTGGCGAGGTTATTAGGACACGCTGTCAAAGTCATTCAGATAACTACACCTTTTGCTGTTCATTAATAGCTGTTCATTTTCGTCAAACGGCAGAACGATCACTAAACATCAATTCAAGGGTTGTTTTTCTCGTATGCCCAAAAATAGAAAAAATAGAGAAAATAGAGAAAATGTTGTGCCAAAATCATTTTGAACTATTACACCTTTCGCTGTTCTTTACGAGAAAATCATACGCAATCATTTGCGCCAAGATACATTCATCAGCTCGAAGAAAACGAACTTTGCGCATAAAACAGATTCAATAACGATTTTTGAATGCAAAAATTGTCATTGAATCTGATTTACGCGCAAATGTTAATTTTTTCGCGCTAATAAATTATTATAAACTTTCTTCGCGAGGCGCTTCGCGCCTCGCTTTGCTTGGCATTAAACAAACTGAGAAGCAAGGTTGATTTTACAGTCGGGAATATATATACATTTTACCAATATTTCGGAAGGCGCCTTCTTCAGGGTCTTACATACAATGATAAGGTTAAGCTGAGACGTTACAGTTTGAAATAAAGAATAAAGTGCAGTAATTCGATACTATACTGAATAACACGTAAAAAAATTAAATAAAAAACGTATATGAAAACAAAAACTGTTGAAGTAGTGATATGAAAGAAATTTGAAATGTAAAAAAATTAAATAAAAAAAGTATATGAAAACAAAAACTGTTGAAGTAGTGATATGAAAGAAATTTGAAATGTAAAAATAGTATAAATAAATGATTACAAATGGCAGAAATAAGGAATGTATTACATTTCATATTTCTTATTGATACCTGAATGGTTCGAGAGTTTTGTCTCTAGTCTCGATGAGGTATGCTTCTCTAGCTTTTCCTACAGTGTCTCTATTAAATTCTAGTGGAATGAAGTTTGATGTCGTTGGCAGAGTGATCATTACAGCAGTAAGAAAGTGTTCTGAGACTGTGGTGGGTTTGGAGATGTTAGATAGGTTGTCAACTGGTCTGCGGTGTGCTTTGAGTCGTCTTTAAGTCGTCGTATGGTCTCACCAAGCAGTGGTTGCATTGTACCATGTAAATTACGTTTATAGAGTTACTGTCGATCTGACGAGCGATAGGTCTGGTTTCACCTGGAGAGTGGAATGTGCATGAAGTTTGTCCGTCAGATATATATGTATTTGCAAGTAAGATAGTTTTTTTAGCATGGGTATGAGCCCCAGGGCTGGTTGTGTTGTGTGAGATTGCTAAGTTTGGCCCTATAATGATCACTCTGCGAAAGACATCACACTTATTCCACTAGAACTCATTAAAATTAAACGTCTTTTCTCTAAGGGCTTGTTTTAAATCAGAAAATAAGAAATTTATTAATCTCCCACGAAGGTAATTTTTTGCGCCATTTCATGTGATTCTCCTTTGTGAGGCGCCCTCAAAAAAATTACGTGCGATGGCATAAATAGCACATTGTATGGAACCAACCCAATTTTTGGTAAAAATGATCAATGATCATGATCAAAATGATCAACAATGATCAAAGCTAATGGACAAAAGATCCACAACGATCCAAAACAAGCCAAAACAAGTTCCGCCCTCTTAGGAACGTCGGGTAAAACTGATTTTAATACCTCAGTGCCGTTTAGGAGCGTTGATAGCCTCCCACGCAAGTTAGTGGGGCAGGAACGCTTGACGAACCCCTAAGAACGTCTGCGTGGAAGGCTAGAGCGAACTGATGATCTGTATGGTCTTTTTAAACAAAAAAGACTTCAAAACAAATGGATAGCGGGTGAAATCTGGGTTTGCTTTTTCACGGCTCTCTGCTCACTTCCATGGGAGTTGCATGCATTTTTCTGTCTGCAGGACTGAAAATAGAGTTCGCAAAAATAGGAAAGAAAAGTGAAAAATAGTCTCGAGGTCAGTCTCACCCTCTAGCTCTGTACTAATCATAAACCAGCTCTGAGATCCTCCATTTTCCATTATATGGAGATTCGTATTAGATTAATCGTGGGAAAAAATTATTAAAATTGCGATGTCGGTGTTAGGCCACTTTTTTGCGTTGATGCGATGTTTGGTATTTTTTACTGCGGTGTTACGGTGTGGCAGGAGGGTGTAGACAGTGCCCCAAATCGAATCCTCCTCCACATATGTATTACTGGTTTTACTCAGTTGAAATACTCGTCATTATTACAAGTTAAATTTACTGTTAAATTTGTTCCATCCATAAATGATTTGATTTCGTGAACAAGACACTACAGTCAGGGGCACAAACATTTACGAGTACTCGAAAAACGCGCGAAGCGAGCGTTTTGAAAGCTCGCGTGGGAGGCTCACGCGCCAATTAAGACTGGGTTCCAAAAAGAAACCAATATGGCGACTTACATGTCAACAAAACACGTGTGTGGAAAAATTAGACCCAAAGTGACATTTTTAGACTTCAGTAACTCGGATTTGATCTCCATCGGATCTTTAACTTATTCATTAACACTTGGATTTATTCATGGCATAAAAATTCACGGATGTAGGATTGCAGAAGTAGTGAAAAATCTGACACATGTCCTGTGAGGTAAGCTTATGTTTGTAGAAAGCTTAACTTCAAGGTTAAGTGTGTTTCGCAGAAATTGTTCTTCTCATAAGCAATAAATATTTAGGTAACGGTACAAAAAGGATCAAGGTTATGTGTTAAATCATCAAGTAATTCTAAAAGAGCCCTTCCCCGAACTTTCAACCAGATCATCCTCGGTGTAAAAACCTGTGAAGTTTTTCTTTGTTTTCTAGCTATTATTTTCAAGTAGCGTTTTTGTATTTATTGTTTTTTGTCACTCGTGAGTTTCACAAGGTTTTACACCGAGTATGAACCTTTTAAGCATCCATTTAGTCTGGTACAAATTACAGTGGAAAGTATCATGTTAAAACGCAGACCATGCAGACTGCAGACTGCAGACCGTGCAGACTGTGCAGACTGTGCAGACTGTGCAGACTGAGCGTTATTTTTTTTACTTGTACTATAATTTTCTAGTAAAATTTTTCGCTGTAGCTATATGGCCGGTAACCGGTCAAGGTTTTCGAAACACTAAATGGCTAGCAGTCCTATATTCTCAGTAAATTACGCAGTCCACTCAATGGCAAAGAACAAATACTGAAAACTCGATATTATTTTCTATACATCAACGCAAAGTTAAGATTACCTTGTACAAAAAAGCTTTTTTGTTTCATCATAACGTCAACAAGATAATGTTGAAGTGTATTTCAGCTCCAGAAGGGAACTGACGCGTACAGACTTTTCCCGCCGGTTTTCCACAGAGGCCGCATGAAAGGTCAAGATGTTATGATGTCAAACGTTGCCTGTCACGCCATGCTTTGGATAGAAAATAGTAACGAACATCCAAAGACTCGAGACCAACAAAAACATAATAATTATAGAAATCCCACAAAACCGGCTGGTTTGATCAGGATCACGACTTATGATAGTTTAGAACAGCTGAATTTTTTCAATTTGAGAAATTAACTGAGAATATGGGACTGCCGGCCATTCAGTGTTTTGAAAACTTTGACCGACAGTCGAGCTGAAAAAAATTCTAAGTGTCACAAAACACGGTTTAGTCTTTAGAGCCCAGTGTAAACCAAACACTAGACTCGAGATCTATAAAGCATTTCAGGATTGCTTGACTTGTCTTAATCGACATATGATAGTTTAGATTAGCTAGAGTCTTTCGATTTTGTGAAATTTACGGAATATGGGACTGCTGGTCATTTAGTGTTTTTAACACCTTGACCGGCCATATAGCCACAGCGAAAATTTTTACTATAGTTTCCCGCAGGAGCGAGCACGATGGAGGAAGGTAAGCTGTTTCTTTCTGTAACTGTATTATATTGCCACGATTATTTAAATTTTTGTAGTAGAAGAAGCTTTTTCAGGTTAAGTGACTTAAAATAAAACCCTTTTCGGCTTCCTACAATGGCTACGAGAGACAATCATTTCCTCAATTTCCTTGATTGTTGATGATTGTCTTTGGTTTCACTCTGTAATTCAAACCGGTGACTTGCCGTCATTTCTTCAAATCAGATACCGATGTCATCGTTGTTAGCTTGGAAGATTCGGGTAAGACTTTTGTTTATGTATTTTTTTTATTCGATTCTCAAGAGTGTCCTTCTGGGCGGGTTTTCACTCGAGGATCGACATTGTATTTGCTCCATGCATTCACGCCAATAAGTGGTAGTGGTTTGAAACCGGCAATCTTGTTCGAGTATCATGGTTCTTGTTTATGCGGCTCCAAAACTAAATAGTTCATTAGTAACAAATGTATTATTTGTACAACTCGAAGATGTGGAGGGGGTTTTAATGCGCATTGAACTAGATCCCCTGCCGTGTATTTTAGGTATATTTTGTCTTAATTTTCATTGAATATTATCTGTGAGAAGTTTCAAGTCGCGGCCTTTCTTCACTTAATTTTGAGGCTTATGGAACCGCTAAACACGTGGAAATCAGAATATTTATTTTTAAGTAGATATACCCTTGATTTATTTACACATTTTAAAGCAAGGCCCATCTCTCAAACGTCTCGGTTTGATATCCCGAGCTAACAATGATGACATCGGTATCTGTAAGATTTGAAGAAATGACGGTAAGTCACCGGTTTGAATTACAGAGTGAAACCAAAGACGATCATCAACAATCAAGCAAATTGAGGAAATGTCTCTCTCATCACTTAACCTGAAAAAGCTTCTCCTACTAAAAAAATAAATAATCGTGTCAATATAATACAGTTACAGAAAGGAACAGCTTACCTTCCTCCATCGTGCTCGCTCCTGCGTGAAAGCGGCGCAGCTAAAATCAAGTGAAACTACTTTTACATCTGCTGGTAAACATGAGCCCTTGATTTTCTCATTTCCTACTCATGACCCTTGCAGGTACACATCAGTGCACATATGGTGGTGATGCACAGTGCACATATATAATGAGAGGAAGCAGGAAACTATAGTAAAAATTTTACTAGAAAAGTAATGTACAAGTAAAAAAATAACACTCAGTCTGCACAGTCTGCACGGTCTGCACAGTCTGCAGTCTGCATGGTCTGCATTTCAACATGACCGCAGTGGAAACATCTCATCCTTTGTTCAGTCTGTTTACGGAGGTGTCCTTTGAACCGGTCAGTATAAAACACGGACTGGGGACTGCGGATCATGGACTGCGTACTGGGTATAAAACTCTGACTTGGTATAAAATAAGGACCAGAAACTATGGACTGAGTATAATACATGGACTCCGTATAGAACGCAGACTACGGACTGTGTAGATAAAAACAGCTGTAGAAAGATAAAACTGAGAGAAAGGGATAGCAGACTAGCAGAAAAAGCTCCTTGCGTCACACACAAACATTCCTTTGGCTGGTCAAGCAGTCTTTTCTCCTTAACGTCAGCATCATGTGAAGAAGGAAAGAATACTGCGCAGGCAAGGAAGGTTAGGAGGGGATGCAGCCTGAAGCAACCTGCATTCCTTTTCTTAGTGAATATATTACACTGTAAGTGCATCAGTTCCACAAAGATCCACCTTCAGTATTAATAAGATGTGATTTACTGCAGTTAAGTTTTCTAATCCACATTATTACAGTATGAATATACATGTTCTGTACATGTAAGTCAATATTTATCAATATTTTCTTTAAGCGATGGACTGCATTGTGTCACATAATTTTGGGAGTCTTGATGAAGAGGAATAACATGTTAACCTGAACGACAACATAATACAATCAAAATACAAGACCAGCAAGAAAAGGCGACTCTGAAGACGAGGTAAACAACTCTCCTAACCTTCTTACAGTAAAACATTGTGTATGTTAATAATAATACCACACATGTCATACCATCACATATTTAAATGATTAAATGCTGTCTTAGATTTAATGCTGCAGATACATAATATTTTATTATAGAAGCAAAGTGACAACACTGGCCACTGGTTTCCCTGTGAAACGATGTCTGAGGAATGACTGCATAAAATCTCTTCTGATGATACATCACTACCCAGATCTGGCTGGTGCTTCTGATTGGTTGAAGCTAATTACTCTCAGAGCATGACCTGCAGAAGCACTACCCAGATCTAGGTAGTGCATCTGATTGGTCTGCAACAAGGGAAATTTGCTTCAACCAATCAGAAGCACTACCCAGATAATTTTGTATGGCTGTAACACGACGCGACATGGTTATACAGCCAACTCCCGATAACTCGAACCCTCACTAACTTGAACCTTGCACTAACTCAAATCAAAATCGATTTCCCCTGGATTTCCATCATACATTCACTGTAATTTTACTATATCATTTTACCCTTGATAACTCGAACCATGTTTTGAGCCCTTAAAAAGTCGGGAAAAAAGCCGTCTACTGACGTCTGAAACATAGAATTTTAGATTTCCTATTGACATGTTGTAGAATTACAGTTTACTAGTGGGGGCTAATGTTGATGGTCACAGGCTAACGTGAAGCAGCTTTATTTCTCAAAACAGTAAAACGCATGCTCCATTTAGGCTATGTTTTGTTACGTTACATTCTGATTTTATAATCTAGAAGTATCTTTTAATTTTCACTTGACATTTCTATAATAAAATGTGATTAAAATGTTCACTTAGCAGTAAAAACTGTTTTTTACCTTACTCTCAGCAATTTTCTTTGAGCTCCCAATAACTCGAACTCCGGATAACTCGAACTTTTTTCGATTTCCCTTGAAGGTTCGAGTTATCAGAAGTCAACTGTATTCGTGCAAGCAACCTTATACTCGAAACAAGACAAATTCAAGTTATAAAGCGAATGTTTCTTCAAGGACATCTGTATCAGTTTCAAATGCGTGCTTCAAATGTATACAAACAGTGCATACTCACGTACAAGCAAGAGCATGTTTATTTTGTAACGTCAAATGATTCTGGGCTTATCCAGCTGCTTAAATTAATAAAGATCAGCTGTAACATACACGCCCTGTCCATAACATAACTAATGTTTTGCTCTGAAATTGTGTTCGTGATTCTTGAAAACTTTTGAGAAACAATGGTTTTAATTCTACTCGGAAATTTAGTGCGTTCTTTAAAGTTTTAGGAAATCTCTTGTAAAATTGGCCTGCTAATAATTTTTTTGCAAACATGATACTTGTGAACTATGTTGCCTAGCACATGACTGCAGTTACCGTGATGAAAAATCTCGCGAACGGATTGTATTGCACAATACTAAAAATTGTTTTCAAAGCACTTTCAAACTGTATATGAAATGACATAATCAGAAAGTTGTAAAAATCATAAATTGGTTGTCATTTATTAGACCAACAAGCTACTATCTTGTTTAACAATTTTTAGGGGGAATTTGGGCGCACAAGAGCATGTGGTCTCGCGCCCTAATTCCCTTCCCCTTCCCTTTCAAACGCCTGCCACGCAGGCTAAGGCTCGGGGGAATAAAACAAAAGAAATGTATTATTCATTGCTGAGCCTTAAGATGATTTCTTTTGTTTTATTCCCCCAAGCCATGGAGCCAAGTGTGAATTTTGATATAATATTACCAATGGGTCTAATCATACCAGTCATCCTAGTCATCTAAGTCATCCTTACTAGTCATCCCTGTTGTCCCAATCACCCTATTCATCCAATTCATCTCAGTCATAAATTGGGTTCGACGTTAGGAGAACGCAACACATAATTTTGGGATTCCTGTGGTACTCAGTTGGCAGTCCTGTGGTTCACAAGGGTGACCTTTTCAGCAAGCTTGTTTCATCGTACGTCTGCATTTTCGGCGCCATCTTGAATAATTTAGCTCGCATTATTTACGTCATAAGCAATTGTCATATGGCAATCCATGCATCACTGGTTCCATCAAAGTCAACAAGATGATTACCGGGGATTATTTGAGTTCGGCAAAAGAATGAACTTTGGAGTTGTTTTCTAAGCGGGTTTTATCACCCACGAAATGTTCCAAGCACCATCTGATCTAAATTCCTGTGTAGTTTCAATAGCATCATTTAAACTTTCAAACCAAAATGAGATTTCTGTGTAAAGAGCTATAGTTTGTCTCATGAAGAATTACCAGTTTCATTTCTGTGGGAATGAGGTGGCTTACATCATGCAAATTTTGAGCAAAACAAGAAAAAATCAATTGTCAATGAAAACTTAGAAAAAACTCCAAAACAAGTGCTCATCCAGCTGAGCTATCTAGGTAGCAGTCTTTGTTATTGACAAAATTATAGAGTTTCTCAATTTCTTAGTAGTTACGTGAAGGCTTGTAAACAGTTACTGTTTTTGATGTAGGACTCATTAGTTTTTGAACTGGCATTCCTGACTCAGGCTCTGTCATAAATTTTTCTCAGGACTCAA
>OZ038005.1:15484501-15549501 GCA_964035705.1 Porites rus | reverse complement strand
TTTTTTGCCTTCAAAATTGTAACAAGTATAGGTGAGAGAATGATTGGTAATAATGCTTCCTTTGCTTATAATATAATAATAATATTATTGTTTATTTAAACAAACAAACAACAAGCCCATTAGCACACTTAAGACCTAGCTTTAACCGGGAATCAACTGGCATTAATTAAACCTTCACTAGCATAAATCTTTCATAGCTAGAGACTAAGTGTTTCTGTATTGGCATCAAAAAAGCAATTTTTTTTTTTTTATCTCAAATCGAATTTTTTGGCATACTACAAAGCATAAATTATTTTTGCTAACTAAATGTTTACCATCCAAAAGGAACCAAACAATAACAAGACAAAAAACTAGAAAAATTTTTTTGCAAGTAAGGTTAACGTATAGTGACACAAAGCGCTGGGTATCAACTCAGTGTCATTATTCAGGTTAGGTTTATCAAAGCACCGCCTTAATATCTTTACTATTAAAGGTGATCAATGGTCTGTTTATAAATCGCAATCTTTCATTCTACTTCAATTCTAGAAACAAAAATTAGGGCTGATTTCAAAACCTACACAGTTAGTGCTTATATTGTTTTTGCTTTTTTTTTCAGTAGAGAACACAAAGAGTGTTCAGGTTTTCAGCTATCCTAGCAGCGTATTCTAGACAGCATATTTAAGGCTGCAGACCATTGGTTACCATCACATTTTGTTTCATTATGTTTAGGTTATTATTTTATAATCATGCACGTCTTTATTTCTTGGTGTTATAAAAATTGCTGCTTAAATTTCAGGCTCGCTTGTTTTCTTTCCTTTTTTTTTTTCACTCTAGGTTTTTGCTCTTTAGCAGGCCTCCATGTTGCTATTTACTTGTAGTTATGTGCCGCTATAAAATAACTAGAAATAAAGTACGGTTATTGCTTTTTTCGGACTTTTTTTGTAACACCAAGTAATACAGGGCTATTACGTTTTAAAGTGCTAATGGGCTTACATTCTCTACTTAAAATTTTAGCTTATTATTTAATTTCAGATCTCAGGTGGCACACACACAAGATTAGGAGCCCATCACTTGGGAAAGGTCATGTTTAATCTAGCCAACCTACGCCCCTGCTGGGCTGTGGAAGCTCTGTCTCTGAGAACTAGAAATAAAGTACGGTTATTGCTTTTTTCGGACTTTTTTTGTAACACCAAGTAATACAGGGCTATTACGTTTTAAAGTGCTAATGGGCTTACATTCTCTACTTAAAATTTTAGCTTATTATTTAATTTCAGATCTCAGGTGGCACACACACAAGATTAGGAGCCCATCACTTGGGAAAGGTCATGTTTAATCTAGCCAACCTACGCCCCTGCTGGGCTGTGGAAGCTCTGTCTCTGAGAAGGTGTGTTTCTGATGTCCTCTGAGATATTCCAACGGAGAAATCCTGAGAAACTTTATCTGATTCTGTAATTCTTGCTGGGGGCAGTTTGGCACTTGGAAGATTTGGCCGTTTGTTCCCAAGTGGGGAGGACAACGTGAAGGAAGGTGAGAGTTTGCTTCTCATGTTTTTAGGGCTTCATTCATTTTGTTATGATACCACACGTTTTTCCAAGTAAAAAGACAATTCGACCTAGGAAGGAGCTTGTCTGCAAACAATATGTCTGGGAATGTTCATCTGTCTTGGATGTGATTTACGGGGGTGCTAGCATTGTGCTCCCCGGCTTAAGGAAAGGTGTGTGGAAGGAGGATTCGTTGGCAAGAATTGGGCACTGAATTGCACTGGTTTGACTTACCTGAATTTTCACAAATTGCATCAAATTGAGCTGATAGTCTCTAACAATCTCTCCAATGAGGGTAACTGGTTATGAATTTCTCTTCTAAACCTAAATCTCGCGTAGCATATATAGGTAGCTTTCCAAAACATCGCAAAAATTAGATGTCGCATAAAAACCTCTATATTTTTCTTTTTCCAAAAATGCAATATTCCCTTGTAGGTTTTTGAATCACTAAACCATTTAAACAAAACATCGCTCATATATAGGTCTGACTTCTTTTCTCCAACTTTTTCACAATAATCAAAACTTAACTTAGGCTGCGTCAACATCTACTTTTTTGCCTGTTGTTTTTTGGCAACTAAAAACAACAAGTAAAAAAAACGTGGGTGTGGATGTTCGTCTAAAAAAATTTTCTTTGATAAAAATCGAAATTCTTAGGTGTTAAACCATTAGGGAAAAACAGTAACGACTTTTCAAAAAGCGTGATTAATCAGACAGCTGTGGTAGTCTGCTCTATTTTCTTCTTGTTAGGAGGGACATAGAGTAGATTTCTTCGGATTGTGTGATAAATTAGGCAATTTAGCCTAAATATTTAAGTTTCGGATCGTTTTATAAACACAGCATCTTAGACATTGATAGTCTTAACTCTTACTTTTGGAGATTTTCTTGGTGGTGACTTCAATTGATATTTTCAAAATTGGGTTTCCGGTATAGGACTAAAACCAAGTATTTCATATATTTGTTGTTTTAGTCTTTAAAATATATTTGGCCACCCCCAGTCCTATATGGGAATTCCGATTTGAAGTGTCCATTTCAGTCACGACCATTTGATTTTATGCAGCCGCTTCGGTGTTTCCACGCTTTTTAAAGAGCTATTGTCACGGTCGTCATGCAAGGCTGTTGAAGTCGGCTGGCGTGACCATCGTGACTAAAGCTAGAAATCTCGCGGGAACTTTGGATTGGGTTAATTAATTATTATGCGGGAAAACATCACGGCATGCTGCATAAATAAAGACTCAACATTGAATCCAATTTTTTCCAGGAGACATTAACTTTAAATTAGGTTTGCAATTTTCTCCGTAAGAAAAATTAAACCTTTTTTTCGATTACTGACTGATGTTAAATAAGCGCAATTTTAATCGTTAGGGAAGAAATTAAACAAAACTTCTAGAAGCACAATTTTTGCGGCACTAAATCTTTGGGTAATTAATTATTATGCAGGAAAACATCACAGCAAGCTATATGAAATTCGGGATTAAATAAAGCCGTGGTTTACAATTCTCTCGCGATAATTTTCCTTAGAAAAACTCTTTTCGAAAACCAAAGTGGCTCGGATTATAAATAACGGCAGCCTTTGATCATAAGAGCACGTTAATTTTCAAATAATCAAAACCTTTTGGAGCACAATTTATGCGGCACTGAACCAGTAACGCGTAAATTTTGCTTCAAAATGTTTTAATTAATTGCCTTCAGAAATTTCGAAATTTTAGAATGACACTAATAACATAAAAATAAAGACACAACCAAATTGCTTTGATTAAGGTATAAACACTAAATAAACATTAAATAGGGCAAAAGAAATCCAGTATCAGAAGCTCTCAGAGGAGAGATTATTATTGACTTGTGCTCTTTGGTGAAGTTTGAGGAATGAAGGTCCGGTCAGACTAAGCGGGATTCAGTGTTTAATTCTTGCCTTCGTTTGCCGACGGAAGCGCACTTAGTACTGAGTTTCACTCTGGTAGGGCCCTTTTTTTTCTCATCTACGGCTCTTGGATATTTACGATATGTTGAATTTGTAGACACGCAACTTCAATCAAAATTTAACTTTTCAGCACAAATTTTATTGGCAACAAAATTTGAATTCCAAATTAATTGGTGTGGTATTGTGACAAAGTTGAATGAGACCCTGAGGACACGAGGAGCAAACTCTCACTTTCCTTCACGCTGCCCACCCCACTTGGGAACAAACGGCTGAATTTTCTAAATGTCAAACTACCCCCAGCTTGAATAAAGGGATCAAATAAAACAGACCAGGATTTTAAAGTTGGAATATTAAATGAGGACAGAAGAATGAACACCGACTCGGAGCAGAGTGGAAGCAGCCCGGCAGGGGCGAGGGAGGCTAGATTACTTTTTTTTAATATTTTTTTTTATTGTAAATAAATGGACAACAGAGACAAGTTTTATTGCTTCATTAAAGTACTGTTATCTTGAGTACCCGTGCTGTTTACTTTGTAATCCAGCTACTTGAGTGAACCAGAAAAAGAAACCCTAAAGGCTCGAACACAGTAAAACATTGCGCGAAGTTAAGACTTGTTTACACCAGCGACATCAACACAAGTACAAGTTTTATTAAGTGCGGACACAAGTATAAACACAAACACAGTAGAAAGTACGCACTCATTCTTTCTATTTTCACCAGTAATTAACGCATTTAAAGAACAAGTAGAGGAAAGCAAACGAGTTCGCTTTATTTTTCTTGTGTTTGTCCTTAAATTGCGTGAATTAGTGACAAGAACAAAATAGAATGAGTGTGTTCCTTCTTCTTATGTTTCTGCTTCTGCTTATGTTGTTCATGATCTCACCGCACTCAGTTGTTGTCTACCGGTTTTGCTTGTGTTTATGTCGCTAGTATATACTTGTCTTTAACTTACACCGTTTTCCACCCAAGCGATTGTTGCATAAAATGTTGTAAACGATAGGTTGAATTTAAGAAATAATTATTTTTCTTCACACATTGCACGCAACAATCCCAGCGCCGAAAAACGACGTAATTATACTGCGCACAATATTTTATTGTGTCCGATCCTTTACGTATGACAAAACCACAAGTACTTCAACAAAGTACAAATGTTGATGCGAATTTTCGAAAAACATAACCTTCCAAAGTAGCGACATTGAAAATACTCGCGCGTGTAATAGGACTTGGCAAGTCAATAAAGAGACCGTTCGCGCTCGCAAATTCTTATAACTTTGCTTATAAGCAACAATTTGGAAAGGTGTTTCTCAAGCTCGCACCAACACTCGTATTTTGCGCATTTAAGTACTACCTGGTTTAAATCAAGAGCGAGCTAAGTTCTGCTTTTGAAAAACTCTTGGTAAAGCTTAGTGGTAAAATTCAGACTCATTTTAATCAAACAGCTTGCAATTAAACGCAAGTACGCCACAAATAAGTGCTTTTTAGAAACGAGATCGACAGAAGAATATCTTGTCTGTCTAAAGTTGCTCTTTGGCTCGTCACGCAGAGACAAACGCCTTGCGCGATAATCTCAAGAACAACTTCAAACAAGACTACGATTAAGCAGCAAATTGAAAATAAAAAAAAATCGTAACGCACAAATTGTGGCGCATTTTGCGGTATAATAAATTATTTAGTAAAGTCGGTCTGAAATTACACAACAAAGCGTTATCCAAGACCTTTTGCCTTGATACTGTGAACTTCTTTTACTCCCATAGTGGTGAAAATGTTAAATAACATGTTGATCACCCTGGACACTAAAAAATCTCAAATCTCCCCACACAATTAAAAATGTCTGCGCGTAACCTGATCTAAAAACGTTCAAACCGTCAGGTTTATTCAACGCTGCACTAGAGATTTCAATGCCATTTTTCAGTCATTAAGCAGTACATAGATTCCACCATTAATGGGAAAAGCCTTACTTTGTTTTGGTAAAAAAACAAACAAAACATTGTGTCACGGATTGGTTTCCAAGTTATAAGACCACTTTTTTAACTTAAAAATTTCCTTGTGTACACCAAATAGATGGTTAAATTTAACGTTTTAAAACTCTTACTGTTCCGTCTTTTAGGAAACAAACGAGAAGAGAAGAAAGCGAATTTAGTGTTACAGCAGTGTCAAATACAGGTTTTCCAGGAACAATACCAAATAAAAAAGATGATCATGCAAGTTTACCCAGACTGCTTTGCGCCCTTGTTAAGTTTAACTTGGGTACCATTGACCAATCAAAACAAATTTGTCACCCATTCGATCCCATAGACCTTTGCACCAAAAGCTTGTGCCCATTCCCCTTGCAGTTTATGTAGATGTGAATAGCCCTGGGAGATTTGAGATTCACAATAAAGTTCACAATAAATTTACAAAGAAATGAAATAGAAGCAGACATACAATCTATCGAGACTATACAGCTAAGACAAGTCATTCAGCCAATCAGTGTTTCAATGAGTCTGTGTATCAGTCAGGGAGCCCTAAGTAATTAATGAATCATTCAGTCAGTAAGTCAGCTTGTCAGCCACCGGACAGTAGAGGTGGCAAGTCCTAGGAAAGTCAGCAAGTCTTCTCTAAATCATTCAGTCAGTAAGTCAGCTTGTCAGTTCCCGGACAGCAGGGACAGCCAGTAATTCATTAAGTGAGTCAATGAATTTGACAATAAGCCCTGTAGACAGTCAGCAAGTCTGCTCTGACTCATTCAATCAGTGTCCATTTGTCAATCATCAAACAGTAGAATCAATCAGTCATTGTTTCTGTAGGTAATAAGTTGGCCAGTAAGTCCTAAGACAGTCAGCCAGTGGGTGCTAAATCATCTAACGAGTGAGTTATCTTCTCAGCCCCCAGAGAGAAGTGTAACCTGGTAAGTCATTCATTGAGTCAGAGTCAGCCCCCTGGCAGATAAGAGTCAGACTGTCAGTCCTTCAGTGAGAGAATGAATGAGCTAGTATGCCCATGACTGTCTCAGTCAGTCAGTCAAACAGTCAATCAGTCAGTCAGCAAGTCAGTCAGTGGGTCAGTCAGTCCATCAGCATGTCAGTCTGTCAGTCAGTCGGTCAGTCAGCCAGTCAACCAATCAGTAAACTATTAATATTAGCTGTATAAGCCACAATGTAGATTGCATGTCTGATCAAACCTGCAGTCAGTTTTACATCTCTTTTCCTTCCATGTAGATAAGAGCAAAATTTTGATACAAAAACATGATTGTATGCATTTGCAATTTTCCTATGGCTATGAAATAGCTATGACAGGGAGCTGACTTCATAGCATGATCTTAGTTATGAAATGGCTATGAAGTAGACATGAACTGGCTATGGGTTGGCTATGAAGAAGATATGAAAATCCTATGAAATGATGAACTTTTCAATGAATTGCTCATGGGTACTTCACAGACAATCCTGTTAGTAGTGTAAGTTCTCAGTGCTGTCAATTATCCAAGTGAAAACTCATGAGAAAATGAACAGAGTTCCTAACCACAGTTTCAACAAAATCTGAAATATTTTAGCTTCCGAATTTTGAATTTTGAAAAATTTAGAACATGTTTTGGGTGATCAGCTCATATTAGTTTACACAGAGTTGTTGTTTGATGAAATGCTCATTTCAACCAATGTTTTTAATTTCTGAGATGCTGAGTTGAGGCCACTTTTTGTAGTTGCATGTTTTCCTTTCTTAAACAAACTTTAATTCTTGGCTTGCTGTTGTGTTTTTATCTTTAATTTAAAACCTTTTATTGGTGTAAAATATTTTAGCATATTTAAGCTTTGTTGAAAGAGAAATTAACTTGACTGAATGATTATATGAAACTTCAATGCACATCAGTGTACTGCAGTAACTTGCCTGAATTTAACTTTTTGTTAGGTGAATTAGCCTTGTCCTTTCCTGTTTTCTGCCAAACTTTCAGTAAATTAATGTTGTTGATACTGTGATTCTGTGAATTTGAAAGTTTGCCATTTAATTGGGTGATTGAAGATATGGCTTTAAATTTTTGCAATGACCGTGCAAAAATTTGACACCTGGAAATGATGTAAAACTGCGTAAACTATAGCAGAACTTAGCTCAAATCTTTAACAAAACTGTGGTCCAACTGAACAGAAGCATTAGATTATAAGTTGTCTTCTGAACAAGCCAGCCACGTTCTGTTTATCTGGTCCACTCAAGAGCTGGATTACAAAGTACGATATACAGCACTTATATGGTACTCAAGATAACCTCTAAAATCCTAAATGTTGAAGACTTGTTCCAGTCTGTTTGTGGCATATCCATCTGACCTGCAAAAAAACACAAATCAATGTAAGGAACAAGTTATAATTATACAATAAATAATAGAGCTGTTCTATTTTTTGTATCCTTGCTTAATGTACATGATTACTGATTCAGGTCAAATTTGATCCCCTGCAGCATAGTGTGAGATTTTGCAGGTGTACACACAGGGGGTCTGAAGGGCAGCAATTTTAAAATTTTGAGTCTCGGAAATGCCATTACCCTTCGTTTCCCACAGGACATTTTCGGTAAATAAGTTACTCAAGGAAATGCAATTGTTAGGTACAGTGTTAATAGCAAAATAGTAATAAGTAAATAAATAAATAAATAAATGTCTTTATTTCCAGCGTGCAAAGAAAGTGGTGTCTGATAGCCCGGGGCTAGTGGATTTTGCTATCGGGCTAGTGAATTCTGATTTTAACTTGCCCAACGGGCAAGTAATGTTTTTTGAGGAATTTGAATAACAGAAGAACTGTGAAATCAATTCTGCTAGTCAAAGGGTTTTGGAGGCTAGTTGAAAATGTGGTCTGGGCTAGTAAATGCTAGCTTCAGCTTGCCCAAATGGCAAGCTGTAAAAATGATTTTCTTTGCACCCTGATTTCACCCCTCAAAATACATACAGAGAGTGAAGTATACAAATCATAAAAATTGCACAGATTATTTACAATAGAAATATTGGATATGTATATTGTTAAATTGTGAAGTTGTATTTAAACCTTATAAAAATTCTATTAAAGACATTTTGTATTAATCCATGGTAATTGACTTGCTTGTGATCTGAACCTCTTGGATGTAAATACAATCAAGGAGGTTACAATTATTAATTTTACCCTTAAGAAGGGTAAACTCTCTGACAACAACATCAATATCAACATCCATATGGAATAATGAAAGGATAAAGGAAATACTACTTTGATGTAAAATTCATATCAACAATATGCAACACGAATGTTTCTTAGAGTTAAAACTGAAACTTCTGTATTCTTCACTATATAACGCATTTGTTTGTCACGGACTAAAAGCACTGAGTTTAGCTTTCCTCTCCTGAGTCAGAGAAGAATTCTATTTCCTCTACATCAGCTGATTCACCCATTTGGTAATCCGGTAGACCATCAATGCCAGACAACAACATGAAACTGGACAAATGAATTCCTTCTCATTTGTTAATCATTACTCGCGTTTTTTTATCAGAGTATTGTTTTTAGTAGATAAGGTATCTCTGTTACTCATACCATGTAACAGAAAAAAAAGGTTTTTTTTTTTTAATATTATGTTGTTTTTTTGTCCTCAAAAATAATTACCCCCCCTTCCCCTGAGAGTAACAACATACCCTTACACAATGTTACGTCGATGACACTAAACTTGAGATTTTTTTCAAGATGCGTAATTGTCCTACTGCCATGAACGATTTAAACAACAACCTTCTTTTAATACACAATTGGTGTTTTAACAATTTTCTACTTTTAAATCCGGACAAAACTAGACTCATAGTCTTCAGAAGCAAACAACCACTTGCCAAACTCCCTGACTTTAAATTTCCCAACTAGGGAAAGATCTAACTCTTGCATCTTTGGCCAAAGACCTTGGGGTTCTTCTAGACTCTCAACTTATTTTTGATGACCATGTTTTAAAAATGGCCTCGCCCTGTGTGTCAAGTATTGCGCAAATCAGTCGCGTTAAAAACATGTTTCTGATCGTAACCAACTAGTGACAATAAGTTCAAGTTTATGGTAGCATAAACTGATGTTAACATACCTGAAAATTATGCCCTATGAAAGCACACATATTGATCTACTAGCTACAATCATATCTATGTTCTTTTGTCACACAACATTCAACATTTGAATAAGCTTTTGTACTAAGTGACAGTAGATACTAGTTCAAAGTACAAGAAAGAACAATGAGCAGTAACTAGTTGTTCGATTACAATTAGGCATACTTCTCTTTTGGCAAAGTCCACTTTAACTTAGCATGATATATTTTCTAGACTCCACAAAGGATCCATTCATATTTTCACATGCTAGTCATGCACATGTGCCCCTTTTTTGCTGTACATTGTACTTTCCCAGTCAGTTCTCTTAGGGCTTCGGTTGCAATGGCCCATGGATTCAACCCCTCTGTCCACCTCACTTCCAATGACATCACACTGGTACCCAATCCCACTCACCCGGCCACATACTAGTCTGCATCAAACAATCCAAAACTGACCTCTTCAGACAGGGCCACACAATCACCATAGCAAAGTCCTCATCACCTATCTGTTGGGTGATGGCCATGAAAGACAATCTCCTTCAAGCCCAGCAACCATCAAGCCACCCTCTGTTTGCCTTTGTCCAACCCAGACAATGGCTTACACAGAACAATCTCACAAGAGAGCTTAGGACAATTCTTCAACACTGTGGTCTCCATGCCAATGCTTTCTCCTCCCACAGTTTCTGTATTAGAGCAGCCACAACAGCAGCCAAAGCAGGCCTTCCAACCTGGCTTATTGAAGTTTTAGGCTGCTGGAGCTCAGACTGTTATGAACACCATATAAGGACACCTAAATGCACCATTTTAGAAGTACCTGGACTCTTAACTAATACTAGTCCATAACTAACATTAAGACAGCTAGTGTCTTCTTTAACTTTAGTTTAAATATTTGCACAGCCAGTCTCATAGGAGCAGAAGGTACGGCTCCCTCTGCTTACAAAAGCCCGACGACCCGCCTTCTACTGTGGGGGGATTGTGTCCCCTGTCTCCCCATGTTCCACAATCCGTGGCAGGCAAGTGCAACCTCTAGCTGTACTTTACCTCACAGTAAGGTTTAGCCCTTGGAGACAGGTGCGGAAAAATATCCACTCCAGTGTGTGGACCCCGGGTCCCACTTGATTTGTACTCCACCCAGGAGGGCCACCCCTCCTGATTCCCCTTAGTTCCTAGTACTGGGGGAAATGGCCCTCACCCCTGGAGACTGAGCAGGACTTCTGTCCAGGGTGGCTACGCCTGGTACCACTCGATCTTGTCTCCCCCCAGGATGGCTTCTCTCCTGGTCCCCTTACCCCTAGATTTAAGCGCTTCCCTGCCACCAGAATTTTTGCCCATTACTTTTTGTGTTTTCTGTGTGGTACCTGCCATAGAGCCTTTATGCGAAACAACTGCCAATAGGAAGAGTTTATTAATTGATGCCTTAGTCTTAAGTAAATTACTGTACTGTTCCACAGTGTGGTCAAACACATCGAACAAAAATATCTCTAGGCTACAGTCAGAGCAGAACTTTACTGCGCCAATTATTTCAGGAACCAGGAAGTATAATCACATAACCCCCGCACTAAGAGATCTATGCTGGTTTACAATTAAACAACATCTGTTCTTCTGGGATGCTGTCATGGCATTTAGATGTATGACTGGCCAAGCAACCCATTACCTCAGCAATAAATTTGTGACAAGAACTGCAATCACTGGGCATGTAACCTGAAATTGTCAGCTATTTAACACCCCACTGTAAAATTTACCACACACAACTACAGCACTGAGAAATCGTGTCTGTTCAATTACAACTCGCCTCTTCAATTCAGAAAGTGAAACAAAACGGTATACAATGAATTGAATTACATAATGTACACGCATACCGTAGTACTGTTTGAAAACCTGTATTTCTATTACACCCTGATTGCACGTACTAACAAGAACGAAAATATTATCAATGCTGGGTACTGGGTACTTTTTGAAAATTAATTCTCAGCAAGAAAAACCAATGTGTCCTAGTGTCGTGAATGCCATACGGCCGTTCTTCACGATATCAGAGTTTTAAGCAAAAACAGGGTTTATTTAACAGCTTCAATCCTCACAGTACAATGGCTTGCTCACACACTACACAAAATTGTGACTTTCTTGAATCTATAAGCTGTAGCTTTTAATCCGATCTGTCAGTAAGTTCTCTTTCGCTCAGTTACGTTGTTAATTTAATTGAATACTATGAAATGCTTAACCCTGCAATCAGTAAAGTCTGACAGACGAGGGAAACTATTAATAACAAAGTATAAAAGGTAAAATCACACCATCTCACAATCACGCTACACTCTTGCTTCATAACACCAGTAGTAGCAAAAATTAGTTTCCGCAAAACAGAAAAAATGCTCAATCCACAAAAATAAACTGCAAAAATTTCGTGCCACATGGTACACCCACCTAGTTTGCTTTGTACCGACCATCAATTATCATTTTCATTTACTTATAGTTTCAGTTCAAACAGTTTAATGAGACCCGTGGGTTGGGGTGGTGTCCGGCATGGGAATGGGTTTAGCAAGGTTACTTCTTCCTTTTCACGCTGTCAGCTGTCAGTTGTGGTAAACTTCTTGTTTTCATACAATACATAATTTCTATCTAGTGTAGGTTTTATGGCAAACTAGTATACACCTTCTGGTGTCTAGTTTATAATATTTTTAGCTTTTGATTAGGCATGTTGTAATAATAATATTGTATAGCATGTAGAAATAGTGTTGTATTATATAATTAATTTTTCAATAAGCATGTTTTATACTGAAATCTTTTTAACTTGTTAGTTTCTTTTATTTGTCTTGCATTGTCACTGAACGGCCCCACCAGAGGAGTGTCAATAAACTATTGTATTGTGTTGTTATGTACCCCAAAAGTAAAGAGCCCCAAATTAGGCTGCTAATTCCAGAAGTAATGAGGGTTGCTACTGTGGGAACTTTACAGTATAAAAATACTTTCAGGAAATAATAAGAACAAATTTTCCCAATTTAAGCTGTATGCACAGGCATATGTGCATCTAATGACCCTACACTCCTGATTTTACGTTAATTAATTATTTTTAATGAAGATACGTTGTAAATAAGTACCTGGACATAGATGAACCCTTTTAGAGGATCTTCCTTCCTGACTTTGGAAATTCTTGCAACTAAAATTAGATAAGATAGCAATACTTTAATATTATTATATTACCAGTAATGCTGCATATTATAATAAAAATTATTGTCTTGACACAAGCAACTAAAGCTCCCCAAGATATAATTTCCTTTGTACACAAAAAAATGCTTACAACCTTCTATGTGAACAATTTTAAAATGTCGCTACTGGTAAATGCAATTTAGAGTAATTCAAATGTATTTAATAAGAGAGCATCAGTGCTAGCAGTCCATAGAGGGAGGGGTACTCGGCGAAAGTCAAAGTGACGGGGATGATCAAAAGAGATTCAAACTCAAAATCCCCCCAAAATTCCCAGCCTGCCATTCAAAACTCAAAAAAATACCTTGACCAGTGAAACATTAACTTTCCTTGTTTTCTTTTTCTTTGTTAAGGACCAAATAGCTTCTTTTCAATTAAAGCAAATCGTTGTGTTTTTAAACTAAGTGTTCCGAGTGTGTATTTATTTCTTTGCGTGATTGCGATCAAGTTTAATTATTGAATTACAACCACTTCAGAGTACTGCACGCAGTTGATAGTTTGAACGTTAAACATGAATTATGATAAAAAAGGGTAAAGCACTTCTGTATGATGTAAACATTTCCAAACGATATGTCTTGGTTTGCCACTTGAAAATCGTGTTTTACTTTTTGCATGAATTAAAGCAAAGGAGGAGTAGTGATGTCACTGGATGGCATTAACAACCGGTCAATTGAGACGTTACTGAGGAAGTAATAACGACTCGAAGTAATTGGATGAAATTCAGGCTACCCCCACAGAAGGGACTGGAAATTCCTGGGGGGTAAAGGTCCAAAAATTTAGGTAAATGTTTGACATTTTTTGAA
Source organism: Porites rus (assembly GCA_964035705.1). NCBI lineage: Eukaryota > Metazoa > Cnidaria > Anthozoa > Scleractinia > Poritidae > Porites > Porites rus. The sequence continues at coordinate 15,536,026 of OZ038005.1, read as the reverse complement.
CTGGAATTTCCAGAGAGGTGGGAAGGGGGGGTCGATAAGAAAAAATCCCTTCCATAGGGGAGGTATGGATAATTTTTGGAACCACACAGTTTAACGAAATAAAAATATACTCCTTGTACTGTAAAGCGCAACGAAAGACTTAAAGAAATAGAAATATATGTCATTAAGCAATAGTCTCGAGAACAGCTACATAAAACAACTAAATCATGCCAACAGTATATTCTACAAAAACATCTTATGGTCAATTGATTGATCTCTGCGTCCTACAAGGACGCATGTCATAAATTATCTTGCGTCCCGGGGATTATCATGGAATCAGGGACCCAGGATGTAGAATTAACAAAATCAAAGCTGTCAATGTAGGGTATTGCCTGCACAATAATGATTTGATTTATTTGATGAATTTTGTTTGTACCCCAAGTATACAAAAGCAATGACTGTAACATGAATTTGCTCAATTGCAATTGCCAATAAATGGTTTTAAAGCAAGATGGCACGTGTTTTCCTTAACAGGGGCTGTATTTTAGGAATTTTTTTGTCCTAAACAGGGACAGGGTTTCAAACCCTCAACGGCTCACCAATACTGGAATATTGATTGAGTACACCATCCCCACATCTCCTGGGGATGATGGCTTCTCTAAACACTCATTTCTCATGATTACTTTGGTATTCAAATAGCTGGTTTGTACTTGACATCTCGGCAGTCATATTAGTACAAAGTACAAAGCATTTTTCCCCAATGCTTATTTTTTTCCAACCAATAGCAGGCGGTCATGTTGCAATTATGCCATATGACCGCCTGCTTACAGGACAAAACCCGCCGGTTACTAAGAAGATGGAGTTTAAGTTTAAGTCAGAAAATTTATGTATGAAAAATCCGTGTAAAAGTTGTTATATTTAACTTTTTATATTAACGGAAGGAATAGTAGTCTGTACCAAATTTCACTCAGGAGAGCCTACCTTCAATATAAACTTGTCCCGCTAGTTCCCGTTGCTGAATCAGCACATTTCGACTCCTCCAAGAACCTATCCAAGGTGATAACGTGCGTGCAACCACTGTAATGTTTACGATGTTTCGGAGTCTGAAGAGCACGCCATTTTCCAGGCGCCATCTTGGTTTCTTCTTGGTCCCAGGCTTCACTCAGGTGGAGGTTGAGTAGGGTCACGTGATGTTGTGACTTCTTTGGCAATTCAGAAAGAGAAACTGCAATAGAGTAGATTAAGCCATGGACAGGGCTAAAAGCGAAGCTCTTGATAATATTCATAGTGGGCTAAAACAAAACTATAAAAGCGGCGAGGTAACGAGAAGGGTGAAAAAACAACAGTAGGTCTAATTAGCAAAAAAGCAACTTTGCAAGTGCAGCACACTTTTTTGTATGTTTCTTTGCCGATAGTTTGCACGACTACAACGTAAAACTTGCAGAAACTTCCTGGTTACTCGTTTTATGGAGGAAAGGTCGTACGTGTTCTTGTTCACTTTTTTCTACTGTTCTGTCTGCCGCTCGTTTTCACCTTGGTGGCCGCTAGCATTTCCCATTTTCTCCCTGCCGCCGCCAAAATTTTCATGTTGTTCTTCTAACGAAAAATGTCTCCTTTGTTTTTTATCACTCGCTCTAGCTCTCTGACACTTTTTTCTCGATGAGGACGATGAGCTTTGCTGACCTGTCGCCTTCTTTCTCTTTTTCTCAGTTTTTCTCTTTCTCTATATTCCAAATTTGTTGACATGACAATTAATCTACGCTTAATACCTTCGACATCACGGGTACAGAAACAATTTTCGCCTTTATTGACCCTTTAGTTGCCTCTGCTTCACAAGACGGGCGTGGCTATGCGATTTCCCGCCAAAATAACCTCGAGCTGCATTTGGGTTGCCATACCCGTTGATTGAGTTATTTTACATTGGTATACCTGTGGTGCCTACGGACGATAAGGCGGGCTAGCGTACGGTCACGTGATTACCAAAATTTCTTGGATGGGTAGAATATAGCCTCCCCCGCAGGGTTTTTTTAATGGAGCTCGTATTTCTTACCTCCTTCTGGGGAGGAAAGAAATACGAGCTCCCCTAAAAACGCCTGCAGGGGAGGCTAGGTACGTAGATCACTACTCTTTCATAGGTATGAGGCTACGCTGGCGGGCGCGAATGTGGGTTGTTTTCACTACTGCCTAATCATTGAAAAGCCGATGATTCCTGTGAAAAAGAAAACTGACAGATGCCAACGAGTACTGAACATCAACAACTTGGTTGGTCGTAAAAATGGATTTCAAAATAGATGTGAAGTTTTCCTCTTCTTTGAGGCAAACTCGCTATAGTTTGTATTTTCAATGGTCAGTATTCGGCTCCTTGTATTTTGTTACGAAAAATAATCAAATATTCCACCATTCATCCGATTTTGTTGGAAGTACGCACATCCATCCTTTTATTCAGAAATACTGTTAGACGGGGGCTATATGCAATTTCGGCCCCTGAGGACGAGGTCGGGCTATATGTACTTTACTTGATATTAAGAGAATCATGGCGATGGTGGTGATGGTAAGATGTTTATGATAATGGAGATGTAATTGATGTTGGTTACTGATAAAGATGATGATGATGATGATGACGATGTTAATGATGATGACGATGATGAAGGTGTTGACTGTAAAGTTCTAACGTGTGACGTCATAAAGAATTAAATTTGTGAAATTATGGGATTTTTCAAGATATTCTGAAAGAAGAACATCCAAGAGGTCTAAGAACCAAACACCAGCATTGTGTATGTAGCAAATTGTCTCTGAGATATTAGCCCAGTTTTACTCTGATGACTCCATACAAATTCTTCAAAATTTGACTTGGGTGCAAACGGGGACTATCATTTATTTTAGGTACGGAAAAACGGGCAACAAAAAAACGTGCAACTTGTCTTGCAACATTGCTGCAGAACAAGTAAAATAGCGATGTTGCGCGTTTTACCACCCACATCGAACCTGTCTTGCAACAAATCAGGTTGTTAACAGGTTTGAACGAGAATGATGGCGATGAGCGAGGAGAAACGTCTGCCTTTCGCAGGCTAGCTTTGTTTTGTATTTAGAATATTACCAAGCAACTTTTCTTAGTCCATTTGCTCAAAGGGAAAGACAAAAGTAACTTCATTTTTTGACCAAAATCTTGTATAAATAAGTTTCGAATTGACTTTGCGAAAAATTGTCTGAATGTGTATGTCAATATTTCATGGATGTTGCCTTTCCCATGATGAGATGCACTTCACCCAACGAAACATTGGTTAAACACATTTCTCATCTTCCTCTCGGAATCCCCCTGAACTAAAGAATAATGGGCCAAATAACTGTCACTTTCAAAACAAGGCCATTCTTGTGAAAATGAGTTTTATTTCCGTGAGAATAAAAATTCATTTTCATATCAATGCCTTCTCACTTACCCATGCAATTGCTTTGAAACGAAGGCTTTAAACAACTCGGAAATAGCCTATATATTATCCTAAGTCTCCTTATGAAATTGTGCATTTCACCGATGGATATATAACGATTGAAGTTCCCTAATAGTACCAATCGTAGAATTGGTACCAATGGATGGTAAGAATCCACCTTTACCAATCTGAATCATTGGTGCCAGTCAACACACTTGTTAGCTCCGATCAAACCAAGAAATCTATCGGTGTGTGTTAGCCTGCGTAGTAGGCGTCTAAAGGGCTAGGGCACTTTTCTCCCTCCCCCCCTCCCCCTACCCGTTTGGGAGCATGCAACGCAGGCTAGTGTGTGTGGGGGGGTATTATCATAATCACTACTGAAAACAAAATCAGCACTTGGATGACTACTTTTAATGTTTACCTACACATAATGTCGCTTATAGATTAACGAAAACTAAAGGAGAGTCGAGTAAGTGTTAGAAAGGGTGTTTCTTTCCATAAAAGCGGATTACTAAAACAAAGAGAACTCAAACGTAAACAAGTCATCATAGCAGACGTAGCAAGCGTTTCCGCACAAGTTTCTCAAGAAAGTTGGGACGACAGTAAGAGGAAAAGATTTCCTATTTCCCCCTGCCCTCCCCTCGCTTTTTCCTCTTCCTCCTTGCTCCGCTTCAACTTTCGCGTAAAAACTCAAAGGCAAGCACCTGCTACGCAGGTTACAGTAAACAAAGAAAATCATTACGACCTATGATCTGTCAGGTGTAAAAACTTACTACCGTTTTTACACCAATATAGAGCAAACCTGACATGACGTAATAAGAGAAGCGGCTTGACGGACGCGCATTTTCCCACCTTTTTTTATATCATCAATTGCATCTTACTTCCTTGAGTTTTGATTGGTTCATTATGTCATATGCATCTGATTTGATAGGCTGGTTCTAACAGAGATACATTATAAAAGTGCTAAAAATCAGAAAAAAACCAACGTCGAGAACTTAAAGCACAAATAAAATGTACGGTAGAGTAACCTTATTCCGTATATTACTGAAAACCTTCGCTTATTGAAAATCTCCATAAAAAATAAACCATCCACCGTGAAAATAAAATGTCACTGTTGGTTCATCATAAAAATAGTTGCACTACGTACACAACGGATATATACACGCATTTGCGATTCAAAGGATAAAATTGTTCTTAGAAATGTTTTCAAGCAAAGATGAATATCAAGTACAGTACAGTCTTCAGAACGGGCACTATAAGTCGTTCCACCACCTTCGCTTTTCCTTACCATTACTCGCGCGTAACTCTGGCCAATCAGAACTCGTGCATGTAGGAAGGACCAATCAGTATTCACGGCGACATAACACCGGTACTAAGCGCAGGAAATACCGTTAAATTCGGAAAATAAGCCCCGGGGCTTATATTTTTCAAAAGCCCTTTTTGAGGGGCTTATCTACGGAGGGAAATTTGCGTTTCAAAATCGATTGGGCTAGCCTTATAGTTGGAAGGAAATTTACCGTTGTTGCTTTGTTTTACTTTGTATTTGAGGGCAATTTTCCAAGTACAAGCTCCCAGCGGGCCTAAATTTGGAAGGGTGATTTAACGGAGGGTTTTTTGGATTACCGGTTTGGGGGTCTTATATTTGGAGGGGCTTTTATATGGAGGGGCTTATTTTCGGAATTTTACGGTATGAGTGACTTTCATTTCCCTTCTGACTGGTCGAGAACGTGACGAGAGTTTTCTAAGCCAGTCAGAAAGCACAGTAGTCGAAAAAGAAACCAACTGTGAACATTATTTTCACGTGTTTGCAAGCGAGGTAAAAAAGAAACTCTTATAATAATGCACAAACAAGAATTTAAGAATTCCAAGATCTAACTTTCTGCTGGAGTTTGAAGGCACAGTATTTACAACAGCATTGTTCATTTGAAAACTCTTTAGCGACTGTATTGTTTGTGATTTAGAAAAAAGTAAAAACTACCTTCCCTCAGTTCTCTTTCGATTCTCATGGCTCTTAGGAATGCAAAATAGCTAAAACGCAGCTGGAACAAGTGGTAAAAGAACAAAAAATTCTTTTAACTTAATTAGCAAAGTTGTCCAGATGTTGCTTAATTGGCAGACAACGTTCCTGTTTTAGCCCGCATTCTGTGGAGTGTTCATTTCTTTGACCTCGACCTGAGTTGGTCACCTGATTCCCTCCCTTTTTCAGCATGCATCTGGGCAAGCTGTTCTCTGTGCTTCCATTGGGGGATGCAGAAAATTCCATTCACGTCCTTTCCTATATAGAAAAATCGACAAAATTAAAACAAAAGTAATGGGCCTTGATTCCATAATTCCCTTGATAATATGTACATTAGGTATGACATGTTGTTATTATTTCACTGTTCGTTAGTCTTGCAAAGTGGGAAAACAAAAACATTGCAATTGAGAGATTAGGCGAACCTTAAGTGAAGCTCCTGTCAAATACTAACAACTTAGTTCAAAATTGAAACTATTGCAATAGCCTGCGAACGAGCTCTCCATTTCGAGTAGCGAGCGAGCGGCGAAGCTGTGAGGGGCGGAGGAAAAGGAGCTTTCTCCATCCCTCGCACTCGCGTCTTCTTTCGCGTGCGGTACTCGCGTGACTTCTCGCGACTCCCCAAAAGGAGAGCTTGCTCGCTGGCTACTCCTGCAAAGACGTTTACACACCAACAACAATATAAAAACTTGAGCCTCCGATGCAATGAAATAATCAACTGGACAGGGGAAAAATTCAAAAATACAGAGCCTCAATGAGCAGTGGACCTAAGCATGTCATAGCATTCGGCAGCTAGAAAACTGATGACGTCATAAGTGGCACAATGGAAGGGGATCTACATTGGCAGTTACGGGTGGTAGACCTAGTGACAAATTGACTTTTGAGGCACAAGCACGATGAATTGACTTCTAGTAATAAATTGAAACTTAACATATGAAAGGCTGTACGAACATCTATTCACTGGTAGTGACACTTAATGAACCAATAAAATATTTATATTTTTTACATGTGCTAAGAATTTCCTGGCAACCGGCTAATGACCATAAGCCTGAAAGCTCCGGGAACGAAACTTATCCTTCCTTCATAGGAGGCTTAGAGAACTTGTGGCGTACCACACGTTCCCACCCAGAGCCCTCAGGCTCCCCGGTCAGTGGATAGTCGCTAGGAACTATATGTTCAATCAAGACCCACCTGCGGTGGTTTGATGGGTATCGCAGCCGTTGGCCGCCGTCTTGTATGTGGTTGTTGCGACGATTCAGCCTGCGACTGTTGGGGTTGCTGTTGTTGTTGCATCAGCGCTGCTGGTGGCGGATAAAATGTACCTCCCCCTTGCATGGGCATACCATACATCTAGGCACAAAAATACGACACTGTTAGTACGTGTGATTTTCAACTAAGTGAGGAGAGCAATTTTGTAACTGCTTTGGTTTTGCATTGTTACGCTTGTGTTTAGCTGAAACACGTTGCGCCGCTGTCTCTACCAATCAGAAGCAAAATTAAAACGGATCATGTGACCTGTTCTTACACCTGATTGGTCCATTTGAATTCCAAGTGTGCTGTGATTGGCTAGGGTCATTAGTTAGGGGTTATTTTTTTGGACATTGACATAAAAACAACAGTGGCCTACTATGGGGAAAAGGGTACCCAAAATCGAATTAAACCTCGAATTTTGTTTTGCATGACACTTTGAAAAAAGTCCACTACACATAAAGTACAAATAAGTTTCATTTAAATGGTATCACGATAAGAATTCACCCAGACTCGAATATTACAAGGCTCCTGAATTTCACAAAGAACATGAAAGGAATAGACTACAATTTGAAACAAAATTCTGCTTGCATGGCTAGTGCTACAATGTTACCAAACCAGGTAAAAGATTTGCTCCACATGGTACAGTTTACCTGTGATACTACTCAAAAATATACTACACATAAAGCAGAAGATAAATTGTTGATGTAACTCACCTGTTGACCCAAGAAAGGATTCATCCCCACATTCATCATTGGAAATCTGAAAGGAAAAGCACAACCAATAACTTGAATGATATGAGTAGAGAGAAGAACACACAAAACATTCTGAGTTCCAGCTGGGAATTTGACCCACGATCTTCCAGACACTAGTCAGATGCTCTAACCACTGAGCTAACGAGAACTCTAGTGATGAGCAGGTCATTTGTGGGCTTACATAGCCAATGCATTGCGCAGTCACATTATCTTAAATGAACACACGTAGCACAACCACAATAGTTCAACTACGATAAAATTACAGTTTGAATTTTCATGAGGAAAATACAAAGAAATTCACGTTTAATGAGTGTCTTTAAATGTCATAATCATAGCTTAGTTTCAGCTCTAATTTCCTGGAATGGTCCAAGACCTAAGAATTATTGAACGAGTTAAGAGTCCTACTAGGAAGCTTAGCAAGTTCTTGTTTTATCGCGTTTTTGGGCCACCTGCCTGCACGTTGTGATTTCAAGGGGCTAGTTGGGTCACGGCACGCATATAATTTATTATGTTTGCTCACATGTAAGCACATGTGATTTTATTAAAAGATCTAAGCTTAGAGTGTAGTGTTTGGCTGTGCATCGCATCAGGGACGGACCATTTTGACGGGGGCGAGGAGGGGAGGGTTGGAAAATTGTCACATGCAAATATTATTTTTTATACGCGGGTGCTGCTGCAAACAATTTTTTCATTAAGTTTCCATCTTCCTGCAAACACTTTTTTCTTGCATACAATTTATTTCAGTGTTAACAGCCTCTGCAAACAATTTATGTCAACATCTTCCAACCCCCTCCCCCCGATAAAAAAAAAATGGTCCGTCCCTTATCATCTTAGTTCTGTTCTCTATAGACCGTTGCATTTCAAGAAAGGCACTAAATGCACAAGCGAGGGGACTACACCTAGTTGTTAAAATTACTCACTGTGAATTATTGTACATCATGGGCTGGCCCGCAAAGGACTGGACTCCAGTGTAATTGGGAACATAACCAGCTGATGTCACCATGTTGGGCTGGGGGACTGGGCCTAGCTGAGCAGCTTGTATACCTAAAGAAAAAAAAATTTAACCAGTCGTTTTTGGGTCTCTCACTTCACCCCAAACTCATTTGTTGGTGACGACGTTTAAGAAACTTTCAATTGCTTACAATATATGATTAGATGTGGTGTCTCATTGACATACGTCAGCAATACTAATTATTATTACATGGCTGAAATGGCGGGCAGGCAAGATAAGGCGAATACTGTGTTGTGATTGGCTACCTGAGCAAGCAAAATGGGCCCACTGCACCTGCTCAGCATTACCGGAATTGATCCACAAAAAAGTTACCTTTTTGATCGTATAATAAATCCCATATTGGCAAGCTTGTCCAGCAAGACAACTTGATATTGGCTTTGTTCTCATTTGTGTTTTAATAACAATATATTTATCAGTTATTGCCCTTGTATTTACTTCATCACAGTCCATAAATATGCAAGAAAGAACTTGGCTAGTATCCAGCTATCTTGACCTCACACTTGGGTTGTTTTCCAAATTACATGGGCAAACCGGTCAGTTCTGGTTTGGGTGAATGATAAATAAAATTCAGGAATAGTAAATTTCATCCTGCAATCCTGTCCACCATTTGTACAAATCAGTTCCTTTTTTACTTGAAAATGGCCACAAAGGCCTAAAAATGGTATCAAATATGCTTTGAGGAAAAAGAACATAAATTTCCGTTTGGTGCATTCCATCTGGAAAAACTACCTTTTCACACATTCCATTGCTCCTGGGAATTTTCCCATGGAACGACCTAAAAAGTAGTGTTCTATTGACATTCTAACTGGATTTTCCAGAAACTTTAAATTTGTAAATGGTAACCAACCTTGGTCAATAACACATAACAGTGTACAAACCTTGCTGAGCCTGCATTTGTAAATGTGCTGCTAAAACTTGTTGTTGTTGAGGGTTCAAAGCAGGTTGAGGAACTCTGGGGGCGGCCACACCCTCAGGGGCTACACTCTGTTGAGCTGCCACAGCTGCTGCTGCTGCTGCAGCTAGTTGTTGTTGCATCATAGTCTCATGCTGAAGAGCTCCCATTGGTTGCGGACTGGGGTTAGCCATTGGCATCCCGGGAGCCATTTCAGGCCGGTCTCCTATAAGATTATACAGAGGTCAGTTTTGACCTTATCACAGGCATTGAAATTAAATTCCACATGAAAGTTGTTTGGTAACTTTTAGCATCCCATGCAGATGCTCTTAGGGTTATGTCACACAATCTGCATCACACAATCTGTGTCAGAGGATACTAATGGCAAAACCATGTACAGAACTAGTTGAGACATTGGAAAAATTTCTACTACAGTCAAACCCTTCTTTAATGACACCCACTTAATACGGACATCTCGTTACAACGGACAGTTTGCTGTGTCCCTAGGGAAAGAAAGCCCTTACATTTTCTCTAAACTCAACCCGCTTAATATGGACACCCCATTAATATGGACACTCTCTATGGCCCCCTCAGTGTCCGTATGAACGGGGTTTGACTGTATATCATGTATATCATATCATGTCATATGACTAAAATGAAAAATGGTCACTTCCCTTCCATCTTATCCTTTGAATGTTGCTCTGCATCACACATGAATTTAAGACCATAACAACATTGAGTGGAAGAGGGAAAAGTTGTTCTCATATGAAGACAACATGGTATCAAGTATCATGCCAAAAGGGAGTCTGTATTGGAAAATTTCCCAAAGCATGCTCAATTGTGTGTTTTCGCATGACATCATGGCGGCCATATTGGTGTCCCAAAACAATGAAACGGTGGCCATGTTTGTGTTCCAAACCAAGCCTGTGTGAGTTGAACTCTTTTCTTATGTAAACGCTTTCTTTTGTTCCAATAAATTTGCATAGATGCTGGCCACGTGAGTGAAAACACAGAATACAAATTTAGAGTCTCCATTTCTACTTGTTAGAAACAAAAATAACTGGTTTGAAGCGATTCTCCTCCGGGGTCTATATTCAAAGGTCATGGAAATAATATTACCAGGTCCAGAAAGTTTTTTTGTAAGTAATGCAATACAACTTTCAGTTAGCAAAACAAAATAACTTGGACAGGGGGTGGGAGGCTGCACTAAAATTCTTTGGATTTTGGCTTTAGAGAGAGACTTGTGCCTGTAAAGTGATAGTACTTTCGAGAAACAGGCCATGGGATCAGCTTCCCTGTGGGTCCTTACCAGGTGTAACAGCCATGTCCTGTCTCAGCATGACATCTGGTTGTTCCTGCAGAACATGGACACCAACAGGTTGTGCGGGAGGGGTCCCTGCTGGAACATACAAACCTTGATATGCTGTGAAGAAGAAAATGGAAACAACAAGAGTTAGTTATCAGTCTTTGCCCTTTAAAGTGCAAGATAAAAATACGAAACCTTGCTTATCCTAAGGGCAAAGTTTTTATTCAGTTTACAAGCCTGAAGGTCACAATAGCCTGAGTTAAGCTAAAGATAAGGGAGCTTTAAAAGATGTCATAACAATCCCTCATTTACTTATTTAGTTTTTTTTTTTTTTCAAAATAAAATAATTTTGTTGTTTCATCTCTATAAAGTGAAAAATTTTGGATTAGAGTCGAACCTCCATGTGGGACAACCTCTCAGTAAGCAACCACCTATCAAAAACACCAAAATTTCCCAGTACAAAACTTTATAGTTGAAACATCCTGTAAACAACCACCTCTTGTAAGGAACTGCAACAATGTTTCAGGGGTGACGGTTTAGTAATTTTCCATTGTTTTTAACTTCTTGCGAGGGACAATTTGACACATGCCTGATCTCTATGTCCGCTGTATTTACTATGCTACTTAGAATATAGGAATAACTTAGCAACAACATGATACTAGACATATTGCAACTTAGAAATTGCATGCAACTAATTACCTTCCATGAAGTAGATGTGTCTGAGCCTCTTCTTGGAAAAGACCCCCTGTGGTTCAACTCTAACTTGTAAATGACCACCTTCCATAAGCAACTATTAAGTATTCTCAGTTTGAGTATTTGTTGAAACGAGTTAAAACTGTATAAAGAAGAAACTCACCTAGTTGCTCAAAATAAGCTTGATCAGGGTAGACAGCCCCCATTTGTGACATCATTGCTTGCTGCATGGAAACCGGTATCTGCTGTGTTGTGCGCTGCTGTCGCTGTGAAGAATAGCGTTTGGGTTTAGTTGTAGGCACACTTTGAGATGGCCCTGGACTTGGTACACCTGGCATACCAGCTTCCTTTTTGGGGGAAACTTGCTTTGATTTTTTGCTTTCAGGCTTTTTAGAAGACTTTTTCTGCTTTTCAGCTGCAAGACAGTGAAGAAACTTTTTGTCAGTGAAAAAGTAAAGGAATGAACAATCAAATAAACATGAATCTTCTTTACCTTCAGCAATATTTAAAGCAATAACACTCAAATCATTCAAATTTGACATGATAGGGTCAGAATTATCTATGAGGCCTATGTCAAAACTATGAACAGGCACAATTTATGGGCCCTTTTAAACAAATTTAACAGGCTTGTTTCTTCTCCACAGTTGAATGTTATAAGCACTCAATTGGAAATTGTTGAATACACTTAAAAAATAAAAATGTCTTGAGAAAAGTAAGAAGCACTTGCCTGATGCTTGTGTTTCTCTAGCATTATTTTCTTGTTGTTAACATTTCTGACAGTGATGTTTATCATAAAGAAACACCTAGTATGTTTTCTACAGTTTCTTAAAAAAGATTTTATTTGGAAAGGAGCAGACTATGATATATTGATTGTTCTTCCTGCAGATAGCGACCTTACAATCTGACAACGGTGATGCCCATGAAAACGTAGTTGAAAAATAGACTTTGCATCCTTTCAAACTTTCTCGTGACAATCCCAAGTCACTTGACTTGCCGTTCCCATTCTCAAGTGAATGTAAAATTTGGCCATTTCATGTTGGAGTTGTTATTAAAGGGATGGCAAGGAAATTCACAAAAAAGTGTGATGCACATGCAAAGTTGTTATTTTACTCATTAAACCTATTGCTTTTTTAATGTCCCTGTTGCCATTGCTGTTGTAGTTTTTTAATGTTTTTAGAATAACCATTGTAGCTATTCATATGTAGAACTGCCCAAACTGTGTGCAATCCCACAATTGATTTCAGCAGCATTAACATTAAAAGCAATATGTTATTGAGCTTAAAAAGACGATCCTGAGACTAAAATTATGATTCTTTAAAAAATTCAACTAACCAGTCTGTTCAGATTCTTTAACAGATGCCTCTTCGTCAATTGCCTATAAATACATAAAATAATACTGCAAATCATAATCATAAATATTGTGGTAGCATTATACAATGTATTTAACTATTCCATGGAAGATAAAATAATGTAACTGATAAAATATTTTTTATTAGCTAGTCAGTTATGAGTCAGGGACTAAATTTCATGGTGTAACCAGTTTTAGGAATCAATGAAACCACTTCAGAGGTACTTTTGTGAGATATTATTTTGATGCATGAGTTTTTAAATACATTTAATTAATTTTTAAGTTTTGATTGAACTTCTTACTCCAAAAGTGAAAGGGTGATGCAAGCAAGTAAGACAAGGAGTAGGATGGCTAGTAGCCTGCAAGACAGGGGCTTGGATGGAAGTAATGGCTGCAAGAAAGAACAGGGGGTGCGAGAGACAAGACAAGACAAGACATTTATTATCTTAATAATATTGCTTACAATTTCTTAGCACACAGTTGCCAAAAATTATCCTAGTCATGGCATGCAAAATTAATTCTATTACAAGCAGATATCACCTGATAATATATTATATGTAAAAAGGCAAAGAGGAAAGAAAAGAAAGAATATTTACAATAATGTCAAGAGCAAGAAAGACAATCTGTTTACTGCAAGTTGTGAAGAAGCTTAGGTTTAGGATTTCGCGATTTTATTTCTCATGTTATCATGGTTGCATCAAGGTAAACATCTTTGTCTTTTAATAATTATTTCACAGAGCACACTGATTAATTAATTTTGTTTAAACAATTTTTTTGGCATAATGTCTCTCATTCCACCTGGCATCTAATTCCATAATTTAGTGCCAAAAATTGGGATAGCTTGTCTTAGGTTTTCAAGATTAAATTATGAGGCACATGAGAAGAGAGGCACTCATGGGCTAATCAAGTAGGCGCTCCCTCTGCCCTTGTGTGTCTCTGTGCATGTCCTGTTCTTTCTTACATATTACTGTCAAGCATCTGCTATGCAGGCTAGATGATTATCATGTCCTGAGATATAATGTGAGCTCTGGCAGCTAACATTTGCCTATGGGCAATCACAAAACCTTAGGTTTTACACCAAATGTAATGTATAATGTAGGGCACACTTGATTTCACAAGCTCAGGGCTTAAGGGTTCCCTAATTATATTAATTTGCTCTTAGAGCACAGCCTTGAGAGATGGATGATGGAGAGATAGCTGTACAGACAAACACATTAATGAGATGTAAGGTATGGCTGAATATATGGATGGGAAGGGATGGATAAGACAGATGATGGATGGACAGACGGAAGGACTGACGGATGGACAAATGGGTGGAGACAAATGCATGGATGGAGATGGCTAAGAAAGAAACTAATGTAAAATTTCACCTCCTCTGCCATATGATATTCTTCTGTTTCCTCTTGCTGCTCCTCCTGCTGTGCCAAGTTTCCATTCTGCTCATCTTCACTATACTCTTCTTCTTCTTCTACTACTTCTCCATCAGCCTCTTGAGCATCTACAAAGAATATTGGAAATTATCATACACTGTACTCACTATCTGTCTTCTCACTGGCTAAGAACCTACTGCTAATTTTGGAAATAAGTGCAACCTACAGATTAACCTTCGGCTCAGCTGATAACACTTAGTCGACATTGATTATTCCGGATATCACAAAAACCTCACCCAACAATTGTTTATAATAAACAAGACAGCAATAATCAACAAAATAAATAACAGCTTCAGAACCACATAAAGTTGCTGAGGTAAAGCTTTAAAATTTTTTTAATGCGTAATGAAATAGTCATGTCATTGAATAGTCACAGTTTTCAATTACAGTTGAACCTCCATTAAGCGGCCACATTCATCCTCCCAACAAGAGTTCTACTATTGTTGTCACCTTTATGGAGCAGCCATCAAGTGCTTGAAAGAGGAAAATGCAGCCCCCCAACTTATAAGCTCCACCACAAGTTATAAGTCCCACTGGATTATAAGCTCTTCTCAAGCTTGTATTGAAATAAATTTGATTTATTATGATGTTTTGAATAGACTTTTGTACATTATGCTTTTGTTTCCCCACTAAAATGCTCCACCTGAATACTCCATTTTCCCCAGTAAAATGTTCAGTCAGCCCCAAAAAGTCACTAAAATGCTCCAATAATAATATTGTTGTCGTACAGAGGCTTTTTTATTAATCATAATGTTTTAACAGGGTGCTATCCCTACTGAAATGGTAAAACAGTATAAAACCAAAGAACAAGTTAATCAAGATTATAACATTTTAAACAGCAAAAATTAACTTTTCCCCAGTCTCCACACTTTAAATTTCAAGTTTTTTCTAGTTTTTCTTCCTTTTTTCTGTAAAGAAAATTTTTCGGGGAACAATTAACCCTTATTTTTACTTTCTCTGAAAAAATCCAAGAAAAATGCCAGTAAAATGCTTGAATAATGCTTAATGCTTTTGCTTCACTAAAATACTCAAAAAAATGCAACTATGATGTACAAATGCCTAGTTTTGAAGTGTAAAAAACAAAACAATGAATAAAAAACATACTATTTTGCTCAGCACTGCTATAACAGAAACTTGTCTCAATTTTCTTTTCCAGTTACAAGCTACCTAGGATATAAGCCCTGGGACTTATAAGCAACAGTTTAAATGTTATGTCACAATAATTTAGTCAAAAGAAAAGAAATGCTAATGGAAACATTCCACTCACCCTCAAAGTTCTCCTCTTCATTCTGTTTCTTCTTTTCCTGTGCTTCCCTTTTCCGAGCTTCTTCTCGCTCCCGTGTAAAATCTGCTGCATTCTTCCTTGGCTTCTTGAGCTCCTGGACTTGGCCTCTGCCCCTTCCCCTCCCCCTGAGTTTACTATAACTGTGGGTTGTACTGCTGGGTGAAGATTTTGTTTGAATCTCATTTGAAGGGGAAGGGTCCTCACCTCTGCCCTGATTGTCGTCCTTTTGGCCTCTTCTTGCTCTTAAATCCCTTGTGTCATTTCTTTACAAGAATAATAATAATAATCAGTCATCCATGCTAAGCAAAGGTCTAGCTAATTAAAGTGTGAAAAGATTACCTTCACCTCCTAGTTATATTATAGTATTGGACCGGCCCTGAGAATTGAACAGCTCCACAGTCAAGTGCTCTACCCACTGAACTGCAGTAATTCCGTCACGTTTGAAATAAAATTATAGGAACATAAAATTATTGCAAGTGGACTAAATTTTACCATCTTTGGTGAGTGTAGATTCCTTATTCAAGAGCATCAACATGCAGATTTGCCACATTGTTTCTGATGTATTTCTTGTGATACATTTCTGAGTGCCGTGCAACATGTGCACAACACCTCCATCTTGTTTTATGCCAAAACAGTGAGAATGCAATTCAGAAACAGCTGATTTTATAGGCCAAGCTTAATACAGTGCCTTGGACTTCTGCTTCATTCCATTTTTGCACACATGACACAGACAAGAAGTTTTAGTGCATGTAGGCCCCCCCCCCCCTCCCCCAATAAAATGAAAAAAAATGATTCTTGGGCCTGTTTTCATAGCGATAATTTTATAAGCACTATTATTCTTGGGCTTGTCCTTGCCTCTCTTAAGTGAAATCCTGGCTTACATGTGAAAGGTTTTCAGAACTTTTACACTTAGGATACCATACTTGCTAGACTGTCTTGATGACATCAATGCTGTTTTTTACTAAAAGTGACATTGTTTTTGGGATAAGTGCCCTTGCCTGTAGTAAGAATAGTATTATTACAGGGCTATCACAAAGAGCTGGAGGCCCCGGATTTCCCCTGGCTACTACGGACCTTACGATCTGGCACAGTAATACCAATGAAAATGTCACTGAAAAATAGACTTCATGTTCTTTGAATTTTTTTGCTATTATACTAAGTCACCCAGTTACTTGAAAGTAGGGAAATTAGGTTGGAACTGAAGAGAGGCGACTGTGTCTGAGTTCAGAGACAGATAGTAAAATTAATCACCTTGCCATTCCCACTCTCAAGTCAACTAAAAATTTGGTCATTTCAAGTGGTAGTTGTGCAGGGATCGCAAAGAAATGTACAAAAAATAGACCATTTTGATCATGCACCATGAAAAATTGCACTGAATAATTAAGTTTTAATTAATTGTAATTGTAATAATTGTCCTTAAGAGTAATTGTAAGAGTACAACAAACTGTTAACACCTCAATAACAATACAGTAAACACCCGCATAATTATAAGAACACACGATTTCGGAGGTCAGGCTGATCGAGTTCTTATTTTAAAAATAAATTTTATCGCGTGCTTAATGACAAATCAGCCTCAAAATGTTCTTAAAATGTTCTTAAATTTTTATTTCAGTAATATTATCCAAAACATGTTGCTATAGGTATATTTAGCATATTTTAGGAAAATATGATAAATAATTATTCTGTAATTTGATTACATTAACAAATGAAGTTATCTCACAGCAAACATAAACTTACATGTTTTGTAATTATGACACTTTACAATTTTCAGGCTGATCGTGTTCTTACAAAAATGGGGCTTTATTGGCCAAATTTCAGCCTGGTGTTCTTATAATTATGCGGGTGTTTACTGTAGTTCTATTTGTTTATTATGAACGTACCTTTCATTTCCAGGACTGCCAAATCCTCCAGTACCTCTCCTGTTCTGGTCTCCTCTCTCTTCTTTACCCTGTCTTCTGTCTTGCCAGTCGCTTCTCTTTCCTTCACCGAATCGTCTACTTGGATCACTTCTATATCTTTCACCATTTCTTTCCTCATCATTTCTATCCCTTGACCTCCTATCCTCTCCTCTTCCATAATCATTTCTTGTGTCATTATCTTCCCTTCTTCTGGCACGCTCATGCCTTCTCCCATCATTAGTCCTGTTTCTGTCGTAACCTTGCTTTCTATCATCTTCATATTCTTTCCCCCTATTATCATACCCCCTTCTATTTCTACGATTTCTTTCATTTCGTTCTTGCACTTCCTCATCACCCTCTTCTACTTCATCACCCCAATTTCTCCCCTGATATTGCCTTCTCCCACGGAATCTTTCCCCCTCGTCACCCTCCCTGTCCTGCTGTCTTTCTCGTCTACCAAACCCCCTTCTCCTGGTATCACTTCCTTCCTCTGAATCCCCTGAGGTTTGTCTTCTCCTTCTCTGCTCTCGTTCATCATTTCTCAGTCTTTGCTCTGGAGCTCTGTTTTCTTTATTTCGTTCAGTTTCTCGGAATTCCTCATCATCCATTCTCATTCGATTTCTTCTCTGCTCCCCTCCTCTGCCTCCCCGGCCTCCTCCTCTGACAAATTCCTGCAAGTCATATCTTCTCCTCCCACGTCGGCCGCCTCCCCTTTCAAGCCAACGAGAAGTCGCCTAAGAATAAAAAATGGTTGTTACTATCATTCAATAAATTACAATAACACTTGTGAGAGGGACATAAAGGTGTCCACCTTATGAAGAGTCTGATTGAAGAAAGGCAAGGATCTTTGTAAAGTGAAATAATGAGAAATCAGTAGTTTCTCTAGCAACCCTTGTGGCTTGCCATGTGTTGGGAGAGGGATCACCAAATACATGGATTTCCCTCCACTGCAGGCTTAACTACCTTGCAGTTTGTTGGTCCCCCAGTTACTTTGCTTAACCATAATCCTCACATATTTTTTGCTCATTTTTACTCACAACATTCCCCCACACACACCCTATACTCCTTCACCCACTGATTTCTATCCGTGGAAGGGAACCCATGTATTTGGTGATCCCTTTCCCAACACCCGGCAAGCCACAAAGGTTCCGTTGCTAGAGAAACTACTGATTTCTTATTTTTTAACTTTACAAAGATCAACTCTGCAAGGACCACTTCTAGGTGGTGTTATAAAGAAGCAAAATTTACCAGGTTTCATACTCTTTAGAGCTCTTCAAATTCCATGAATTTCCATGACCTTAGGTTAACAGCTGTCACGTTCGAAAATTTTCATAACTTTCCTTGTTTAAGGTTATTTTTTGACCCAACTCAGCTCAACAGACACAAACTCTGGTAACCTCCAAAATGTGCACCATTTGCACTGTTTAATTACTGATATCTGTCTTATAATGGGCTGTAACTAATATACCAAACACAACTTTAATTTTCCATGATTTCCGAGACCGATATTAAAAGTTATTAAATTCCATGACCTTCCTGGCCTAGAAAATGAAATTTTTTACATTTCGTGCCTTTCCAGGTTTTCCATGACTCAAACAAGCCCTGTTTACATAAATTGAGCAAAGATGTCTCGAGGTTGGAAATAATATGAATGAACAACATCTGCCTCAAGCTGATCAAGCTCAGGCTGCTTCATATTATACTAAAGTGGCATCCAATAATTAAGAGTGTGTCCATGAGAGAACCAGGCAGGAGGTGATAATGCTCAAATCGCGGATTTCGCCCAAACTTGGCACAATTGATGGGTGTGGTGAGATATTAACCTCGACAAAAAATAAGGTCGCAATATTGAATTCCCTGGGATTTACAGGGACCCCCCCTAAAAACGACAAAACCTACTCATTTTTGCATAATTAATTAGCTGACTTTGGTTTGGCTGTTCAACAAGAAGAAAAGACAACTTCAAATCTAATCAACTTTATCATCTTTTATGTTTATCAAACTTAATGCTCAGTAATTTATTTTTACTCTCTAATTCGATCTCTTCCTATTATGTAGCCTAAAGTAAGGACATCTTCTCACTGTTTTGACCAAACCCTAAATTTAAGGTATTTTAGTGGCTAACATCTCCCATGAGCAACAACCTATGTACTTAATTCTCACATGTTCTTTGAAAAACATCTTTAAGGTTATCAAATCAATCATAAAATATTTGGGCAATCTCATACTTTATCAATAATGACGTATTATGTACATCTGACTTGACGCTTATTTGTCATTTGACCAAAATTGGAAGAAACGTAACATTCGTTTTTTTTAAACAAAAATAGCACAAAATTAGCAAGAAGTCACAAATCAGATGCGTCATTATCGATACTAATAGCGGAATTGTTAGAACGTGTCACCTGAGGCATGTTTTCTGTGTAATTTATGGACGTTTGGATGGATATTTTATGGAACGCTTGAGTAAACACAAGGAGCAAAAGAGTTAGTTCAGAACTTCAATCGGTCCAACTTGTAGGTGAAACAAGACCCAACAAGGATAAAAGATAGTGAATAAATGTTACATACACGTCCCTCAGGTGCTTTAGTCCAGATTTGCTGCTCCAGTTTCGTCTGGTCCTTTGTGGCGTTACTTCGTGACGAGGTAATGAAATCGAAACATCTTGAAACATTGCAGAATTAAAAGTGTCGGCTTTTCACCGAACATTCGAAGTCTTTGAAATAAGTTATAGTCAGAAAGAACAAAATCATTCTCAAAGGACAAGAAGGATCATATCATAGTCTATATCTACAGAAAACAACCACCTGCTCGAACACCCTCCATCTTTGACTTTAGACTCTGCCAAAAAGATGGAATCTGTGACGCCGGACTACCGGACTCCGGAATGCGGAATACGCTATCTATTGTTGTACGCGCCAATATCCTGTTATAACTGGTGTGTTGAAAATAGGTTGTGAAAGTCGTATTACTTGAAATTTTGAGTTTATTCGATGTCGACATTAATTACCATGATAAGAATGGTCCATAATAGCCCTTTTTGTAGTCAGACCGTGCCGTGCAATTTTTAGACAATTAATGACTTACCACTGGGTATAATTACTTACTTAGTTGTATTTTAATCCTCGTAGTCTTACAACTATACAGGTTGGTATCTGTATCTGGGTATATCATTGACTACAAAAATATAACAATAACCGTTTATAAATGAATTGAGGAAAAACTTCTAAGGAATACAAAAGACCCAAAAGGGGGCACTAACACATTGCAAAAAAAGTCGGCTAGACTTCTTTGGCTATAAGGAAGGTGTAAAAGAACAGTTTCTTGAACACAGACTAATACACTATATTCACTTCTCATTTAAGCTGTCATTTGCGGATTCATACAGTAGATTAAGTTCTCTTAACGGACACTCTCGTATATAGCGAATAGCTCTACTTACGACTGCCATCACAAAATCTCGTTTCAACTCCCACACAAACTCTGGATTTTTACATTCCCGTAGGGTTTACCGGCGAATTAGATGTTAGCTTTGATTTAAAGCTCTCCTAATCAGACACTCGAAAGAAATCTTATCCGCCTCTGAATGTTGTTGTTGTTTTTTTTCTTATCATGTCCACAGTCATATGGCTGTTTGTCACTGTTATATCCGTTTCAGAGTTACTGTTTTTTCACATACTCGTCAATAAAATACAAACTGAATTGTATGCTTTTACCTAAATTACAACAAGGCAAGAACATCAGCGTAACCATCCACTAAACAACAGTTTTTTGCTATTACCAGTGTTAATTTATAGCTGGGAGGAGCTTCCGCAAGCGGCTATCTAACCTTTACACCACTTTTAAAGTGGCTGAATTCCACTTGCATAACTATGCTACATATGAGATTCATTCTTGTAAGCGGCCAGATCCAGTTAAGGACACCTTTTTCTCGTCCCGAGGGCGCCCTTGTACGAGAGCTTCCACTGTTTCACAATTTTAGGATTTCTCTTACATTTTAGCAAATTTTCGCTTAACGAGGCACCGTTGGACCTACGTGCGACCACCCAACTTAAGTGACCACTTCCCAATAAGCGGTCACTTATTCAACACACCAGGGAATATTATCAAGTCAAAGCGCTTGTAGTTGGAACCTCCTGTAAATGAACACATCCACATCCAGTAAGCGACCGCGACCACTTTTTACGATGACAGTCTGATTGAGAATTTTCCATGATGCAATGGTCTGATCTCTGCGTTCCCTGTATGTCCTAAGCTACTCGGAGTATGAGAGGAACTTTAGAAACAAATTAGATTTATCTATAGTATATTGTAACTTAAAAATTGCATGCAGTACATTCACTCCAAAAAGAAGATGTGTCCGCACTTTTCCTCGTTAAAGACCTCCTGCAGTTTGACTCTCGTAAAACCCAAATTTTCCTTGGGCAACCCCATGGGCATTATTTACTGGGTGTCTTCCGACCACGCACGGACCGGAACATCAAATGTCTGTAACTTAATTGTTGTGTCTGTCCATAATTCAACATCTGCCTGCCTCAGCACGGCACACGGCTGGGCACTAAACTGGTTTTGGTGCCCAAGAGTACGCAAAAAGACCCTTCCGAGATCGATGTCTAGGACGAAAAAATTGACCTTACCTGAGTTGGGTGAGAAATTTGAAATCGAAGTATTACAGTTGAAGTATCTCTCGGAGGGAATGTGGGAAGGGTGTTAAACATATGGAAGCGGTTGTTTGAGAAAAATATCTAACTCAATGTGAAAGTGTGGTGTATTTTGAATTCTACTTGGGAACATTAGTGCCACAGTTAGGCTTTATAAGACCGCCAAAAGACCGTGCGAAATAAAAAAATTCACTGTTTATGACAGTCAAATTTGGTGCCAGCAGGGTAGGGCATTTGTACGCAATTTGGACACTCCCCCGGGGAGAAGGGACTCCAGTATGAAAAAAAAATGGAATTCTTGTCGCAATCCAATCTGGACGTGTCTCACACTTTATTTGTCTCTTTGAACTGGTCTGCACCAACATCCGGCTTCACTTCGCTGCTATTTCACGTGCAACTAAAATAGAAAAAATAGTTCTTTCCAAAACACGAAGACAAAACGACTTCTATCTCCGAGTTTGAGAAGACATGGGGTCATTTATAATCTTGGTCTGAATAAAGTTGCCAATAGATTTGGAATTCTAAATTATTTATCAGCATAAAATAATCTCAGAGAATGTCGGAAAGCCATTTTGTTCACTGAACTCTGGCTCCTGGCTCTTGGTTCCTGACTCCCGATACGATGTTTCCGTATGGTGACAACCGCTGCTTAAAAATGCGGGCTCCATTTAATGTCAAAGATGTCGGACGTTTGCAACATGTGAAGTGAGCTACAACAGTGGCAGAAATAATTCTTTCAATGGGTTAAGAATCGGCTTTCTACCTTTCGTATTGTTTTGTCCTAAAACAACTTGATTTGGATTTTGGTGCGTAAACTGATGGCTAAGGAATTTTAGTCGTACAGTGAGTCACGACGCTGAACTACGCTGAACTGGACATCGAAGGTGGCATGAAGAACAAATCAAAGTGGGCACAAACTAGCAGTTGAGACATCTAAGAGATACGTATATGGATTTTATTGATCGTTTATATTGTTTTTAGGGCGAAATTGTTAAAGTAAGTAGAACTGTGAATTAAATCTTTGTATGTTGTTTTTACTTGAAAAGATCGCGTATATAGCTATCAAAAATCATCGTTAGCGTTTCTTGCACAACAATTTTTATGATTTTACCCTTATTAATGTTAAATCATTGTCTGATGAGTTTCTTTGTTCGATTTCTCCTGATTCAAAGGCAAACACACGAATATTGTGAGGGCCTGAATTTTGATGAAATATGCAAAAGTCGTTCAGTCACATGAACAGTTTATGTCAACACATGGAAGAAAGTGAATTGCCCAAACTTTTTATGATCTTTTTCTCAACTTAAGTGATGGCTTTAACTACTCATGCAAAAGTTGTAAAGATAAGCGGTTGCTCATCAGAGATATTTGGGAATAAAATACCCTAATTTTACGTCTTACTCAAAACTTGGAAATGATGACCCAACTTAAGAGGGCTAAGAGGGGGAAAATCGAATCGGCGACTTTAAACAGTTTATTGTGCTTAAAGTCTTATGATGTCAGATTATCTCTCAGTGCGTTTAAGTTCCAGGTGGCTTTTCTGTTTGTTGCACTGGCATCGTAAAGTAAGCTCATTAATTATGCATAAACAGGCAAAATGGCGATTTTTACAGGGGGAGCCCGAATCTCCCAGGGAATTTAATATTTTGACCTGACATTCTGTCACATAAGCTAACTCCTGATACCTAACATTTGTGCCAAGTTTGAGCGAAATCGGTGATTTGAGCATTATCACCCCCTGCCTGGTTCTGCCTGGTTTTCTCATGGACACACTCTTAATACCAGTTATTATTAATATATTTTTTATAATAATGATAACTATAACAAAATTGTCAAATCTGATTGGCTATCAACTACCCTAATTTCAGCCTTAATTGGACAGTTTAATTGGACAGTACGCGCCATCATGCGCATGCTTAAATGGCTTTCTTTTCACTGCTAGCAAAACAAAATTTCGAGTTTCTTGTGTTTTGATTTTAAAAATAGCCTATTATATCACAAATTTTGCTTAAGTTGTGATTAATTGGTAACAGAACTTCGTGTCATCCAATTCGGTCTGTAATCATACTCGTGATTAAACAAATCAGACTCCCGCGATTTTGTTAATCACTGGTATGATTACAGACCGATTTGGACTCCACTCAGTAGTCCTGTTACCATTTCTAATACTCTTAGAACTTCTAACCTCAAGCTCTTCTTTTGTTTTTGGTCCTTGCTCGTCTTCTCTGTACATGTCATGTTCCCATCTGTCTGATGTTTTATCCCATAACTGACGAGTTGTTGGCTTTCTCCTGACCACACCAATAAGGACACAAAATTAAACAGTTTCAAACCCAGTCTTAAATACAGTACACGTAGCTTTGCCGTCGTCTGATTTTGTTGACCACTCGTATGATTACAGACCAAATTGGACTCCACTCAGTCCTATTACCATTAATTAATATTTATTAAATCTTAGAGAATATGCTAGACCTGGCTTGACTGTAACAATGCAGGACACTCTTCTGTCTTAACAAAGCCTGCAAGTCTGCAATGAGAGTCAACTCTCTCTAAGATGGACACCTTAGCTACTGACACTACATGTCAGTGTCCATCTAAGAGTAATGTCTGTTTTCAAGAGGGTCAAAGAAAGGGAGTAAAGAAAGGCAGGGATTAACTCCATTTTTCAGAAATTTCGGAAATTCCAGATGAAAGGTAAATGGTAAGGTCACTTTTTGGAAATTCTAATTGAAAATTGGGGAAAATGTTTTGAGGTAGTCTGTTTATTCCAGTTGGTACGAACCAATTGGAACGTTGCTCGCCACTTACCAATGTCTCGGTTCCTTCTTGGTTCCAGACTCATGCTACACAAATTCGTCCAGGTTTTTTGGATTCACACCGTAACGGATGTGGCAATTCTGTGGTCAACTGGTAAATTGCTTACCATTACCCTTTTGACACCCCAACCGGATTTTTCTGTCAAATGGTAAGCACCCTAGGTG
Organism: Porites rus; assembly: GCA_964035705.1. NCBI lineage: Eukaryota > Metazoa > Cnidaria > Anthozoa > Scleractinia > Poritidae > Porites > Porites rus. Next base: position 15,511,098 of record OZ038005.1, on the reverse strand, counting down.
TCGGTCTTATAGATTACAGGTGTGTGTTAAGAGAGTTGACTGTATTCATTTCACACACACTGACTCCAACAAACTGTTATATCATTTTGTACCTGTCCTCATCTGGCATGTCCGACCATCTATCATCATGGCCCCAGAAAGCATCTCTTCGTGGAATGAAAGCTGGGTTGCTTTCTTCTTCTTCAATCACCTGCAAAAATACATGTATAATAAAACTTCTGTTAAATACAATGTAACTGTTGTCAATTTCTCACCTTCTGTTGCCATACAAGAATCAACTCCTTAACCCTTAATAGTGACCAGTATCTTGTTTCTCTTTTCAATATTAATGCTTATTACATATTTATTTGTTCTGACACTTTCTTAAGATTCTAAAACTTTGTGCGATGTCTTCAGGCTCCATATCATGCTGCTCTCTGAGGTGGTTTCCGATTGCCGATCCTTTGTGTTCTTCAATTCGTTGATGTAGGTGTCGGCACGTGTAGCCGACATAGCCATGCAGGCTATGTCGGCTACACGTGCCGACACCTACACCAACGAATTGAAGAACACAAAGGATCGGCAATCGGAAACCACCTCAGAGAGCAGCATGATATGGAACCTGAAGACATCGCACAAAGTTTTACATATTTATTATTCTATTTATTTTATTTACCACACCACAGATAACACTATCATGAAAAAGAAAAAAAGTAGGCCCATTTAGGAAACTACAGTATGTGAAGCTTATGTTAGTTAAAATTATTTATTACCATAATAATTATTGTAATAAATAATTATAACTAACTATTATTATAAATTCATTTATTATATTAATTATAGATATAAAAATAATTATAACTGATTGCTAATTATTATAATTTATTATTGTTCAAATTAGAGAGATTAAGAATCATGTTTATGCCAAATGGCAAATGTGAATTTGTACCTAGTGACCAAGTTTTCCTTTAGTGCCTGCTTACATGAAGGTGGGGGACCCTATGCTGGTGAGGTAACCCAGTTGGGTGGGGTAATCCCGCATGTCCATATAATGTCTCATATTAATTTGATCACTTTTACATGATAGGTGGGGTGACCCGCCACATGATATCTTGCCCATCTGGGGTCCCCTACTACCATGTAAACAGGCCCTTAATTGTTGTTTACTGCTTATTACTTCTACTCAAAAATAAGTCGTTTCACGCCAGTTTTATCCATAAGAATAATTTTTTCTGGACAGTTTTTATCTGTTTATTTTCTATTCTGAGAAATTCTCATTTTTAATCTGATGTTTGCATTTTGACGTAAACGTGGCTCTTTATCTCTCTATTATGGTGATGGATACAATATTACAATATCAAAAGGAAAATGTATTACAAGATAGTTAATACAAAAAAATCAAAGATGTCTTACTTGGCTTTTTTTTTTACAGGAAACAGGTCACGATGAATTGATGATCTCATTTTTTAACGAGTTGTAAAATTTAGGTCCTTAGTAAAATTATACAGAAAATTGTTTGAATTGATGATCTCATTTTTTAACGGGTTGTAAAATTTAGATCCTTGTTTGACGTCATTTGGACATAAGGACAAGCAAAATGCACAAGAAAAACATTTTCAGAACTGTGTTATTATCTACTGTTAACTCATTCTTGAAACATGGCAAACATAAAACATCCTTCAAGGTCCAGTAACAAAAATTGCTAGGAGTTTTGAGAAACATGCCCCTGGGCTAGTAAAACAACACAGGTTAAGTTGATTTAGTGTGTTTCATATAGATTCTTCAGCAATCAGGGCCTGGTTCATGAAAGGCTAATCCAAGGTTAAAATTTTGATCCACAACAAATTATTGACAGTAGTATTTACCTTTGTACAGATTGTTTCTTGTTTGGCCCTTAGGGTAAAAGTTAATAATAATTATCATATTACATTCTCCAGTTACCTGTTTCTAGACAAGAAAACCTTGAATTAAAATTTCCCTCTTAAACCCAGGAAACTGGATCGTGCGAGTAAAGTTGTATTATTTCTTTCAGATTATTAGCCCTATAGAATAGAATAGTTTTTGCTACATGCATCACATTGCCCATTCAAGTGCAGCTACAAATGTGATTCTACATGTCCCCTAGCAAAGTGGCAAAGAGGAGACCACCAATGGAAACAAAACATGCATTATTTGTCCTTAGCTTTACAGTTAAATTATCATAATTGATCCAGTCACCTGTTTTTCTTCTTGCTCTTTTGAGTGTGTTTTTCTCTCTTCTTCCACCGATTCATTTTCCTGTTTTTCTTCCTCAGTTTTGTCTTCTTCTACTTCGTCTTCTTCAACGACAACATCTTCTTCTTGATCAATATCTTCACCCTCTTCTTCGCTTTCCTGATTTAATGAAGACAAAAAATAAAAAATGATCCATCTAGAAAACAGCTCTAATAGTGAATCCTGGGACTCGCACAGCTTTAAAACTATGAGTCAGAGGCCAAAGAATACATGTATGAATCCTACATTAATTTGTAAGATGAAAGAAGAATACATATGATGGATCCTTCTTATAGTGGACAGAGAAGAAATTTGGGCTTCCAAATGGATGCATACGAGGCATGATTGGTACATCTTTTAGGAAATTTAGGCATCTGAGATGTGGGACATGAAGGTAGATGGATCACTTAATTTTGACCTTTGACCTTTTGACAACCCTGGTCAAAACATCTTGGGACACTTGAGGAAATAAGGTTGACACACGAAGACACACTTTGCTAAATTAACTTGTATTCTACTTCTTATAAAAGCTTGGAAATGTTGTTGTAAGAGACCATTTCTACTTTCCCCCAAGCAATGTCGATCATGTTGAAAAAGACTTGAATGCATAACGTCAACACTGCGGCGAGGGGAGGGGTTGGGAAAATGCATCATTAAGTAGTGTCCCAAGAGTATTGACCACAGTTGTAGGTGTTTTGGGCAAAATTCCCATGGCAAATTCTAAGTTGAGATTCAATGACCTCCCCGTCACTTTCACTGCCATCGCTATGAGACTCTGATGACCCAGATTCTCCTGTTGTATACTCATCGCTATCAGACTCGGAGTCGCCATCACTCCCATTCTCCTCCTCAGTTTCACTATGTTTATCAGACTCAGCTTTTTCATTCACAGCCACACTTTCATCAACAGCTTCCTCAGGTTCTTTTACGTCAGCTTGAGGAACCTCATTTTCACGTCGAGGCTCTGTGTCATTTTCTTTTATTCCATCACTTTCATGCTGCGATTCTTTTGGAGCCTCGTCTTCATGTTGAGACTCTGTGGCTTTGTCCTCTGCTGTCCCATTTTCTGGCTTAAGTTCACCACTAGCTTCTTGCAGATCAGTTGGCTGTTTCACATTAAGTATTTCACTCTCTACATGATAAAAGTAAAGATGACTCAAGGTTTTCAATAAAAATTGAAGTAGCCAGCAGGTTTGAAAAGAGTGACCAACTGTAAGAAACTTGTGAAAATTGACGGAAATTTAGTGTTCATACGAAAACACATCATAACGTTTTTCATTCAGATTTTATGATATTATTGTTTTTGACATTAATCAAATTACTTGCTTCTGCTTTCTAGAAAAAAAAGAGCCGACCACTCTGAGCAAAGTAGCTCAGTCGTTTTGTTGGTTGTTGGCGCTTATTGAAACCCCTAATGACCCTGAAGATCTGATGTAGCTCTTGTTAATACAATCATGTAGCACTTACAGTGGAAACCGCTTGTTTTGATACAAAGTTGTTTCGATACGAATTCAAACAATAAAACTGCACAATAATTTTGATCGCTTCAAGTATAGTTTGCACATGAACACAAAAAAAATTTGGGGTGAACATTCCTTGTTCTTTAAGGCAAGTAAGTGAATATATTTACACCTTGACTGAATCAACTTGTATTATTCAAAACTTAAATTTTGTTCAACAGGTTTGTGAAAATAATGTTTTGATTTTTCACAGAGGTATGCAAATATCAAACGATTTGAGATCAAAAGATATGATATCACCCAGGAGAATACACACTGTCAGCTCGTTTCAAGCCTGCTAGCTTTTTACTCACTAGAAAAAAGCGATGAAAGCCGTGCCTATTTTACCACCATCATTCTGATTCACTGTTTTCCTTTATCGCCATTTTGGGGTAAAAAGTTACTTCTATGACACAGTCTTGAAATCGAAAGCTCTTTGCATCTCTTGCAGTGGCACAACATAGTTGTACTGCTCTTGCGTCCTTACGACGAAGACGTAATTAATTTAGGCTGACAGTTCGAATATTCCAGAATCTTAAATCACCGTGCACGACAGCTGTACTCGATGAATGATATTAAATACTAACCTTCAATAACTTTGCTTTCCACAGACGCTGGGATGGCATTTTGTTCCTCTGCTTCTACCTACAATAGTCAGCATTTACCAAAACATTCAGCTTCCTTCTTACATTTTTAAGTTTATGCTGACACAAGCTAAGTACAAACCTTGTCTCCCACGCGCGGAGTCAACGACAAGTCAAGCGCAGAATCCGCCATGTCTGTATGTATTCCAAATAGAAGGAGTCTTCTTGCAAACTAAAGCCACGCCGTGAAACGAAGCCGCACCATTTGAAGTTTTAACTTCAATCTATCCGGAACAAAAGTCGCCGAAACAGCACGCTTGATCCGCCATATTGGAAAAGTGCGCAGATACACCGCACGCATTTTAGTAAGGACAAGACTGCTAGAAATATTTTGTGGTAATGCCGGCTCGGATTAACGACAAAATTCTTGTCTGTAGTTTTTTTCAGCTTCAGTGATCCATGATAAATTAGCAGGAACTTTTAGCAACAGCATCTCGATCATAATTTAGCGGAGTTTGTCCTTTGGGCTTTATTGACTGCTGGCCTTCTTGGCAAGCTACAAATATCTCAGTCATCTTAGACAGAAATGGAACAGCAACCCCCGCCCCCCACCCTTCCCAGAAATCGAGGGTAAAGCCGCGCTAGGGCCAAAACGCGCTATTTAATCATCTTTAATTTGGAGGAGGAGAGTCTAAATTTTCCATTTCTCCCAAGACTGTAGGTTGAAGGAAAAGAGACGAGAGTTCTGAAAAAAGGGTTTGGCGGGGGAGGGGAGGGAGGGGGGGTGGGGTGAAACAAACCTAGGGTCGCCGTAGCCATCTGTGCGCCAGGACGTACTTGCGTATCTGAAAAATCTTTTCATCAACGAAGAGTTCGGATAAGTTTTTCCTATCTTTTTTTTGCCATATGAACACTTCAGCCCGGTTACAGGGATAAATATCGGGATGAATTCTGGCGGTCGGGATGGCATCGTCCTGAGTTGCCTGTTGCATTTTCCATATCATGAGCATCCCATTTAACGGCAGTGATACAGATTCAAGAGTTGCCGAAGCTATGATAAGCGCGAAAGTTAAAATTTTTGTGTTTCGATATGTTTGCTTTGTTTCTCGAATTTGGCGTCTGAACTCGTCCCAAGGATCTTTGGCCTTTTTCCACCACGGAAACTGGGCTGAAATTTCCCATATGAAACCAAGGCGAAATTCATCCTGGCAACCGGGCTCATGTACCCTGGCATGGGTACCAGAGGTTTTTCTCGCGTGCGGTGGGAATTTTTGGTGTCGGCCGAAGCCGCGAGAAAAATCGCTTTTCGCGCGGGTCACTATAAAGATTTGACAGAAACCGGAAACCGCGCTAGAAATGTCTCTAGCACCCAGGGTAGGGCTCATGTTAAGAGGCCCTCAATCTACCCCGCTAACTCGAACTGTTTTTCGTTTCCCCACAAAGTTCGAGTTATCGGGGTTCTACTGTATTTTCATTGCGATGACACAACATAGACTTTCCGAGCCAATATATATGTGCATGTTTATAGCTTTAACTTTCAATTTGTGTGGATCAGAAATCCTGTTTTGGCAAACTCCACAGTAAGAAAAAAACCTGTTTGTTTTTGGTGGCTCAGCTGGAAGAGTAGTGGACGAGTCACCCGAAGATTGTAGGCTCGAATTGCACCTAAGCCGCTGAATTTAGGGACGGACCATTAGAAAAGTTATGGGGGGAGGGAAATTTTCGAGCCGCAGGAATTTTTTTTTCGTTATCAAATTCCTGGTATGAATTTTTGTTAGGCCATAGCATGAATATTTTTTTAGGATTAATTGGCGTGCATGAATTTTTTTCTTTTAATTTTCCCTTGCGCGAACATTTTTTTTGTACTTCTCCCGCCTCCCCCAAACGTTTTCTAATGGTCCGTCCCTTAGTGCAGGGAGTCTACTAATAACAGTGACTAACCATTATTTATTAATCACAATAGTGCCTGAGGATGGCCTTAAATTACTCGTGAAACAGACCCATTTAATTAATGACAGGTGGCCATACCGTTGCATATATATCCGCCTTTCTAAGGAAGTAAGTTCAGGTTGGGCTACGTTTTCGGTGCTTCATCATGGGCGGCTATCGATTGTTCTTTAAAGTTCCCTTCCTGGAGTGTATTGTTTTGGGAGCTTGATTGACCTACATTGTTACTGCAAATCAAGGTATATAATACACACACAGCTTTCATCCAAGTTTTCTTTGTTAATATAACCGTGATAGTTAAAAGGCACTTTAAAAAAAGGGCGCTCAGCAAATTAAAGGTCGTTTGGGTTTAAAACAAATTAAATAGATTCCTCACACATCAAATCTATGTACATCTTTTATAGAATGTCAGAGCATTACTCTATCTTTTAGCTTGCTTCGTTGTTATTACGGGAGCAATGATATATGACGAACTTTGTCTCATAACCTTTTCGCCGCGTTTTAACGCGACAGCTATGAGATATTTAGAAAATCTACCTTCGACTACCTGCAGCCAACATTCAGCAATAACGTACCTACGTATTCTCTCTTGTATAAATTAATTCGACTTGACTGGTGATAATTTTGTTTTTGCGAAGTCAGCGCTCAGTTGTACCCGATTTTTCAAGAAAATCGCAAGCCATTGAAAAATTAGCTGTAAATTTGGGCTTAAGTTTCTGGTATTAGGTTTTGTAGTAAGAATCTGAATAATATGTACGCCAAATAAATCAGTTTAGGAAAATCGTTGGAGCAGAAGTCTGCCACTAATAGGTTCTCCTAAATTAAGCTTTGAAAATGTTTTGGAATTTTCCAAAGGTGTTACTCAGCCAGACAAAAGGAGCCACACAAAGACCCGATTCTTTAGAAAAATCCTTCAGCTGTTTTGGCTTAACTGCCCTGCCACATGGATTTTAATCCCAGTGTTATGCGATGTATCTGCATCGCTTTTTACTGCTGTGCCGCTCTTCCAATTCGGAAAAATCGGTCTTGGATTTATAACCTAATCTGTCCCAGAGCTCTTGTGGAACTCAGGTCGAGCAACTTTGTTTATGACTACGAAAAGAGCATGTGTGGCAGTAATATTTGGTAATTATCTGTCCGTGAATAAGTTAAATTCAAGAAATGAAGGTTTAAGAGTATTATTTCACTTTAGCTTGTTTGTTTATGGATGTATTTGCTTTGCAATTAGTAGCTCAAGCAACCGACTTTGAAGGTGGTAAATAAAACTGAGTTCCACGCTCATTCGTATGCCGAGTGTCAGGGGGAGGTGGGATAATACTCAACACAAGACGGGGCAGGGTGTTAGTCCTTTGTCCCGTCTATAACGAAAATCTCGCTCCCTTCCTACACCCAGTCTGTTGATGACTGAAATCATCACGTATTTGATTTCTGACAAATTGCCCTGAGGGACACTAAAATCACTGAGTTTTGTGTGACAAAAAGCTGGATTGCAGTTGGAATTGGAACTCAAGAAGTCCTTGGTAACTAAATCCCATTTAATACTTGTCTAATGAGCGAGGAGACGGAAGGGATGATATTCCCTTGTGGAGGCAGGTGCAAGTGTATAGCTTAAACTTTCAATTCTGTGGATCACAAATCCTGTGTTGGTAATTCATTCAAATAAACTCTATTTGTTTTTGGTGGCTCAGCTGGTAGAATAGTGGACGAGTCGCCCGATGATCAAGGTTGTAATTTTACCTGAATGATTTTTAGTGCAGGAAGTCTCCTAGAAACAGTGACTAAGCTGATTAATTTATTCATAATAGTGCCTGAGGATGGCCTTAAATTACTCCAAACAGACCCATTTAATTAGTGACAGGTGGCCAAACCATTGCATATATATCCGCTCTTCTAAGGAAGTAAGTTCAGGTTGGGCTACGCGGCTATTATTACGGTTATTTTGGTTGGAATTGTTTTTCTAGGTACCTGTGGCCATAATCGATACCTTAAGTTTTCTCCAGGAGTAAAAAGCTATTATCTTCAAAGGCACGTCTTTTTCAGTCTTTCTTTTGAAGCCCACATATCATGTGAAGCAGAATGTCTTCACCGGAAAGAATGCGTGGCAATTAACATTGGTCCAACAATTAAAGGTATCAAGGTCTGTGAGTTGTGTAACTCAGATCACCTACAGCATCCAAATGATTTAAAAACAAGACACGGTTGGACCTATAGGGGCACACAGGTAGGCTGAATTCTAAGTTAAAATACTTAACAAAAGCGATGGCTATAAACTACTTTGCTGCCATAATGACGGCGATAATAACAGGAGTGTTTAAGATGGTAATAAATTAGCCTGTACTACATTCTAGTAATAAATTAGCCTGTAGTACATTCTAGTAATAAATTAGCCTGTACTACATTCTAGTAATAAATTAGCCTGTAGTACATTCTAGTAATAAATTAGCCTGTACTACATTCTAGTAATAAATTAGCCTGTACTACATTCTAGTAATAAATTAGCCTGTACTACATTCTAGTAATAAATTAGCCTGTACTACATTCTAGTAATAAATTAGCCTGTACTACATTCTAGTAATAAATTAGCCTGTAGTACATTCTAGTGAATATTACGACAACGATGACGGCGTTGATGCTGATGCAGGGGCGGATCTAGGGGGAGGGTGCAGGGGGTGCGCACCCCCCCCCCCCCCCCCGAGATGACCTGCGGTTCTCTAATAAAACTGGTATTCTACAAAAAAAATTATGTGGTTTATTGGTGTTGAAGTAGAGCAAGAGACGAGTGCACCCCCTCCTAAAAAAAATCCTGGATCCGCCCCTGTGATGATGATGACCATGATGACGACCACGACGATGTTGATAAGGAAGTTGATGACAGTGGTATTCAAAGAGCGGGATAGACGGCAAATTGTTGTTGCTCAAAATATCTGCGAGTCGTAACTGTTCATCGGTAGGATGCCTAAAATGCGTACAATTCCACAATTGGTTTCGGCTCCATTAAATCTTACACGCGCTATACCAATTGTAGAACATTTTAAGAGGTGCCACCCACAATGTGAACACAATTACTGACAAGGCATATGAGTATAAAAACAGCCCCTTTGGCAAAGAAAATGTAAAAAGTTAAATAACGGACTTCATTATATCCATTTTAAAATCACTGGTGATTCTTGCGATCTGATTGGCTCTCAGCAGTGTGATTTATTCAACGAATCACACTATTAGCTTTGAGTGGCAATTCCGGGTTTCTCTAGTCTAGACTAAAATCTTCAACCAATTGATCAGTTTCCTGGAAAATGATACCCTATTCCAGACTTAATCTCTCTGATTTATACACCCTATCCCAGAGTGAACAGCTTGAAAACCATACCCTTCACAGCGGCACATACCTATATAGCCCATATATGGCAATATCCCCTCCTCCCCCCCCCCCCCCCGGGAACGAGCCCTATTAAACAGATACCCCAATGAATAATATCTTAGTTATAACAGTTTTTTTCTTTAATAGAATATCTGCGCTGTTAACCCTTGCAAAAACAACGCAGAGTGTTTTCTTGGCTACACGATCAAGATGTACCTATGTCATTGCAAAGCTGGCTACACTGGAGAACACTGTGAAAAAGGTGATGATGCTTTTCTGATCACAGCAAGACTTCAGAATCCAATATACCAAGAAAATTGTTTATAAATTTTAATAGTATAATAGATCTAACATCCTCGGCCCACATCGAGAGCATCGCCTTGAGCAACTGACGACAAAAATCAGGGGCACCCAACGACGGTTTCTTCCTACACACATTTAAAACACTTTTTAGGCTATCCAGAGAACTTTTAGATCTCTATAAATGCATTATTAGCGGCGCTATAAAATTTGTTACTGTTCGGTCATCCTAGGGGGACTTGAGTCTGTTCGAAATTATCAGGGCTCCAGTATTACTTTTCCGAAAAATTTTAAATGCATTTTAACGTTTTACGAAAGTAGAATTTTTCTAATTCTTCTCTACATCGCATTTTTGAATCCGAAAATTTTAGGTTTCCTTTTTACTACGAAAAATAGCCTAACCTGGGGAGTAAAATGTGAAAAATTAAACTTCAGAAAATCGTAGCGGATTTATTGGAAAAGCTTTGAAAATTGTACATGAATGAAACAGTCATCTAGAAATTTATAGCCGTCTTCAAGTAATAGAAAATTCTAGGCAATATTTGCTTCTCCGAAAAGATATTTTACGGAAAACAGTCGTTGGGTGCCCCTGAAAAATGGTTTCAAGTGTGTGTTGGCTACCATTTGAATAACGGACGCTAACTTAATCAGCTCAGGTCATCACGGCTTTTATTTTAATTTTCTAGATTGTTATAATCCCAAGGTGCGAGGTGAGTTATTGTGTAACTCTGGCATATTTGTTTTAGATGTAGATGAATGTGCTGACAACATTCATGATTGTGACGAGAATGCAAACTGTACAAACATCCCGCAATCCTACCGATGTACTTGCAACCCACCATATTTTGGAGATGGACAGAAGTGCATAAATGCACGTGAGTGTTTTAAGATGCTGGGAAGTAGGAAAGGTCGGAGAGAAGGTTGGAGGGGGGTGGGAGTCGCGGCAACACGTCGCAGCGCGTGCAACAAATCGCTTTGTGTGTACTGACGAATTTTTTCGTGAAAATCTTTGTCTCCGCAGCAGAATTTTATCGCACAAAATCAAATCAGATAGAATTTGTGCAATTTGTTGCGGCGACATAATTCTATTGCTGAGACAAAGATTTTCAGAAAAGTTCTCCTGCACACACCACAGGGCGCTCACACAATGTGTGTGTAACCTTTTGTTTTTTTATAGTAAATGTACTGGATTTACCGTTTGTTTCACCTTTACCTGCCTTTAACGATATATCGCTAAGTATGTATAGATCGTTTTCAGTCACGTGGTCAACAGCTTTGCAAATTGCTTGGAATAAAAGAAAGTTTTAACATGTGAAAAGAGTTCAATTCCCACAGGAGTTTTTTTTGTACACAAACATGGTCGCCGTGACGTCATGTGAAAATGATCTATGTATAAATCAATGTTAAATAAACGTTGAATTACCTTACCTTTGATATATTGTCCTCCTTTTACCTCAAAAGCGGTTTTTTAAGCGATTTAGAAGGATTGTGAGTTCGCCGTTTACTGTTCCTGTTCCTTGTAATAAAAGGACAAGGTAGGAATCCTTGTTTTGAAAGGGCTCCAGCGCCGGAGCAATTTTCTCCCAGAAAATCGCATTACTCCGCTTTCAAACTTCGCAGCAAAAAGGTCTAAAGATTCACGCTTCTCCTCGTACCTTCCTATTGAAAGTCCATCAAAAAGGTCCGGAGCTAGCCCTCAAGGAAATTTAAAGTCCCATAGTTTTTGAACGGTCAAAATGCGTAGCAAGATTCATTCCTATTTCAGTTCACGACTAAGAGACGGGAATGGGTGTGCAGCTCGAACTGTGGAGCCTGAGTGTTAAATACCGTCCAAATAACATACAAAGTTAAACATCATAACTAAAGAATGGTATACAAATATTCCTAAATAAAGTCACTCAGGCTAAACTATTCACGTGCGCCGCCTGATACGAAAACCCAGAAAACCCAATGGGAAAGAATTGGGAAGGTATTCCCCAACCAATGCGGTCGCACAACCTCTGGGGGTTAAAGGTAAAAAAATCAATCGATAGATGAATAAAGTAAGATATAAAAATAAAAGTTGATAGTTTTTCTTGTATACTACAGTTATCAAAGAAGAATGGTTATAAAATTCGTTAGACTCCTTTGTTATATGTTTTGTTAGCCTTTTTATACCACCCCATGAACCACGTTCAATAGCATTCCTATCATTTTAAACTTACTGACCAATAGAAACATTGCGTTAATTTATTCAGTCACAATAGCATTCCTATCATTTTGAACTTATTGACCAATAGAAACATTGCATTAATTTATTCAGTCACAATTTGTGAACAAAAAACAAAGCCGGGATTGTGCATGGTCAGGAGCTACAGTACCGTTGTTTTAAACTTTGATGTTTGCCGGGTTTCATAACCAGTCTCCTCTGCTAACTGTTGGTATACCGACTGCATATTTCGGCTGTAAGTACTTTCCTTTATATACGCGCGAGCTGCTAGGATGCCTCCTCGGAATTTCGCTTCTGGGAGCCCTTCTGGGTGAAATCCTTACGGGGGCAATGAATATGGCGGTCATCTTAGCAGCACACGCTCTGCATCAAATTTGTAATGAGTATCAATCCATTATTGGAACATAGCTTCAACTAAATTTGTTTCTTAAAATGTTTTCTTTTTAATCGTTAAGGTGGTTTTAATGCATCAACTATTCTTGGGAATGACAGCAGGTACTTGGAAAACTTAACTTCATTTTTGGAGCCAGTGATCAATAGTTCGGTTCGTAGTGGGTTTGTGAGGTGTTGGCACGCTAAAGAGGACGGTTGGGCGGCGTCTACGTTCCACGGCAACTGTGATGACAAGGGACCCACTGTTACTATCATTCAAGTAGGCAGTTTTATATTTGGTGGATACAGTGACGTATCCTGGAAAAGCCCACCGGGTGAGTACACGTTCTAGGAAAACCCGGACTATCGGTAGTTGTTTGTTTATGACTCAAGACGTACAAAGACGTACCTCGGGCCCCCATTAGGCCATTTTCATAATGACGTCCATTAAATAAAACTGTCAAATTTTATTTCGTTTCTTCTACCAGAATTCAAATCAAGTTATCCCAGAACGTTTAAATAACAACAGCTTTAATTTGCACAAGAAACAAAATCTTAAGGATTTTGGTAGCAGGGCAGTGGCGCTGATCCAGACCTACAGATAAGGGAGGGGCCCAGTCATCCAGACCCTGAGATAAGGGAGGGGCCCGGTCATCCACACCCTGAGATAAGGGAAGGCCTGGTCTCAAAAAAAATTTTTTTGGCGCTTTGGGCCTCAGTTTGGTCTAACAATAAGGGGAGGGCCCGGGCCCCCCAGGCCCCTCCCCTGGATCCGCCACTGCAAGGGGCCTACTATTACAACCATTGGCGGATCTAGGGGGAGGGTTGGAGGGGCAGTCCGGTCCCCCATCAATGTATCCGTCAGATAGGAAAAATAATTTGTTTTGATGGTCCCGGCCCAATTTTGCTGAGTTATACGGTGAAGGATACGACAGAAAATTTGTACAAAACCAATGACATGTAGTTTCATCCATGAACATTCATGAGCGAAAATTTTATACAAATATAGCATGTTTGTATGTCAAGCCGGACTTGCACTTTCTATGCATGCTGAACGTGACGTCTTGATTACGTGAAGATTCTCAGAAGTTGAATTGTTATGTGCGCAGCCGTTTTCGCTTAGTAAGGTGAGTAAGAATGTAAAACGTTCTTGTTTATCTCCTAGTTTGTATGTATGGAAATTCAAGTAAAGCCTTCATCTACTCACTGAACAATGACAACGGTTCTGGACACGCTGTGTACAATCCTGTTAAGCTGCAAGTCCGGTCATATAGGCGCTCTTCCGCTGTAGACTTGTGTGCTTCAACTGGACCAATATTTGGCAGTCACGACATATATATATCAAACTACTCTGCAAGTAACCAGGATTCTTTCACTCTATGTGGTGGAAGCTACCCCTTCCCTCTAGAGGATTCTTTATTCTTTCATTATCATTATTATCATTATTATTTTCGGCACCGCTGCACATTCTATGCTGGAGGGTTTCGCTTCACCCCAACAAATATCGAAGTTTTTTACGAAACAACCACCTAAAGGGCTGCATGACCTGACGGATTTTACCTCTTTTTCGGTTGTTTCGTTTCTTTGCATTTCATTGACGTCATGACATTATCACGTGATTTGTGCTCCTCGCATCCTTTGACCCAGTCTTCTCTTGACGTTTCTTTACTTCCCACTCGCGCCCTTATCATTGGCACGGGAACAAGCTCTCTCTTTTTCACCGTAGGGTTTCTGTTTAATTGTAGCAGCAACATAGACAACACGTCAAGAAAAACGGAATTTTAATTTGCTTTATCAGATAACGATAGCAGAAAAGCCTTATTAAAGCAGTGCGAGTGTTTATATTAGCCTTTTTGAACCATTAGCTATAAGATAAGAGGTATAAGTGATAGTAAAAGGTGTATCGATACCAAACCAAATTTGCCCTTTGAGAGTAACAATACTGGTATCGGAAGCGTCAGTGGCGGATCTAGGGGGAGGGTGCAGGGGGTGCGCACCCCACCCCCCTCCCCCCCGAGATGACCTGAGGTTTTCTAATACAACTGGTATTCTGCCAAAAAAAAATGTGGTTTATTGGTGTTGAAGTAGAGCAAGAGACGAGTGCACCCCCTCCTAAAAATAATCCTGGATCCGCCCCTGAGCGTTAAAACGAGTGTGAAGACCGGCTACAGATGAGCGGTCTGCATTTGTGGCACCAACAATTTTTTCCAAAAACTTTAGTTCCATAATATTAGTTTGAAAATTCCATAACTCTGTATGCAAAACGAAACAAATCAGGGTCTTAAAACAAGATCTCTTGTCTTAAGCAGGTTAGCGAAACGAGCAATTTTTGTGTTTAACACGGTCAGGTTTTAAAGGGCTTCGGCAGCACACCTCTACCCATACTTTCCCTGAGTGCCCTCCCGCGTCTGAAGCCAATTATTGCTACTTTTGAAATGTGTCCTGAACTCATGCTAACAAGACAATGTTTAACCGTATTATTTACCTGCAAATTACTTGTAAAAGTACTTTTATCGGCCTGGCAGTTCAATAAATCACATTATATGGCACACCTATAGGGTTATATTTCCCTATAGGAGACCCATTAACAAGAATATATTAAAGGAACTGCAAAGCCAAACTAAAACAAATTCTCTTGAATGTGAAATTTTTAATATATTTCTATCATTGATATTTGATTCCATATTCCGTTTTCGTTTCCGTTTCCGTGATTCCGGATTCCATTCTATTCTATCTTGAGCACATCGACCGCTTGCCCATTCGTCAGGGAAAATCCTTTATGACGAAGGGCAAGCGGTCGATACTGAAGTGCTCAAAGGGGACCAAACGGAGAGTTGCTTTAGAATGGCGCAGCTCAACTGTCATGAATTACGCTTGTTAATAAGGTAACAAAAGGTCCTAAAGATCAGGTCGCTACTTTGTATGTATACCGTATGTAAACCGGCCTTAATTATAATAACTTTTGCTTATAACTTTTCAGTTTATTGTTGTAGTTGCTGTGCCGTTAGTTGTTTAACCAACCGACTTTGAAACAGTAAAATAAAACTGAGGGCAACCTATGTTGTCTTATGGCTTCCATCGTTAAGCATTTGAATTGTGACAACAATTTCAATCGTTTTTTTCTGATTCAAGCCCGGGGGGGGGAGGCACTCCCTTATATAAACTATATAGGTATGTGCCGCCCCATCTGGTAAGGTTTTTCGGCCGTTTTGGTCTGAAAACCGGTCTAGACTTTGCCCTTTTTGGTCTGGGCGGGTATGGTTTTCGGGTGAACTACGAGAGTGTATGAACGTATTTATCGTTTCAATTCCAAATGAGTAAGAAAGAAAGAGAAATATGCGAATTCGAAATGCATTTGATGAATTTTTTTGTTTGTGCTCTAATCTAAGTTATGATGACATGATTTCTGACTAAGGGCCAGGTCTCAAAACGGGAATGGATTTTAGAGGTCTAGTCTGAAAACGGGTTTGGAAAATGACATTTTTTGGTCTGAAGTTGGGTCACGATTTGGAGAACCGGGCGGCACACCCCACCAAGAATTCCCAGGAGTACCCCCCTCCCGGGGATTCAAGGTTGCACAGCCTGGGAATACAGTCGTCGCTCCTCGCTCCTTGCCACTGTCGGATCCAGACCTTGGGATAAGGGGGACGCCCGGTCATCCAGACCCCTAGATAAGGAGGGGGAAGGGGGGGGGGGGGGGACAAGTCTACAAAAAATTTTTTCGGCCCTTCGGGGCTCAGTTTGGTCTAAAAATAAGGGGAAGCCCGGGCCCCCCGGAGAACTTGGAAGCCCAAGGGATTTTTTAGGAGGTTTTGATTTTTGCCCCTATTCGATAATCCTCGTCACTTGAGATCCGGAGTACCCCACCCCTGGGGCTCAGTGCAGAGTCGTGTCATGTGAGGAACTTCCTATCTGACCTAACGATGGGGCCGACATGCTTCTTTTCAAGAGAACTTCACGAGATCGCAACGAAATTTCACATGAGCCTGTTCCCTCATTGTATGAGGCATATCTTGTTAGATATTTACTCGGATTTCTGAGTTTGAAAGCGTATCGTTCCTTTATCAAATCTTGTGAAGGATCAGACACATTAAAAGAATGGCATTTAGCTTTCCAACTTTTCTTTGAATCTTTGAACGATGAAGGATGAAATATTGGAAAAGAGTCACTGTGTCCTTGCGACCTTTGAGGGTGGACTGTCGCAACAACTGTTAAAATGGACGAGGGATTCTGCGGCTGGGGACTGTCAAAAAAACTGCTATGTGATCTGATTAGTGAAGGAGATGACACAGGTCTTTTCTTCATTCCACCAAATAATTCTGTCACGTTGGCTAATTCGCATGACGCTGATCTTGACAAAAGGCGACGGCTGTAAGCATTTGGTTGTTTTTGAGTACCTTCCATTAAAAAAAGATCCTTTGATCTGACGTATTGCATGGGAGCAACTTTTGACCTGGCTGCGGGGTGTTTTCTTATGCGTAAAATGTCGAGAATGATGTTTCTAAAGCGATGGTTTCTGTAGAAGTAAATTAGTGGATTCACTACAGAGTTCATTTGCAATAGTGTCTCTGCTGACCGAAAGAGGGAACTCTTGCGAAGGCCTGGGTACAATTCTCCCAACAAGCCAACAGTAACCAAGGGAACAAAGGAAAGAATAACAGCTGCTGAAGCCAATGCGCATGTCATAATAACTCTGTTTTCGAGTTTTGTTTTCACCAGAGCAGTGACTTGGGTAATCAGTCTACGTTTGCGTGCTGCACGATACATCATCATGTAAAAATAAGCGATTAGACAGACTAGAATTAACAAGAAAAATGCAGAGATAGCCTCAATGATAAAATCATAGTTTATGCCCTGGGCTGTTACTACAATGCCTGGAATTGGTGTTAACGCGGCTAAGAACCAAGCTGTTATGGCGAGTTGCTTGAGGTTGCGTCTTGTCATTTTCGCTTTGTAATCATAACAATTCTGTATTGCCTGATACCTGTCCCAAGCGATAAGGATCAAATGGTATAGGGTACACGTTGTTAAAGCGTGCATCAAGTAGACGTTAACCAAGTCTACTGAGCAAATATGATCATCAAAAACTTGCCGGGAAATAACAAAGTCAACAATGGCTGATAAAGGCATGTTTATCGCACCTACCAAAATGTCCGCAACGGTCATGCTCGACAACAAAATGTTCGTATTTGTTTGTAGTTCCTTTCTTGATCTCACTGCTCCAATAACCAAAATGTTCAAAATGACTGCGGCGGGAGATGCGATAGATACGATTGCCACCATTATCCGGGGGAAGACTTTGTCAGTTAGATCCCACACAAGTTGGGATACTGTGGGCAAGAAAAGACGGACCCGATCGCGGACGAAGAGTTCATAGTTGCTTGTGTCTGACCTTATAACTGATGCTCACTGCTTTGACACTGTTTTATGAGATCTGTACTGTTTAAGGGGAGATTTATCATCAATTTCGATTTAAGTTTTCCGGCCATTATTTTTGGCCAACGTTGCTAATTCAGTGTATGTGGGGGCATTAGTATTTCTGAGACAACGGGAAATTTTCTTGTTTTGCATTAAATTATGATTTGTTTTAAGATGAACTGACATTTTGCAGACGGTTGAGCGATTACTTTAACAAAGCGAACAAAACAGCAAGAAGACATTTAAACGGAACAACGGTTTTATCGTAGACAAAAGCGAATTGTATGTTGTTCGCATTTCCTGCACAAGCCCTCGAGATCTCATTAGTTTTCTTCCTTCCATTTGTGAGTTATATTCAAAAAAAATTTCTTGTTAAATTTTGAAATAGATTCTAATGAACCTGTCTCTCGAAGATGAAAATTTGCGTTGCATTTAGCTCTGCCGGTTTCTGTAAAATTGATTTCACTACAGTAAACACCCGTGAAGAATAACCCTCATGGATTAAGAACCTCCTGGCAGAAATTTGCCACTTTAATACCCCAAAATACAAAACCCTTTTAAGCCAAGCAAGATCAAGCGGGTTCCAATATCATGGTTTCACTTAAATTATGATAATTAAGTTAACCAAGGAGTGCAACTTTGAGATTGAAAATTTAAGTAAAAACAGTCGATAAATTCAGTAATCAGTTTTGTTAGAGTTATAGCAAAACAGTTGTGAATAAATACGCTGTATTTTTAATGACCAAACCCAAGTTATATATATTTCTGGTAATCAACAATCTATTATGTCCTTCATAAAATTAAGAACCTAATTAAAAACCTACATAGCCTAAATTGCCAATAATTACCCAAAAGTATACAAGAAACTATTTTGACTTCAAAAAAGAAGGTTCTTAATCGCGGGTGAATACCATATAGGTAGGTAGGTTTCTTATAGATGCAACCAATCATTCAAAAATGAAAATTTGGGCCCCATTTAATTCTAATTTTCTGAAAAATTGATCGGAAAAAATTAAAGTTTACTTATAGGTAGCTCAACTGTAACGGGCAAGAATCGTATGGCCATTTAAGACCTTTAATCCTGCTAAATGTCCAACGCTAATGACAATGCCATGAACGTTTCATGTACGGTGTACAGCACAAAAAACATGAACTGAACTGCTAGTCGAAATATATGAGAATATTCACAAGAATGTTTTCCGCCTAAGATTTCATTGGCAGAAAAATAAAAATATTCTGTTAAGAACTAAAAATTATTTTCTTTTTGTTGCCACTTCTCGTTGCAAGGAGACTTCCCTTGAGCGTGGTGAGCTAATTTGGTCACGGCGAGCGTAGAAGTGTTTCAGTATTTGTCTTGTTCAGTGTCTTTTTTTTTTGTCGTTTTTTGTGTTGCGTTATTTGGTGATCGCACCTGTCTGCATTGCCAAACTTTTGTCAGCTTTTGTCAGACAAGCAAAAAAAAAACAAAACAAAACTACGGTTACATAATAAAAAATAATACGTAATATAATGTACGTATTATTTTTTTTAGTACTGTAAATCATTTATTTCAATTTCTCTTAACTTTTCCAGCCCCTGAGGCTAGTCTTGCCTAACTGAAAAATTGGGTGATATATCATACCCATCCATAACTGTCCGATCAGCCTTGCCTTTAATTTATAGTTTTATTCTACACTGTTGCTCCTGATCTACCCCAAGAGCCGGCTTCTCTTCCCTGCTGTTTGTCCAAGTGGTCCTTGCAAGAATTGTTCTCGGTCAAAGGAAATCGCTCTTTACACAAAGGAAAGAAAACACATAGACTAGATTTTTAGCGGAATTTTCGACACCTTTACATGGTTTTGCCCTTTTCTCTCTCCGAATTGAATAAATCTTCCTCATTCTGGTATGGTTTGAAAGATCTCTTCACGCTGCACAAGTTAGGTGACAATGTTTTCCTGACCGTTAAAACTGACGACGTCATAAGCGATGCAAGGGAAGTGGATCCGCACGAGCAGTACGTTACGGACGTTTCGGGGGTGCGGGGGAGAAAAAATAACTAATTCTGATCTGGCAACGAAATAAAATGAATAAAAACACAAACAGCGATGATAAAGCATTATGGGTTTTCACATTTTTATAAACTTAACGTTTCGTATGCTATTCAACATACATTTTCAAAAGAGATCTTAAGTGACCGTTAAAGAAAATGACGAGATTATAACTATATTCAAAAATTACAACGGGTCTGGAAATGAGCTTAAGAATTTAAAAATTCTTAACAGTAATGAATACAAAAGGCAACAGCTAATAAAGAATCAAATAAAGCATCAAAGCGAAAACTCACAATGTTCATTCACCTCTGTTTGTGTTTTATTTTTGATCAAACTACGATGGCCCAAAAATGAATCAAGGTAATGAAACGAAGTCTCCAGTTTTACACAGGTAGCGAATGAACGATACCTGGTACCCAGTCGCTCACGATCATCTTCTTGGGAGAGGGAAGAGAGTGATGGCAAGCTGCCATTTCCTTCCCATCATTCGCTGCTCGCGCTCTGCGCTCGTTCCCATCATCCCGCGCTGCTTGCTCATCTCCAGCACCCCGCCTTAATACTCCGTGCCCGGCCTCACTAAGCCTTGGAAAAGTCTGTACATAAGGCAGACTTGACCGGACCATGTGTCCTCCCAAGAAAGAAAAATTATTCGCAGCTTTGATGGAAGAATTTGAGTACAGTTTATGTCAACTGATTTAACGTTGATCAGAATGACCTGTCCAGTTAGCGAAGCACCCATACATGTAGTTACTGTGAAATCCGTACCTTTGCCAACCCCCCCTCTGAATTCCTTGAATTAAGAAAAGATTCCCATAATTAACTCTTTCTAGTAAATATAGTGTGTCGTGAATACCTGAGGCTATTCTTCCTTTTCATTGGCCGAGAGCCCACCGCGTGACCTGTAAATAACTCCCTACAAATAATGGTCTGCTCATGCGCAATGTCGTCCAACTGTGTTTTGGCTGTAAATAATGTTCTGCTCATGCGTAAATGAAACCACTCTTTCCTCCTTCTTGTGATCGCTCTTGCGTAAAAATGGCAGATCGCTTCGCTGACCATTCAGAGAGCGATATTCAATAAAAAACAAACCGGTGACCGAATGATAAGACAATTATTGAACTCGCGGTTATCGCAAAATATCGTGATTTTTCAGTGTCCCGCAGATCAATAATTTGCCTCAGCCGTCGGCTTCGGCCAAATTATAATTGATCTGCTCGCCACTGACAAATCATGATATTTTGCTCAACCTCGTCCAATAGTTGTTAATTGTTGTTGTGGTTAGTGTTGTTTTGTTGTATATTTTTCGCATTTTTCCGTACAAAATAAACTCTGGAATGTGAGTGACACGGTCATACGGGTGCTATATCTGTACTGGCATGTTTCTAACATTCAGAAGTGACCGCGCGGAGGGTAATTCTTTTATGGTGAAAGCAATCAAGGCTGATGTCTCAACAAAAGACGTATAACACTCAGTGTAGAGTGTCATCGCGGGAACGTTTGATCTGACCTAACGATGGGGCTGACATACTTCTTTTCAAGAGAATTTCACGAGATCGTGGCGAAGTTCCACATGAACCTGCACTCTCATCGCATGAGGCAGATCTTGTTAGATATTTAATCAGATTTCTGCAATTGAACGCGTATTTTTCCTTTATCAAATCTTGTGGTGGATCAGACACATTTAAAAGATTGCAATTAACTTTCCAACTTTTCTTTGAATCTTTGGACGATGAAGGATGAAACATTGAAAAAGAGTGACTGTGTCCTTGCCACCTTTGAGGGTGGGCTGTCGCAACAACTGTTAAAATAGTCGAGGGATTCTGCGATTGCGGAGAGTTGCTGCGTAATCTGATTATTGAAGGAGCTGATACAGGTCTTTTCTTCATTGCTCCAATTAATTCTGTCACGTTGGATAATTCGCACGACGCTGATTTTGACAAAAGGCGACGGCTGCATACATTTGGTTTTTCTAGAGTATCCTCCATTGAAGAAAGCCGATCCTTTAATCTGACAACTTGGCTAGGACCAACTTTTGTCTTAGCTGCTGGGAGATTTCTAATGCATAAAATCTCGAGAACGATGTTTCTAAAGCGACGGTTTCTGTAGCAGTAAATAAGTGGATTCACTATAGAGTTCATTTGCAGTAGAGTCTCTGTTGACCGAAAGACGTAATTGTTGCGAAGGACTGGGTACAATTCTCCTAACAAGCCAACAGTTACCAAGGGAACAAAGGAAAGAATAACAGCTGTCGAAACCAATGCACACGTGATAGCAACTCTGTTTTCGAGTTTTGCTTTTACCAGAAAAGTTATTTGGGTAATGTGTGTTACTTTACGTTTGCGCGTTTCACGATAAACCATGATGTAAAAGTAGGGGATGAGAATTAACGCGAAAAATGCAGCGATAGCATCAATGATAAAATCATGGTTGATGCCCAGGGCTGTTAGTACAATGCCTGGAATATGTGTCACTGCGGCTAAGAACCAAGCTGTTATTGCAAGTTTCTTGAGGCGACGTTTTGTCATTTTAGCTTTGTACTCAAAACATTTCCCTATTGCCTGGTATCTCTCCCAAGCGATCAAGGTTAAATGATAAAGAGAACAACCCGTAAAAGCGTACATTAAGTAAACATTAACCAAGTCTAGCTGACAAGCGGCGTTATTAAAAACTTGCCGGGAAATGGCAAACTCAACGAGGGCTGATAAAGGCATGTTTATAGCACCTACCAAAATGTCCGCAACAGCCATGCTTGACAACAAAATGTTCGAGTTTTTTTGCAGTTCCTTTCTTGATTTCACTGCTGAGATGACCAAAATGTTCAAAATGACTGCAGCAGGTGATGCGATAGATACGATTGCGACCATTATCCAGGGGAAAATTTCATTAGTTGTGTCCCACACAAAGTTTGGAGTTTGTGGGCAAGAAAAAACTGTCCTGTAGCTGGCCACAGATGAAGAGTTTATATTTGTTTGAGTATCATTAAACATGATACAGTAAACTGAAGCCTACTCGGTTTTGTCACTGTTTGAGGTCGGTGAAAAAGACTGAAGTCGAACCATAAAATTCTACGTTGAGTTCCTCCATTGCCAACGTTGCTGGGAGTTGCTAATTACGTGTACGAAGGCGTTTATTTTAAGTAGTTTTGGGACAATTGGGAATTTTCTTGTATTCACTAAGTTATGAATTGTTTTTTAACAGGTGAACTGACATTTTGCAGATGGTTGTGCGATTCATTTTCACAAGTTGAAAGAAAACTGAAGATAAGTGAAAAGAATAACAGTCTTATCGTGGACAAAAGCGAATCATAATTCCTGCCTATTGTGGAATATATTTAAAAAATTTGTTTGGCTTAATTTTGAAATAGATTATATGGTGAACCAGTCTTTCAGAGATGAAAATTTGGACTTGATTTAGCTCCACTTTTCTGAAAAATTGATTTAAATGTAGGTAGGTAGGTTATTAATAAGTTGTCGGATTAAACCAAGCATCGTTTAAAAATGAAAATTTGGACTCTAATTATCTGTACTTATCTGAAATCAGAAGTCTGAAATTGATTTTTAAGATGGGAATCCAAAAACTGATTTGTAATCTCAGTTCCGCGACGCTTCACTACAAAAAGATTAAATATCCGAAAAGGATCATTTGCCACGGCAACGCCAAAACATAAAAGACATGCATATGACTGATATAAAATATATGTTTCGATAGAAACACAAACCTTACGACTTCTATAGAGTTTGAAATTAGCCTCTCGTAAGAGCAGATGTGGTTTCAGCCTTTAAGACGAACCGTAAGACCGTCAGTTCCTAGGCTTCAATATCTTTCGATTCTGAGATGTGGAGAGTTGCTTTTCTTCGACGTGCATCACTCTTCTTTGTAATGCATTTTAAAAGACTATCCAGGCTGAAATTTGAGAAATTTTAAGAATATTCAAAGAATAAATCCGAGGCCGAGGTTTTAATAAAATATTTTGTCGGCTGAAAAGTTTTAAATGCAATACATCAGTTAATTACTTTTTACTAAATCGTATAAAACTCTTCTTTTCGCTGTACGGAAGAACAAAATAAAAAAAACAAAACGGTGAACACCTTTAAACTTGCCAGATGTTCGATTCTAATGAAAGGCTGATGAACGTTTCATGTATTATACGCATGTATGGTGTAAAGCATGCACACACAAAAATCTATGGGCTGGAGAAATGTGACATCAGGTTACCATGGTAGCAAGATTTCTTGACAGAGACGGTCATTCGCTTTGTCAAACGATGAGAGAAAGGTATGGGCTACCGTTTTGTTCCTGAATGCAATAATGCGCAGGAAAGTCATACATGTCATTTTTTTTTTCGTTTTTTTTTTTCTGTCGTATTTGCAGGACCACGATTTGTTGAGATCCAGAAATTTTGCTACCATGGCAACGTAACGTAACGACTTCTTTCTCAGTTAACCGGTGGTCGAAATTAAATCAGGCGCTCAAAACAAAGAATATTCTCCACAAGAATGTTTTCAGCCTAACATCGGCAAAAAAAAATAAAAATATATATCCTGTTAGAGCAATTGCAACGTAATTAGACAGGCATCAATGAAATTAACACAAGTGATTGCGGACTACAAAAGTGAACATGACAATAAGAAAGAATTATTTTGGATGAATAATAAAGCAATTATTGAATTCGGCTTTCGTATCATATGAAGAATTATGGAGATCTCGGAGGGTGTTATCCGCCTCGGCTTACGGCCTCGACGGATAACACTCTCCTCGATCTCCATAATTCTTCATAAGATACTCAGCCTCGTTCATATAATAGGTTAGCCTCCCAAGCAGATGTTCTTATGGGTTCGTCACGCGTTCCTGCTCCACGTTCAGGCTAATCAGATAGGTTCGGTGAATGTTAACTTTGACATTTGAGAGACAAAAAAAACTGGCGGGAAAAGTTTCACAACCACCAGTCATTCCTTTGAAATCTGATAATAAAGCCGGGTAAAACAAAAATTCTGTTTGTAAAAGTCCTTTTTATTTGTTTGTATACTTGGGATTTCAAACTAATAAAGCGGGCGGTCTATTCTTAGTGGCGATACGGTTTAGTGGCGAGGTGACCGAATATTGACTGAGCACATTATACGTAAGGTTATTTCAAGCCCCCCCCCAGGGAGGGGGGGGGTCACGACTCCCTTATATAAGCCATATAGGTATGTGCCGCCCCATCGGGTAGCGTTTTTGCGCCGTTTTGGTCTGAAAAAGGTATACACTTTGCCCATTTTGGTCTGGAATCGGGTTGGGAACTATGGAGTGTATGAACGTATCTATCGTTTCAATTCCAAATGAGAAAGGAAGAAAGAGAAATATGCGAATTCGAAATGGATTGAATAATTTTTTTGTTTGCGCTCTAATCTAGGTAACGATAACGTAATTTCTGCCTAAAGGGCAGGTCTGAAAACGGGTACGGATTTTAGAGGTCTACTCTGAAAATGGGTGTGGAAAATTACATTTTTTTGTCTGAAATCGGCTCAGGATTTGAGGAACCGGTCGGCACACCCCCACCAAGAATTCCCAGGAGTACCCCCCCCCCCCTTCCCGGGATTTCGAGTTGACAAAGAGAAGTTGTAGTGCTTTTTTTCACTCAGCGGATGATTTATGCCTTACTAATGACAGGGTAAGATTATCTCAACTAATCATCGGCTTACAAGTATTTCTGAAAAATCGCAGGAGGCATCTTAAGCTTTAAGTGCGGAATTAACGTTCAAAGCTATTTTCAGACAACACAACTGCTTCTCTTCCAGCCGCGGACAGTTTAAAGGAGCCGTATCACGAAATTTATCAAAATTCAAACAGTGACGGGAACGGCCACCAAATTGAGTGAAGCGTAAAAATAACCACTCAAAACATTAAAAAGAAGGTATAAATAGCACAGGAAACATTAAGGAGACAAGGATGGACAAACTTGAAGGAGATTGAAATAAATTGCAGTTGTAGTTAGAGACCTTTAGATTCTGAAACGAGAACGATTGCGAGTACGAGATTTTCTCAATAGAAAGTAGTGCTCACGCGTGAGGCAGCGTCATTAGAGACTTTAAGATCCAACGACGCGACGGCGACAAGAACGTCGCTTAAAAAGTGAATTTGCGTTCTTTCAGTCTTTACAGTGATTATTCCTACCCACTTACTTTGTCAATTGTAGGCGAACCCTCCTGAAGCTGAATTTCAAGGAACCATATTCAAGCTCAGAAAGAGAAATCAAATTTCGTCGTTGCTAGTTTACGTCCTCCACAAAACGCGAAATTAGGTATTTTCACGTCGTAGCCGTGCAAAAACGTGAAAGAAATGTACAAAAAAGTGTGATGCACGTGCAAAGTTGTTGTTTTGCTAATTAAAGCGATTGTTTTTTTTGACGTTCTCGTTGTCGTCCGCGTCGTTGGATCTTAAAGTCCCTATTTTGGCGGAAAAACGTGATAGCTGTATCGTCATTCTACTACGAGTTTTAGCGAGAGTGTCGTAGTGGCGGAAACAAGTTTCAAATGTAAGAGGTTTTATCATAGTCGGGAGAGGCCTTAACCTCCTTCAGTATAAATTACCTTACTAACTTTTTTGGTGAAAAAAAGTAAATTGAAGCCTTTCAGGGTGTCTTTTTTTTAGAACACGCACAAAAACTTT